>LPNX011070618.1:873452-1029511 GCA_001517045.1 Pseudotsuga menziesii | reverse complement strand
GAGCTTTCAGTATGATTGCCCTTCGAACAGTATGAGCACTTGTTCATATCACCTTTGTTTTTCTTCTTCTGGGTGTTTTTCTTGGGACCTTGTTGATCCTTTGGAGACTGCTTCTTGTCTCTTCCTTTCTCAGGTGGATTTTTAGCTTTCTTCTTGCTTTTTGAATCCACCCTCGAATCTCCAGCAACCAGAGCTTGGTCTTTGGAAGGTTTGATGGTGCCCATCATCACCAGCTTGTCTTGTTCCTGTGTGAGAGATTCCATGAAGTCTGCAAGGCTGGGCATCTTCCAGGTTCGAGCTGTGAGTTTTGTGGCATAGAAGGTCGAAACAAACACTGAGTAATCAGGCCCTAGCTTTGAGAGGATGGACAATACGAGCTGCTCATCTTTATTTTCAATACCACAGTGTTTCAGCTGCAAAACTAGTGCTTTGAACTTGGAGAAGTATAGCTGCAGTGATTCAAAATTACTGGGACTCAGGGAAATCATTTCATTTTCGATTTGGTGTCCCCTCATCTCATCTGTCTTTCCGAAGAGTTCAGAAATTTTCTCCCATACTTGATCCGGTGAAGTCAATCCATCGAGATGGAAAAGGAGGTCTCGGGAAATACTGAGACATAGGAGGCCATAGGCCTCATCTCTCCGATTGTGCCATTTGATCTTCTCTGCAGCTGCATTGGGCTTTGCTTCTGTTGCCATAGTCACCCTGTAGAGGCCTTTCACTCTCAACAAGATCTCCATCTCTGCTTTCCATTCAAAATAGTTGAAGGGAGTGAGGATAGTTTTCTGTGAATCCATAGCTTTAGAAAATCTGTCCCGGCTGTCAGTAGAAGGCTCCCAGTCTTGATGTCGAAACTGCAAAACAATTTTTGGAGGAGAGTAAGAACCTACAACAGATCTGATACCATGTAGAAATTCAGGCCTGCAGTAGATTAATTTCACTCACAGCAATTAACAATTGATCATGCAAAATTATCAACAATGGATACTGAATATGGAGCTGTAACACAAAATTATATTAACTGAGTGTACAATAGCCAACCCTGTAATAACATAGGCTGCTGAATATATAGAATACATGAGCAAATCGAATGCATAAGGAAGCATCCAAATCTAGCATAAAGCAGGCTTACCCAAAATAGGAAAATCCCCCATAGGTGTAAAAAGATGATCCCAAATCTATCAAGGACCCCACGAATTAGCAAGGGCACATGGGCAAGCTAAAGAGTGGTCAAATGGAATCTCATACATGCTTTTTCATGGAGGAAAGAGTGGAGGATGAAAGGGGAATAAAACAGGTTCACCTCACCTAGTCTAGCTTTCCTTATGTGCTTTAAAAGCTGGAAAAGCAGTCAATAAAGCAGAAAAAGCAGAAGGGCGCCTAGGAGGCCAATAATAAAGCAGATTTGATTCCCAGGACTTTCCAAAGTGCTCCATGAGTCAATAATGGCAATTTTGACCTCTATGGATAGGCAATTAGCTACTTGCACATGGTGGGACTCATGGACTAGGAAAATAAGACAAAATAAATGAAATAATGTCTAAGTGGGTAAATACTATGGGTTGATTATTCTAACAGTCTTCATCTTCAATCTTCAGTCTTCATTATCATTAATTCTTTGACTGCTTTGATCAGCAACATCTTCAGCATTTTGATCTTTCAATCAGCAACGACATCTTCAGCACTTGGACCTTTCGATCAGCAACATCTTCAGCACTTTGACTGTGCGATCAGCAACAACATATTCAGCATTTTTGACCTTTCGATCAGCAACATCTTCAACACTTTGATTGTTCGATCAGCAACAACATCTTCAACATTTTTGACGTTTCGATCAGCAACATCTTCAGCACTTTGACTTTTCGATCAGCAACAACATCTTCAGCACCTTGACCTTTCGATCAGCAGCAACATATTCAACACTTTGACCTCTCGATCAGAAATATCATCATCAACACTTTGACCTTTTGATCAGCAGCAACATCATCATCATCATATTATGATCTGTCGATCATAATCATCATCACATTCTGACCTTTCGATCAGAAACATCATCATCATACTCTGATATTTCGATCAGTATGTCATCATCATCATACTCTGATCTTTCGATCAGTACATCATCATACTCTGATATTTTGATCAGTACGTCATCATCATCATACTCTGATCTTTCAATTAGTATGGCATCATCATCATCAGCAACAACCTGCAATCCACAACTGAAAGACAAAAAGTCTTTTGATCACTTTTGGACTTAAAGTCCAAGGATGATAAAATCCCACCACATTCTCGACAACCAAATTTACCAGATTGATTACAGGGGAATCAGTCCCTATCACTTTAGGACTAAGTCCAAGGACGATGCAATCCTACCACATTCTCGAGTACCGAAGCCACTGGATTGATTACAGAAGAATCAATCCCTATCACTTTAGGACTATGTCCAAGGATGATGCAATCATACCACATTCTCGAGGACCGAAGCCACCGGATTGATTATGGGAGAATCAGTCCCTATCACTTTAGGAACATGTCCAAGGATGATGCAATCCTACCACATTCTCGAGGACCAAAGCCACCAGATTGATTACGGGAGAATCATTCCCTCTCACTTTAGGACTATGTCCAAGGATGATGCAATCCTACCACATTCTCGAGGACCGAAGCCACCGGATTGATTACGGGAGAATCAGTCCCTATCACTTTAGGATGATGTCTAAGGATGATGAAATCCTACCACATTCTTGAGGACCAAGGTCACCGGATCTATTATGGATAGATGTCCCAGGATGATACAATCCCTCTTCATTCTTGAAGACCGAGGTCTCCAGATCACTTTAGGGCAAGTGCCCAGGGATGATACAATCCCACCACGTTCTCTAGGACCGAGGTCACCAGATCTATTATGGACATATGTCCCAGGATGATACAATCCCTATTCATTCTTGAAGATTGAGGTCTCTGGATCACTTTAGGGAAAGTTCCCAGGGATGATACAATCCCACCATGTTCTCGAGGACCAAGGTCACCGGATCTATTGTGGACAGATGTCCCGGGATGATACAATCCCTCTTCATTCTCGAGGACCAAGGTCTCTGGATCACTTTAGGGAAAATTCCCAAGGATGATACAATCCCATTGCAACATCACTACTCCCCCTTTCAAGGAAGGTCTTTCCAAACAACACCAAGCTAGTCTTGAAAGTTTTCGAACTCTACTCGAGGCAGAGGCTTCGTCAGTTCATCATCATCCAAACCATAATCATCTACATCTTCAGTATGTGAATACTGAACTATCACCATTTGTATCTCCAGTATGTGAATACTGAAAGAATCATCATCTATATCTTCAGTAAAGAAATACTAAAAGCATCATCATCTCTATATTCAGTATATAAATATGGAATCACCATCATCTGTATCTACAGTATGTAAATACTGAAATATCATCTATATCTTCAGTATGGGAATACTGAAATCATCATCATCTATATCTTCAGTATGGGAATACTGAAATCATCATCATCTATATCTTCAGTATGGGAATACTGAAACATCATCATCTCTATATTCAGTATAGAAATACTGAATCACCATCATCTACATCTACAGTATCATCATCTGCATCTTATCTTGTATGTAGAAATACCGGATTTCTACGTGTTATGTCGGAACACAGGGTTCTTTGTCATCACAACTATGGTTATCACATAGAATCATTATAGTGTCCATATTCAGGTCAAAGATACCTGATATCAGCTTCTGAAGCCATATTGCTTCACAACTTAGTAGAGCAATCTACTATGTATTCTGCTTCAACCGTGCTAAGAGAAACACTAGACTGTTTCCTGCTAAACCATGAACTCATAGCAGACCTCAAACAAAAACATCTACCTGATCTGCTTTTCCTGTCTGAGATACTTTCAGCCCAATATGCATCTATGTAGCCATACAATCTATACTCATGGATACCATCATAGTATAGACTAATTTCTATAGTCCCTTTCAGATATCTCATCACATGTTTTGCAGCTACTAGGTGAACCCGTCTTGGTTGAACAAGATATTGACTTAAGGTGTTCACAGCAAAAAAAATGTCTGGTCTAGTATTTGTTAAGTAAATCAATGACCCAATGATCTGTCTGTAGTGATTCACATCCACTAACTCTAATGAGTCATCAGCTAACAGCTTCAAGTTGGAGTCCATGGGTGTGGCCATGACTTTGCATTCCGACATATTGAATCTCTTCAATATCTCTACTGCATACTTTCCATGGTTGAGAAAGATTCCTTCTGAACTTTTCCATACTTCCAGACCTAGGAAATAATGCATTAACCCAAGGTCTTTCATCTCAAATTCTTCTGCTAGTTTCTTCTGGCTTTCCTTGATCTATTTCTCATTACCTGTCAAGAATAGGTCATCCACATATAGTAATAGAATGACAGGTACATCTTCTACAACCTTGTAGGAAAGGTTAGGATCGATTTTACTCTTGGAAAATCCCATGCTCATCAGGAAACTATCTATTCTTCCATACCAAGCTCTGGGAGCTTGCTTCATGCCATAGAGGGCCTTCTTGAACTTGCATACTTGATTCCATCTGTCTTGAACTTCAAATCATCATGACTATCCGATGTAAAACTCTTCCTCAATCATACCATTAAGGAAGGATTGTCTTTACTTCATCATGGAAGAAACTACCATGATAGTTTTGAAGGAAGTGTACCTTGCTTCCTGGAGTAAGCGTCTCTTCAGAATTAATTCCCTCTTTCTGATAGAAACCTCTAGACACAAGTCTTACCTTACTTCTATCAGTAACATATCTTATCTTGCAAATCCATTTGGAAGATACCACATTCTTGCTTTCTGGTTTGAGTACGATATCCAAAACATATTTCTAGTATCATAACATCTTCTATGAGTTTGTCTTCTCAGGTCATCAACATATCCTAGTCTTCTGCATTCAACCTTGAAGGTTGGAACCCACTTTACTCTTCGTAAAGTCTTGATCCATCATGAAGCTATCCATCATGTCGTACCATGTCGAACTCAGATATAATTTTCTATAGTCACTCCCCCTGAAGTGGAGTATCATCTTCCCTCTTCATTCTGTACAGGTGGTTCTATGCTTGATATATACTGGTCAATAGAGTATGCCATGTCATATTCTATTCTTTCTAGGGAAAATCATGAACCTTGCTTTGTACACTTGTTCTTGTAGATCCATCATATCGTATACATCATTCCCCATGATCAATTGTTATTCTTTAATCATAGATTCTTTCATAGCATTTTTTTCTTCATCTTGAGTTATCTCTTGTACCCATGGTGGTCTTCATCCTTGAAGGTCGATCTACCATTCTCTAAATATCTTTCTTTCGTCATGGTGTCTCTGACCCTGGGAGCTTCAGATTCACGTTTATTGGAGTGAATCTTGAATTGTCATCACTTGTTCTTTGGAACAAGTGTCATCCTTCTTTTCTTGTAGGAGGTTGTACAGGACCTTTCCTACAATTCAAATGCACCAGTTGCATGGTTAGAACTTTTTCATAAAACATATGCATAACGACAAATTCTTATGCATCATGCAATTGTTTAGTCAATACAATATTCATCCATATCTCACATAAACTTTCTAGATGCCTTCCATCTCTACCATGACATAATTGAAATTGTGCACTAATCCAATATGTCAGCAAGGAGGTTTGATAAGTAGCAATGGAGAGTTGTATAGCACCATGAGCTACTTACCCATCACATGCATATTAGTAGTATACAATCATTAATGCAAACAATCTATCATGCATAACACATCAACTGAATATAATCAAATGTATAACAAAACAATATCATGAAATGACAATTGAATACTTATCTTTTAATTGTTTTGTGGGTAGGCTCCATCTTGATCATTCTGCTTTATCATTTTCTTCATTCATGAAATCATCATTTCTTATCCAAATGATAAGATGAATAAGAGGTTCTTCAAGAATTGAGTTCTTCATATTCCTCATCGCTTGAGGGATCTTCTTTGAATGGTGAGAGCTTGATCTTCAATTGCTCCCATATTCTTCTTCTCTTCTTATGAGTCGAGCTGAAATAAATTACTTCCTTCTGGCATACATTATTTGCATGAATGAATCTCATGATCCTGGGAGGCCATTCAAGGTGGCTATCACCACTTCTGCATTCTTCACTTCTTCTTCTACCGCTTCAAGTTGTTCTGCATTCTGGATCTTCACATTCTTCAATTGTTTTCTCAAATCCATCTTCTGATTTAATTTATTATATTCAAATAGCTTGATCAAGGAATAAAACATATTTGGTGTCTTTAGGGAAGAAACTTGTGGTACAAGTTGATCCGTGATTGAATCAACAATGATCTTTTTGGCCTTGATCAAGTTCTTCTTGTGTAAGGCTTTGAGCCTCATCTCTGTATGGAATTGGAACCTCTCTACTCATGTAGGTGTCCAATTCATTTTCTTCAGAGAGATCAAATACTTCCATGCTTGGAAGTTGTAAAATTTTCCAACCTTATCATCAAGCTGATGTGATAGATCAATTTGAAATGAGAACCTCAAATGAAAATAGCAAAAGATTAGATCTTACCAATTTGAGGTGTCCGTCCTGCTTCCAGAGCTAGCTGATATAGGGTTTTTCAGAGAAACCCTAATTTTCAAAACTTTGAATCTTTTAGATTTGACTGGATATAAAATATATATCTCTTCAAATGGAGCTTTCCAACGTACTCATTTTCTGAAAACAGTGGAAGGAAGCTCCCGGAACAGGAAGCCCTAGTTTTCCAATTTATTCTGCAGAAATGCCTGTCACTGTCTCTATGATATCTCTGAAATTAATGCTTTTCTATGTCTAAACTTTAGCACTGAGGTAGCCTCACATGTCTCTGATCCAAAACCATAGGTTTCATCAGAATGGGTTTCACCAATTGGGATTTATGATCCTTTTCCCAAGGTGACCTGTTATAGGACTGTTCAGAACAGTGAAGTTGTACGGCATGCCATGTGTCACTGGTTCATCTTCTGAATCTAATATTTGGATCATAGATATTAAAGTCCATGATATTTCTATAACATCTTCAGGAATTCCATTTGGATTTCTGTATCCCAAGATATAGTAATTTTCCCCAGGTGTCCTGTTTAGGGATGAATTCTGGAAGAGGCTGGAACCCTAACTTGGAGGGATCATATCTCCCCGAATATAGAGAATATGAGGCTGAATTTTGGAAAAAGTGTAAATCAGGATTGTATATTCATCCTCTGCAATTTTCAATGCCTGATCCTTTTCCAATATCGTAATATATCGAAAGTACCAAAACATAGCATTTTTAGTATTTAGGGTTTTTCTAGCTCAGGGTCAAACTAGGGTTTGACTTTTCCGAAGTTTCACCCAACCAAAATTCTTGATCTAGATCTCTAAACTTCGATTTTGATGAGTAGAAAAATCCTATGTCAGGCTCACTCAAAAATTCCTCTTATGTAGAAAGCCCTAATTTTCCACACCAAAACTGAAAATGCTCAGAATCGATTTCTGCTTCGACGGAAAGATGCGCCCTTCAATGGAGAGTCATTCTAGCCTTCTTTTTCTGATCGATTGTGGATAGAGACCCAAAAATTAATAATCCCTAGCTTCTATAGTTGCACAATGTCTTCTGTTAGGGTGGCTCTGATACCATGTTAAATTTTTCATATGCTAAGCTAGATCATTAGTATTTCATTTAGAATTCATAACAAAAGCATATAAACAGGATCACTAGAAGATAAACAAGCACAACCATACAAAAGGAACACAAAGATTTATCCTGGGAAAACCCTAAAGGGAAAAACCTAGCAAAATATTCCTCAATATAGATGCCCCAAAAAGATAAAAGGTAAAACCAACAAGGAGATCAAAGCATTAGAGGAAATTTCAACTCAAAATGGGCCTTTTAACTTTTATTCAAATTCCATGTCATCATGTGTTATCCAATGAAATTTATTTAAATTTGAAATACCGTATAGGTCTTAAACACTTTTTTAATATAAATTTGGAGATAGGTATCATAAAAAAACTACTTTTTTGTTTGTATTTTTGACATATCTCCCTGTGTTTTTACTCAAATTTCGATCGGGAGAGCTCGTTGGATGCGGAATTAAATTCTGCATCCAATGAGTACCCACTCGGCATACTTTTGATGGACCCCACTACCCCAAAAACAATAAATTCTTGAAAAAATGAAATGATGATGTCATCATTTCATTTTTTCATGTATTTATTGTTTTTGGGGTAGCGGGGTCCATCAAAAGTATGCCGAGTGGGTACTCATTGGATGTGGAATTTAATTCCACATCCAACAAGCTCTCTAGATCGAAATTTGAGTAAAAACACAGGGAGATATGTCAAAAATACAAACAAAAAAGTAGTTTTTTTCTTTTCTTCCTCCAAAATTAATAAATATTATTTTATTATTTTAACTATTATTTTATTAGTTCATTTTAGGAGGCCCATTTTGAGTTCAAATTTCCTCTAATGCCTGATTGTCCTCCTTCTCTAGCTACTCTTCTCTTCTCCATTAATGCACTACACAAGTGAGAGTGTGTGTGTCTCAAATGAGGAGCACTACACCTCTATTTATATTCATCCGTTCACTTAAGTTAACTCATTCGACATGTAGGCTCGATTTAAATCATGTAGGCTCGAGTTACACATGTAGGCTCAAGTAACCACACTGGGGTGCTGATGACCCACCTTTACAATTAGAGGGGACTACCTCATGACACTTATTAGTTCTTCCGATTAGGAGCATCAGGGTACAATGTAATACAAGTGGTTCTCTCGATAGGACCATCAGGGACCACAAAAAGATACATATAGAATATTCTTCGAAGTTACAATATTTCAACACAAGTTGCACTTTGTATGTTATCACCTAGTAATTTTCCTATGGTTGTGGTAGGAATTCACTAGGGTAACCATTTCAAACCAATATTTAGACTATATTCTAGTCTATACAGTCAGAGAGGGCTCTCTCTTTATCACAGGTTCATTCACATATACATTTGGATTTAAACAAGCAATTAGAAGGATAGATTTCTGAGGGGAAGGGTTGTTTTCAATTTAAAGAGTGTAACACAGACAAACAGAAAGCACCATTGGGTAATGGAGTAAAAAACTGCAACATTCAAGGGCTTACAAAAAATAAAGACTAGTGATAACCTTCATGATCTGAGGCAAAGTAATTGTTATATTCAGTTAAATATCTTTGAATATATGCCAGAGGGGAATGAGAATAACCCTAGTAGAGAAAGAGAAACCTATATGTGAATGAATCTCTTGCACCACCTTTAGCAAAAGAAACAATAGAGGTTGATAACTGAAATGGATCATAGAAGATGAATTCCAAGAAATTTACTAGAAACACATGACAAAGACATTATTTTATGGAAGGAGCATTAAACAAATAACAAATTCCTTACATACAACTAGAAATGCACTAGCAAAAACTACACAAACATGGAAATGAAGCATACATCAGAACACAGACTAAACTTTGAACACCATGATGATTCTCAGACATCCAGGGCATAATTTGCATTAATGCTTCCAAGAAACATTGAAGAGCTACAAAACCAAGCAATAAGACTTCAAAATGAATGTCGAACCTCCTTTATTCCTCTGTAGAGGTTACATTTATAGTGTAATTTACCTCTGAGATGAATATCAAAACAAAGTACCAAAATCATTTTACATCATGGGAATAAAACTCACACATACTAAATCTTAACAAATTTTGAGATGGAAGATTCACCATGAGCATGAGAAAATACTGAAAGCACGTTGGGATACGTGTGATCGGTAAAAATAGAAAATGCGACCTCTAGGACTTGGGCTCGCTTGATCGAAAATGATGGTTTAGAGAACCTCCAATGGCCTAAAATAGTTTCTTTCCTCCTTGCATCTTCAATCACCGAAATAAACCTCAGCCATAGATCTTTATTTATGGGAAATATTAACTGTCCAACGATGCAACCTTTAGTTGGTTTCGCAATCTTCCAACTTGATAAACTTCCTACGCCTTTCCATTGTGAAATCAATTCTGACCATAGATCACAAATATGCCAAGAAATATGTCGTCCAATTCTACCAGGCCTACCCAATTTCGTAGTCCCCCATCTTGATTAACCTATTTCTTGTTCCCATTGTGAAATTAATGTGGGCCATAGATAAAAAAATTTCCTAGATTCCCACCATTCAAAATTGTAGGGCGTACCAAATTTTGTAGTTCTGAAATGTTCATTTATCCATGCATGTTGGATCAGTAGATTTTTTCTCAGTTGTTGATCTTAATCGACCATAAATCCTAACCATTGAAACATGCACCCATTTAAGCAATTCCATACACCTGGAAAGTTAATTTCTTTGTGCAATTTCTAGAATCGGAATCCACCTCCACTGTAGATCTGAAACCAAGGATGATCTGGGTCATTGAAAGCTGCAGGGCCTACCATGTTTTGCATATTAGGAAGTCTTATTACCTCATTCACATGTTCCCCTTTTCTACACTATCAATCTTAGACAAATAGTTTCCCAATAGTTGATCTGAGATCAAGCTGCGGGCTGTGGAAACCAGAAAGTGAGATCTCTGCTTTCGTGATGTTGAATTTCTTACTTTCCTTCTTTCCGCGATTTTTCCTCTTTTCCGAGCTGTTAATCTTCAACAGAAGCTCTTCGAACCATAGATCTTGTGTATTGTGAAAAATAGGATTCTAACCTTTTCACAACCAAATTTCTGCATTTGTCGCTTTCTGATTTCCACCTTTCTGCTCCTTTACGAACCGTTGATCTTCGGTGAAATTTTTCCAGATCGTCAATCCTATGAATTGTGGAAGGTGGAATTTCAACCTTTTCATAACCAAACTTTTTTATTTCTTCTTTCTTCCTTTCTCCTTTCTGCTCCTTTTTGAGTTGTTGATCTCTGGCAGAAGCATTCTGAGTCGTCAGATCTCAGAATGAGGAAAGCGGAAGTCAGGTTTACCAATTTTTACAACTAAAAATTTACCTTTTACACTCTTCAGATCCCAATTTTTCCTTGTTGAAAATGATTTTCGACCTTTGATCTTCTTTGCTATGCATCCATGTCGTCCATTCAGGTCAGCTTTTAACCTTGATCATATTTTTCTTACTTAGGCATAGTTCCAAGGTTAAGATTAGGATTTTCAATCATTTTTCACTTCAAAGCACTAGGTAAACCATTTATAACATGTAGGAACCCCATCAATATCCTTCAGATTCATGTGATATGGATAAATTTTTAGACCTTACTCTTTCTTCCACTGGTCTAAACCTTTGCAGGTGTTATCAGGAATATTGCACCTTCTGCAGACAGAAGTTGTTCCTCTGGTCTGAATGGTTCATATCCAGAACAAATGAGTGAATGAAAAAGGATGAAGACCTTCCCTGAATGTTGTAAACACCTGGAATACTGCTTTGATTATGAACCTGTGTACATGAAAACATGTCAAACAAACAAGCACATCAAAGCTACCAGAAAATAATCTACACATCCATACTAGTGACTAAGGAATCTAGTAACATATACATGTGAAATCAAAACAACAGATATGTGGGATGGAAATCAACTTTGCATTAAGAATGTATGAAGAAGCTTACAACCATTTCGTAGTGTCAACAAAATCCTCCATAAGACAAACAATTTCATCCCCGAAAGCTCCAAATTTCTCTATATGCTCTCCAATGATTTGGACTAGGTAGTCAATTCAACAGCATAACAATACCCTTCAGTTCTCCCCCTCAACTATGGATATGGGCTTATATTTATAAGGCTCAATGGATAGGGATAGTTGAGAGAATTGTGGGTGAGGTGGCTCCAAGATCCTACCAAGGGGTATCTCAAGGTCAAACTAACCCATATTGATAGGGATAAGGGAGGACACGAGGCTCATGATCTAGAAGCCTCAAAAAACTTCTCTTTTTTCCATTTTACCTAGGCTATCGCTTTTGTTCCCTTATGACAGATGGATTTAGGTGAGAACCACTTTAAGAACAAAGGCTATAGGTGGTGGCACCACTTCTCTATAATAGGACACAGGCGTTGTTGAGCAAGGTACCACTCATCAGCCAAAGGGTAATCATGGTGCTAGGTATTTTCAAGTAGAATTAACATCCAGAGAAATTTTCCACTCCAAGTTTTGGGATTAAGGGAAAACACAGGGTTTAAGGATATCATCACATGATGGTGACAAGATTTAGGTATAAAAGAATGCCCCCCAAAGCATGAGAGCATATAGGGATACAATAAGAGAGATATTTGAGATAACAAGTTGTCACTTCAAGGTGATAATGTCAGCTCGGTCATAGAATGTCATCGAGTAGGCTTCTGTAGTACATCAATACTTTTGACTCATAGACAAATGTAACTAACTCATAGCTACGAACCAATACAAGGCAGATCCATGAGAAGAATAAAAAAGCATGGCTACTAAAATACAACATAGATCCATGTGATAGAGGACTCAAACTTGGACATAGCTACAGGACATACAACGTAGATCTATTTCATACAGATGCAAATTTGAGCATAGCCACGACCATACAAATGTGAATCCATGCTAGATATACAAAACTCCATCGCAACTTAGGGAAATCAATGTGCGCTAAACAAATACCCAGGGTCTTCATCTCGTCTTCCACAAAGTATGATTCTATCCATGTTATTAAAATGTTCTGAAGTTGAATATGGTAGAAACCACTTGGTTACTAGCTAATGAGGTGAACCGTTAACAAGTGCGAGGGAGATCACCATTTATTTCAATGACTCCCAAGGTACCCTAGTACAATCTACTAACCAT
Organism: Pseudotsuga menziesii; assembly: GCA_001517045.1. NCBI lineage: Eukaryota > Viridiplantae > Streptophyta > Pinopsida > Pinales > Pinaceae > Pseudotsuga > Pseudotsuga menziesii. The sequence goes on along the minus strand of LPNX011070618.1, from coordinate 1,016,642 downwards.
GAATAGATGTCTTGATGTCGAACACCTAGTCGATTCCATCAATCAAAGGTCAATGATGTGAACCTATGTCGAGAGTGAGAGAATCTATCATTGAGGCATACAGATATCAAGGTACTAAGTTTTGTTTATAAGACTATTTACCGAATGATGAGCTGATGTCAACAGGAATAGTCTCGTCGAAGGAGGGCCATGATGAGTCCCACATCAAAAACACAAAACTTGGAACAAATTTCTGTAATGATGTGAATAAGTTAACCATAAGACTAACTCAAAAGTATTGACACATAGACTATTTTGACCGCATAGGTAAACTTCTTCAACTTCCCTTTGAACATCGGGTGGAACGACAAAAGACTTGGCAGTATGACTAAACCAGACCAACACATAGTGCGACGGTGGACAATGCATTCTTTTGAAAGACTCAAAGGAGTAACATGACCCATGAAAGTGGATCATCACGAACATCAGCTGAATATCCAATTGACTGAAATGATATGCAGACAAGTGCCATGTTCAAAGGTAATGGAAAACTACTGCCATTTGTTTGCAAAATGATTCCCTTCCCATTTTCCCCATCGTGGTTGGTGAGTGCCTCTTTTCAGTTTTATGAGTTCAAAGAGGGTAACAAACATGGATTATAGCTCATCTGGAGACAAGTCCAAACTCATATGTTTTACGAACTTGAGAGAGTAGGGGTTCGTTCCCAAAAGAGGGTCTCTCAATGTTTGATTTAATGAGTCCAATGAAAGTTAACTCGGTATCGTTCATGTTTAAAGAGTCTGAACAGCCACGAAAGAAGACTCCATAGGGTCCTTTTTTGTAAAATAGTTCACTTGAACCGAAAAATCAATAACCTACCATCATATGAATGACTATTCAAGTGCTTTAACGAGCGTGAAGAAGACAAGATCGCTTAACAATCTTTTCGTATTTAAGGAGCCCAAAAAGAGTTTTAAAGAAGACTCCACTAGGTATCTTTTCACGATGAGATATTTTACGAGTCTGAAAAGAATCAGAAAAGGACTTGGACCTTTGATGCTAAGTTTCGAGACCGTGACCAAAGTGTCGCAATCAACGCTCAAAAGACTTTTTTCGTTTTATGGTAGTACAAAAATGTAAAAAATGAACTCCCAAAACTTTACTGCTACCACTCTTCTATCCTATAATGACTTGAAAAACAAGTGTTAAATTCTCCAATAATTGACATTAAAGGACTACGAATGATAGATTATGAGTAATAAATGATTTTAGAACAAAAATATAGCATGTCAAACCCTAAAATGTACATAAAAGTTATGTAAATAGTAAAAAATCAAAACATTTTACCACTTACCCATAGTGGAGAGCCTTTGGAGCATTTTCTTGGCTAGATTTTCAGTCACTGATATTAGGAGCATCAACCATCAGATTCATGCACTGTCAATTCCAGGTAATAGATTAAACCCTATTCTTTCATTTCATGCTTTCTATTTTGACTTTTGGTGGTGTTTTGGGCCTATTGGGTGAGCCCTAAAACCATGGAAGTAGGCACCACTATTATCCCTTGCAGGATAAGCGGTACCCCACTAGAACCGCACTAAAAACACTACACATAGGTGGTGCCACCGCCTGTCCTCAATGGGACACAAGCGGTGCCGGTCGTGGATAATTAAAAATGCATGCACAAGAAAAACTATATCATTTTTGAGGATTTGAATGATTGGGAATGCTTCTAATTGGTCTTGTGATGGTTTTTGATAGGCTCTCATTGATAAAAAATGGTCATATGGAAAGAGAGGCAACATGACAACGATGATTCCTTTGTTGAATGAAATGCGGGTTGTATAGCTGCATTGAGAGACTATGGACTGTTAAAAGTTTTTCCACACACCCAGTATGGTATCACATGAGAGACTATTAGAACATATACTCCAGATGTGGAATCCGAAGCAACAGTATTTCGATGTTGGTACTCACATATTGAAAGTTGAAGTAGAGTACATATAATTCCTGACAGGCCTATTGATACAGGGTGCTCCCATCTCTTTGACTGGTTCTCGTGGAGGGGACATTACTACTCAGGAGTTGATAAACCGCCATTGCATTCTTGGGACCAGGGCATCAAGGAAGAAAATTCCCATAAAAGTGGTGGTGGATGGCCCTCTATGGACAGTTTTGTTTACCATGTAGAGAGTGGCTGGAATCCAAGGGGTACACTAGGCATATAGAGCACATATTCTCTACTCCATAGAGGCCATGGCACCCACATTTTTCAACTGGGCAGAAGCTCTACTTCTAATCTTCAGGGATCAGTTGATCAAGTGTTGGCAGGGGGAGCTTAAGCAATTCGGTTTCGGTTCCATTATAGGTTGTTTATTTTTCAAGCATATTCCACAGATGAGACCCTAGGTGGTATTTATAGAGTTGAGGGCACGGGACCCTCGCATGCAGAGGTGGGTCCAGATTATGGCCCGTACTGGGGCGGGTAGAGGTAAGGTAAAGTTCAGTGACCCATTCTTTTGATGGTTGAGAGATCATATCATCATGGTGGAGGACTATGAATATGTGGGAACTGAATTCAGTGGTGAACCTGACCTACCTCTCCCACTTGGTGGATAGTGGGGTGATATCAGTAAGAAAAAAAAACCATAAAATGGAAATAGTGTTTTTATGTTTTGATGTTTTATATTTTTTATGTTTAGTAACAAGACTTGAATGTTTTCATGCAGATGTCGGAGCAGCATGACCTAGGGGAGCCTCCCAATTAGATAGACAAGATAGATCCCATTTTGTACCACAGGGTGATGATGTGACAGGGGAGCTAGAGGAGAACCTTGAGAGGTTGAATCTAGACATCCTGGATGCCTCGATCAATGACCTCCCACTAAGGTACCAGAGGCCTACTGTGAGAGTACCGGGTCATTTTAGGAGACTGCTATGTCAAGTATCTCGAGAAGTTATGTGTTACCACGAGCATCACTAGCTGATAGGGTGCATGATGTATTCACTGAAAGCTGATATATNTTTTATGTGTCTTTTATAGTTTATTTACAATGAACCATGTTTGATTTTCATGTCATGAATGGGAAATATGCCAGTCTAGGATGTAATTTTCCAATGAGTCAGAAACTACATTATGTTCCCTAGGGATATGCCTATAGGTGATAGTTTCAAATGACCTTTCTAACAAATGTACCCTCCAGAAGAGATGGAGAAGCACAATATTCCTAATTTTATAGACATGGTTTAGATGACAAACCACAAGTTGTGAGTCCATCAAGACCACCAAGTTATGAACATCTTGGGAGGTAGCTTCAGTCAAAAGACCTATGACTATTCGATACTCAACGATATTGTTGGTAGCGGGACCAATAAAAACCACTTTTTAACTGACCAAATCATAAGCTATGGAATAGAGAACCCAAGCAGCTGAGGCAAGATTCAAGGTGTGGCGATAGGCACCATCAGCGAAGCCGTAGAAAGCCATCTGCTCTGCACGACCAAAACATGGTATAAACAAATACATACACTAAACTCAAAACCATATTGAAAATACATAAGCACATTGCAAGTCAAGTAATATACATATATACAAGATACTATCCAAGAGATATTTAGGCATAGTAGCTCTTCAGGTATAACCCATTGTGAGGTTTTCCTAAGGGGATTCCATCATAGTCCACGATCTCATAGGCCCTTTTCTCTAAAACTTTGGAAATGACGAAAGTACCATACCACATGGATTCGAACTTCCCTTTCCCTAGTTTGTCATATCTCTGATCATAATTCAAAACTAGGTCACCCTCGTTAAAGGCATAAGGTTGGACATACTTGTCATACTATGCCTTGACACATTTCTTGGGTGCCTCATTAGCTATGGCAGCATCTCTTCTATTTTTGTCAAGGTTATTCAAGTATAGAAATCTCTCTTCCTCTGTGTAAGTGTCTAGGAGAAGTTCGACGACAAGTTTCAAGGATAGAATCTAACATTGAATTGGCAAGATAGCTTCTAGTCCATAGACAAGCTGGAAAGGTGTGAAACTAGTAGCTATTTTCACTGAAGTCTTGTAAGCCCAAAGAGTGGAGAAAAGGATATGGTTCCAGTTGGATTTATCATCTCCAACCATCCAACGAAGCATCATTTTCAAAACTTTGTTAATGTCCTCAACCTGACCATTAGCTTGCAGATAATAGGGCATAGAGTTTTCATGAAGAAAACCTATCTTGGTACTTATTTCCTCCATCATTTGATTATAGAAATGTGGTCTATGATCAGTAACTATGGATTGTGGGACTCTGAACCTCACTATCACATGATTGAATAGGAAGAGAGTAGCAGTCTTACCGTCCTTTGCATATGTAGGCATGGCCTTAGCCCACTTTGTAAAATAGTCAACGACTACGATGATTTAACCATGTCCCCCGACTGAGGTAGGATTACAATGTATATAATCAATCCCCCATTTGGAAAAAGGGCCAACAATAATGAAGGGGTGTAATGGAGCAGGATGAGTGCACTTTTTCGAATAAAAATGTTGACAGGATGGGCATTTCTTAACAACCTCGTGACAATATTTAAATACTGAAGGCTAGAAATAGCTAATGCAAAGGAATTTCTAGGTTGTAGACATCCTAGATAAATGACCACCACATGATCCAGAGTGGCGATCATTCAAAACTTGTCCTGTCGATCCCACAGGATCCGTGGGTTTATTTTTCAAAGTTTTAGTTTTTAGTTCTATTTTTTTCCCTAGTTTAGTTTTCTGTTAAATATAGCTTAGATTCTTGTTTATTTACATTTCTAGTTATTTCTAAGCCTCCTCAAGGCCAATCCAAGCCCATTTGGCCACAGTACCAGTTACTGTTGGCCATTCCGTGGTTTGCAAATCACTCAACTGTGCAAAAACAGTCGAACCGAATTTTTGAAAATTCACCTATGTTTGGGCTTGTTTTCTTCCCAAATAGTTGAGCCATTTGTGAATATTTCCACACTTAGGGGTAAAAGGGCCCATTTCTGAAGTGGGTTTTCAACCATTTGAGGTAATTCTTCACGGTTTGATCAGAATCCACTTCGTAAAAACCTGACTTTTATAGGTGCACAACCCATTTTTGGGCTTCACTGTTTGCTTTCATAGGGGCTGTTAGTGTGGCTCACCCGCCTCTGTCCAGCACACCATTTCAATTTCAGTTTATGTTTCTATTTTCAGCAATTTATTTCATGAACAATGTGTAAATTCCAATTAAACATTAATGGCTTAATAAAATGAACCTAGTATAACTAAAATCAACTTTAAAACATACTGTCTTACTTCCCCTTCCTCCTCTACCCAGTCATCACCCTCTGGGGTATTCTGGGATACGACGAAGGGCAAGCTCATATAGATCTAGGAACTCCACTATATTGTTCCAAACCATTAAAACTGGGTGACCTGGAAGGTATAGCGGGTAGAGGAGGGATTCTCACGGTGCTAAGCGTCCTCCCTGTTGACCAACCTAGCATCCGGAAGGTGACATGAGGATCTACGGATGTGATTAGTCCCATTGTGTTGAGATCCCAACACCTTCTCTTGGTTGAAGAGGAATATCAGTGTGAGGTAGACATCTAGTTAGTCCAGCAAACATTCAGGGTTAATCACTGTATTTGTTAAACAATTTTTGATTATTTATGCTTGCATACATAACCACAATGACATGAACTCTACCATGATGAAGTAATAAACCATTTGCAGCAACCAAACACCGAAAAAACAAACACACAAATACAACATACCAACTAATTATCCCAAATCAGTTCATGACACTGAGTGAGCCTTAAAATTTACTAATTTACACTAAGTACAAACAACTCTGCAGTCTTTGAGGACATAAGTCCCTGACTGCTTCAACTATGGGAAGTACTTGGGCTTTGCCCAGAAACTCATTGTGAGGAGTACCACAAGAACCCCAAAGTAGCTGGTCGCTGAGAGGAATTGCCAAGTGAAATGGTTAACGACCCGTTCCGATTGAGTAGAAACACCTGTGAGGAACAAGCCAAGCGCTGTCTTCTGGTAGTCTTGGTGGCCGAGTGACCACCTACATCCAATAGGAAGCCACTGAAACCGAGGTCCAAATATCATTCCCACCAAGTTTCAGACATAAAATCTAACACAATTGATCCCCCACGTTCTTCCTCACGCCTAAGAGGCGAACCACCACCATTTGGAACACTCAGTCGACACCGTCGAAGCCATTCTTAGTGATCTCCCACACCATCAGAGGGCCACATAGCCTCTGATTCTGATTCAGATCCATATCAGTCTAAACCAGACCTCCATAATCCACCATCAAGCCCCATGGCTAGTGCAAATCTAGATCCATTTTCCAGCATACCCATAGCAAGTGGACCCATGTCCACATCAAAACCTATCACCCACAACCTGGCAAGTGGCCCAAGCATAGTCATGCAGACTGCCATTAGTCAGTTGCCACCACCTATAGTGACTAGCCAAGCTGGCCCACTTGCAGCACATGGGGGTAGTGGCCCTTCCACACACATTGCCCCTCCTACCACACAGGGGGGCAGCGGACCATCCACTTACATTGCCCCTACCATAATACATGGGGAAAATGTCCCTGCCACTCATAATATTCCACCCACAACACTTGGGGGCATTGGCCCATCCGCAATGGTGCCACCGCAAGGATCTCTAGCTGTGCAGATGCATTATGTACCTGCAAACCCCACCCCCATCGCAGCCCTATCCCACATCAACTTGGAGTCAAATATGCCCTTCATGGCTCGTCTTACCTTTCCTGATTTGGCTAGATTAACGAATGACCCCATCCGCCACCAAGCTTTTTGGCCACCCATGCCAACTAAGCTTCCATCAGACATCCCCAAGTTTGAAGGCAAAGCAGGAGAATGTCCCCAAAACCACATAATGACATTCCATCTATGGTGCTCATCCAACATCATCGTAGATGAATCCATCAAGCTGAGGCTATTCCAATGCACCCTTACAGGTGTTGTGGCCAAATGGTACATTGAGTTGTCGCAAGCCAAGTATCCGGAATTTAACTCTTTAGCCTTCATGTTCCTACAGTATTTCCAACTCCTCGTCAGATATGACAAGGTGATGGAGATCTTGCTATCCTATGATCAAAGCACTGCCACTCATATAACTGACCATATCCATGAGTGGAGGAAACCTCGCAGTCTATGCCAAATCCAACTTGACGACATGATCTTCTTGGATTGGTTCCTTAAGACCTTACTCCTACCCATAGCAAAGGAAGTTGCATCTGAATGTCCCCAATATGAAGAAGAGGCCATATTGAAGGCCCAATAGTTTGACCTTATCTATTATCATTCTGGATACCTATACACTGTCATTCCAAATGCTCCTTGTCCAAGTACCTCCTACCGTGACGCACCGGGGGCATCCCACACTGCAGACAACATCATAGGGTCAGTCTCCCAATAGCCACAGCCTCAACTGACACCAACTTCCATTACACCACAACCAAGCAACACTACTAGTGTTTCTTACAAAAACCAAGCTCTAGACTATGCAAGAATGATGTCTCAGTCCAGAGCAACAACTTCCTACCCAAAACTTGCACCACCGCAACAGGCTCAGGCCATGGCTTGGCCAACACAGCTGTATGTGGGGCAAATTCCAACATTTGTGGCACCACCATCCCCACATATCTATTATGCACCACCAGTACAAAAATTTCAATCCCCCTCCCTCGCTCCACTCACTCCATTGGGACAATTGTTCGCATAACAAAACCATCCCAACCAGCCTACCCCCAACAATCAACAAGGGAAAGCTAGAAATAACTGGCCCTGCAACCAAGGCAATAACCAACCACAGGGAGGCATTCAACAACCGAACCCTCCCAATAATGCCGTGGCAAACTGGCTAGCCCAAAACCCCCCATGCCAAAATGCACCAAGACGCAAAGCCCTATTGGGAACAAACCAACCATGCACACTCTGTGATGTTTATGGAAATTACATGTTCAAGTGTTCCCTCATGGATCATGCTAAGTAGGCCATTCAACATGAGGCCCAACAGACCGCCAACACCACAAATCAAGCCCAACCCAACCCAACACCACAAGGACCTCCTCCTATGGTGCCCCAAAACCCACTACCAGTCCAAGGATTGGTGGCAACTATTCCCCCTCCATAGGCCAATCCCAATGCTCCGAGGGCACCGCCCATGGCCGAAACAGGTGTTCACCACTTGCTATCCATGACCACTAAAGAGGTCAACTTACAGACTAGACAAAATCAATATGGTACCACCACCAAACCTGCTGACTCATCAGTAGCATCCATGTCTAAGACAGCCAACCTACCTCTCTAGTTACCCCCGTTCCCATGCCTCCCCATACGTAGAATTGCCAATAATGCCACAGCTAGAGCTATAGTCAGCTATAGCATTGTGGATGATTTGGCCCAAATGCCAACCACCATGTCTGCTCTTGAGGTGCTTAAAACATGCCCAACACAGCCGAAATCCTTACTAGCCACCCTAGGGGTAGGAGACCACTTTGAATCCAAGTTGATCACCTTTGACATGGAGAATGGGGAACCGTGCATGCCATCAACTATCACCTTCCAAATTCTGGTGTCCATCCGAAATTTGGTTGTGCATCGGTGCATAGTGGATGAGGGGGAATCCACGTGCGTCATGTCTACCTTGGTTTGGTAGAAACTTGGATCACCAATTCTGCAACCATCCTCCACAACTCTGTGGGCTTATGATCGACATCCCACTAAATCCCAAGGAATCCTCCCCCATGTCCCCATCATGTTAGCCAGGAAGACAGTGCTGATCAACATAGAAGTCATCAATGCTCAACTAGACTACAACCTCCTCCTTAGAAGGAGTTACATGTATGCCATGTGAGCAGTTGCATCAACTGCCTTCCATCTCATGATGTTCCCCCATGAAGGGAATATTGTGATGGTTGACCATCTCACTTATCATGATTCCTAAGGATTAACGACACCCACCAATGTTATCCCTACCATCACTACCATTGAGCTGCAAGGGACAAACACACATGCCAATGTCGTCCCTGCAATCAACACTATGGTTGAAAACATACCATCCTCCCCATCGTTGAATGTGGGCCCTGGGTTGTTTACCGATCCCACCATGATGGCTCCTTTCCCACTAGTGTCACCACCACTGACACAAAATGAAACTACGGACTTGTGCATGGTCTCATCTAGAACCAATGTACCCAAATATCAACCACAACCACAACATCGTCTGCAACCACACCACCAATAACACCTGCACCACCAATAGCAGCTGCAACACCACCCACAGTAGAAGCATTAGGTGCAACCGCAATCACAATCCCATCCCCACATGCAACCAGCTAGGAGTTATGTGGGTTCATCCCTAGTCCATGCGATTCCCTTCCTCATTCCCCCACCCGGTGTCATGAGCAAGCCGATCATGGCCACCTTAAGCCTACCCAACTTTACATTCGGAATTCCAGTGTGGTATCTTGATCCACCGGCTCAACCAGCAATGCCCTAGGTTGTCTTAACCCCAGTGCAACTGATTGCAGTTGAGTCCCACCCTCCACCCAGTTCACACAAGCCAACCGCTGCACCTACACCTGCACTGCCCCAACCCAAAAGGGCTAGGGGAAAGAACACCAAAGCCTTTGCAGAGCCACGAAAATTCCCACCTTGTGCCGTTTGCGAGCAACAGGGCCATCCAACTTAGAATTGCCCTGAAATCCCAGTGATCCATGTGCATTTAGATTCCATGGACACAAACAAAAACATCCCTGTGGTTGAACTCCCAACCGCACCAGTAGTCAGGAACAATGCATTGAGGACAAACCATGCTTACACCCTTTACGGCTTGTATGGACATTACTCCCACCATTGCCAATATTTTCCCAAATTTTGAATGGCTATCGCTGACCTCCATCACCATTCCCTTGAGTCTGAGATCACCTTGATCAAAGAAGTTCACCCACCACTGCCTTCATCAGACACCGTGTCCATCTACATGATGTCCATTTCTACAGACCCTCTTGTCTTCACCATCATCGATGGTCCATCAGACCTGTCTCTTCTGTTGTTTCCCCAGCCACAGTCGCAACCTCAGTTGTAGCTGCAACCTCAGTTGAAAACTCAACCTCAGTTACTAGGGAAACAATGGGTTTCATTCCCACTCAACATGATCCTTTTCCTTTTCCTTTTCCTACCATTCGGTATTGTGAGTAATTTTGCCTTGGAAACCATCAATCTACAGGATTTCACACTGGGAGATCCTGTGTGGTACCTTCAACCACCTACCCTACCTCTAAGGCCCCAGGATGTGTTGACTCATGTCCATCCAATTGAGATGATGTGGAACCTACCTCCAAGTCCATCAAAGACTCCTCCCATCTCTAGGCCCGCCCCTCTTCCTCCAACAGAGACTGGGGGCAAGGCCACAAAAGTCACAACCAATACCACTTTCATGATATCTAGCACCAGTTTCCATTTCAGCTCGTCGGCTGTGGAAGATCCACCGGATCTATCTCGGCACCACTTATGCGATGATGAATATATATATATATAACTGCCTTAGGTTTTACCCAATTCCCTTTAAACCATAGTATGGAATCAGTTCTTCCCATAAAAGACCATATTCCATCACCCCGCCTTACCAATGACCTTCGTCTTGGCAAGGGGGCATACCTCTTCGTTGACTCTAATGGACAACTCTTGGAGAACCCCCGCAATGGGCTCTACTTCAAGAAATTTTACCCTTAAACATCACCAATGAGTTGCTTCATTTTATTTTCTTATTTTCCAATGTTTTTTAGCACAAATCAAGGGCAGCACCTTCAGCTGCTAATCCAAAGTCACCCGGAACTGGTTCGAGACACCTCTCACACCTTCGGGCTCAAATTTCCATTTCTAAGACCATTGTCTCATGTTTAATAAACCAATTTCAGGACCATTTCCCACAAGTCACCTCGATTTATGAGCCATGACATGACGATGCAAGTGTCCATGGACCTGTACTTGCATCACACTTCCCGACCGCAACTCACACGAGTTGTTGGGCCACCGCCTATTAAGGAATGTAATTTTATCTTTTATTTTGTATTTTTAACACATTGATTGTCTTTTCTTTTTACCACACCTTACGCGGACCTCTGGATCACTGTCCACAAAACGATTTATTTTCTTGCATGTATTTGGCATATAAGTTCCCTCGAACTTGCACTCACATCGCATGTAGTCAAGTTTGTCCATCGCAACACACACACATGCTCTCTTGACCTCTGTCTAAGAGCCACCTTGGTTTGTGTGCCTCTGTTGCACCGAATCGTGAGCCTCTACCGCGATCTATCCCACACATGTATTGGTATGTTTGAGAGCCTTCTGCTCCATCCATACTGCACGGATGACCTTTGGACCTCTGTCCACTGTCCCAACATGAGGCACCTCTCGTGCCACCGCAATCAGTTGACCACACTGGATTTACGTTTAAGCTCTTTTCTGACTCCTTAAAATAATGAAAATATAGCTGAGCACAATTGCTTCCTTTCTCGCTCGCTAAAGTTAAGGAAAAGGTGTCTACATCATCTAGTTTACCTCCTTTCGCGGTCCATGTAGACCATCAATTGAAAAGGACCTCGTTGGTAAATTAAATCCAAGACCATTCCCCTCTGCATACTTTATGCTTTCTCGGGCAGAGGGGCCTCACTTTACGAAAAATCTCACCACCAGTTGTTGTTAAGCACTTTTCCAGCCGTCTCATCAAGAAAATATTGCCGAGCAAACTTGGTTTCTTTCATGCTCATAAAAGTATTTGAATGACCGTCCAGTCAATATAGGTTTAACCTTTTCTAGCCTAATTGGACTACCAATGGTAAAGAAGTCTCTCATCCCCTACAGGATGGGCAAGCTCTCCTATGTATACTTTTATCCTTTTTCAAGCATAGGAGACTACCAATGAAAAAAATCCCCCACTAGAGTCATCTTCATGCTTTCAGACTCTCTAAAATTGAAAGCACCATCAAGCATTTACTTTCTCGGGCTCACCAAAAATCCACAAGATCGTACCATAATGGTGTCCCTAGACACCACCCCACAGTATACAGTTTGGCAGCATTCCCACATTGGGTTTCCTTTGTTTAGAGTACTCTGCAAATGTGTCTTCCTTGGATCCCATCAGTATCAAAAGTGTCCACCTCCTCCAAGTATTTCCCATCTACAGTGGCATTCCCGGTATTACAACTATGATCGCATTCCCTTCAGTTAGTTTCATTTGCTACCTATTCCCCCCTACCGTCATACTCTGAACAAAGGAAGTTTGAGTCTCCCACACTCCCCCTGCCCCTATTTAGTTCTTTCCCTCCCCCTCCCCTCCCCATTCAATGAGTCAGTCCACATATTGCTTCACATCTTTTGGTTATCTCCCTCATGCTCCTGGTCAAGGAAACATCATTTCCTTGACTAGGGGCAGGTCTCCCTTTGTCGACGCCAACACATGTATTCCATAGGATAAACCAAGAGGTCCCTTTACCTTGGTTTCATTAACATTATTGATGAATTCCTTGGACCACTTGATAGGAGTCCTTAGTGCCTCTTGGGATGGTTGTTTCTCACGTGCTTGACTTCAACTCCATCATCACACCATTGATATCCGTACAAGGTTTGTTCCGCACAATATTTGGTCGAAGGCCTCGGATGTCACCCAACTCTAGGACATTGGTGAGTCTACTCGAGGGACCTAAATAGGTTATGTCCCTTGTGATTTTTGGGTTACGTTGGAGACAATGTTCAGAAGCCCTAGTAGTGCTTCTATATAAATTCATGATTGATACAACATACTTGTACCACAGAAACTCTGACTCTCAATCAGCAAGTCCACATAGCTATGTACCAGATACAGCAAATCATTAGTCATGAAGATATAGCATTCTTCCATGAGAATTCCATGGGTCCAATGTACCACATCAGCATTGTATCTAGCCTCACATGGAGGCAACCATTATTGTAACACCAGTTGTACATGATCGGCTCTTGTATTTTAGAGCATAGATCAAATTATTCTTTTGACATTGTCACGAGCATGGGGATGTCGGCCTCGTCCATATACATGTCACACATTATTTGTATCTCACCCATTTATGGGAACCATATTAATACAAAAAACAAAAGCCACCATGCCCCAGCCCCAGAAGCACCACCTCTACGGAGCAAATCCTATGATGTCCATCGGCCATACGTTGAGCTCCCGCCCTCACACATTAGGGGGCAATCTGTTCACCCAAAAATACCCCACTCATCTCTCAATGGCCTACACCACCCAAGGAGACCATCTCACGACCTTCATATCACTCCATTAGACCCCCACACCCTCAAAATAGCCTAAGGATGAAGAAAAGGGCTTAAAACCCCCAAAAAAGAGCCCCAAATAGTCTCCTAGGAGCTAAATCCCCCCAAAAGGGGCTAAAACCCTAAAAGGAGCTAAATCTAGGGCACAAGGGGCTAAAAGCCCAAAAAAGGGGCTAAAGCCCTGACCAAGGGCTTAAAACCCTAAAACCCCTTGGAAAAGCTATAAAAGGAGGGTGGGGGGTCACTCTCAAAACACTCCTCCCTTGCATACTATTATGTTGCCCAAGTGGATCCCTTGAGACACATTTTCCTCTCAAGCCACCCATACTCCCTCTCCTCCATTCCCATTGAGCCATTGCTCCCCATCTAAGAGAGAGGAGTGCTTCCACAAGCTAGGGCATGGTGGCCCATTTCCACTAGAGAAGGTATAACCATGTTTCATGTTTTATTTCTTAATTTTTTAGTTTGCTTTGATTTCTAACCCCTATTTCATTTGCAGGTTTTGCTTAACATTGTTTTGCAGGTTATTGTAGATTAGGATTTGTTTTGCAGGTTATTGGAGGTAGAACCCTAACCTATTGTGTGCAGAGGGGTTCACCATTGCTCCATTTTCCTCTTTCTATTCTTAGATTAGTTTCAGTTTACTGCCATTTACATTACGTTTTATTTTCTGCATTTAACCACTAGCAAGAACCTACCCTTATGTCCTATAGACAAAAGGGATTCATTCCTGCCCCTGTAGTAGGGAGAAATACTTACTACAAGTAGTGCTTATCAGGAACAGGAATTCATCCAGGAATGAATCACTAGGCTCAGATTCCATTGAAGCATAGGGAATATCACACATGAGCTCAAAAAATACCAAGGATTTCTTTGATGTGGCTTTGGAAAATTCGAGATCAAACTCTTATAGTATGACCATCCATCGAGAGTACTTGCCCCTGAGCACCTAATGAGTCAGGATGCAATACATAGGGTTCTGGTCTGCCATTACGGTGGTTGTGTGGATCAAAATGTAGTGACGAAATTTCTGAACATCAATGACCGTGGCCAATGCTAATTTCTCCACGTGTAAATATCGAGTTTCAGAATCCATGAGATTCTTACTAGCATAGTAAATCACGCGCTCCTGACTGTCGGGATTATCTTGCACCAAAACCATAGAGATGGTAGTCGTGGAGGTAGCAATGTATAAGAGAAAATCCTTTCAATAATCTAGGGGTTGTATCATGGGTGAATGAGTCAAAGCATGTTTGAGATTATCAAAGGCATTTTGGGCTTGGTCATCCCAAAAGAACGGAGTGTCCTTCTTAAGGAGACGGATATAACTGTGTGTTTTCTTTGAAAAATTGCACACGAAACGGCGGAGGAAGTTTTCCTTCCCTTGCAAACTTTGGAGTTCTAGAACGTTGGTTGGGGATGATAGAGCCAAAATAGTAGCAATTTTCAGTGGATCTATTTGGATGCCATCCTTAGGAACCACAAAACCTAACAGGCGTCCCCTCTCAACGCAAAAAACACATTTATGAGGATTGAGCCATATGTTATAATGACGACATCTTAGGAAAATGTCTCTAAGATGACCAGGATGGTCCTCTCATCGCTGTGAATGATATGGGAGATCATCAAGGTATGGTTCAACAATATGTTTTAGATCATGAAACGCATAGGACATAGCACACTGAAAAGTGGCTCCATTTTTTTCAGGCCAAATAGTAACTTCCTATATGCAAAGGTTCCCCATGGGAAAATGAATGTTTTCTTGTGCTGATCGATGGGTAAAATCGCAATCTGATTGTAACCCAAAAATCCATCCATAAAGGAGAAGATGACACTTCCAGCACAATTGTCGATAATCTGGTCGATATGCGGAGTGGGAAAGTTGTCTTTGGGACAAGATTTGTTCAAATCTATGAAATCGATGTGGACTCTAATGGTGCCCTACTTTTTATTGATAGGGATGATGTTTGATACCCATTTTGTCAGGGGTACTGGATAAATAAACCCTGCTTTGAGAAGTTTCTCTATTTTAGCTTTGATAGTTGTGGCTTTCCGTGGATGGACTTTCCTTAGTTTTTCCCTGAGAGGTTTAGCAGTGGGATAGGTTTTTATTTCATGGAACACAATGTATGGGTCTATCCCTGACATTTCTTCATAAGACCAAGCAAAAACATCGCGAAATTATTTGAAAATTTCTCTCTATGCTTCAGATTCTTTTGCTGAACAGTGTTGCCCAACATGAACATGCTCAAGGGTACCAGGATTGGATGATATCTCAATTGGATTTGATTAAGTAATGTTGCATAGTTTTCCTTTATAATATGTGTCTTGCAACAATATAGGGGTTTGAGGTATGTTGACAATATTAGTGGAAAAAAGGGATGCAAAATCATGGTCTACCGAACTGGTGTTGGGGAGGAATAAGGATCTATGATGATGATCCTCCCATATAGGCTCATTCGTACTCATGATCTCCATAATAGACTCATCGAAAGGAAAAGTCTGGGAGAGATAATCTAGATAGGAAGAGAGGGTTCTAACTAGTAGGGTAGGTGATAAGGGTCCAAAGTCACCATATCAAGTTCATCGGTGTGGTCGTCAAAAAGGGTTTGGATAACATTGTACATTTCTTCATGCAGAATCAATGAGGTGGACTCAATAATTTTTTTTCCCTTGGTATCATAATCAAACAATGAAATAATATTTACTGTCATCGTGTTTGTGTTAGGAGGGTTTGAGGGAAAAATCCCCATAAGGGACGAATCCTTCAACATGCCTACCCCAATCGACTAGTAAGGAGGAGGGGACAAGCCTAACATAGGGATTTTATTAGCTGTATAGGTAGTAACATCCAGTGTACAAAAATCAAGCTGGTCAATGGTGACAATTCTCTCTAGATGCAAAAATTGGACAGTTTGAAATACCATTGAAGTGACAGCAGTCATGGTGTAAAACCAATTTCTTCCTAAAAGGAGGTTGTAATCTAGTGGGGAATCGACTACTTCCACTTGAATAGAAATAGATTTTCCCCCAAGATCAATTGAAAGGGCTGGTATGAGACCATGGGGCTGGAAACCTCATCCATAAAAGGCTTTCAGAGTCGTAGGTGATGTTACAAGCTCAGGAGAGCCAATATATTTCCAACAAGACAGGGACAAAACTGAAGTTGAAGCTCCTTCATCTAAGACAGTTATAAAGACCTTCTTTTCGACTACTTTTGTTATGATTTGTAAAGTGAGTTTGTGAGGTAGTCTAGACTTATAGTTCTCAACATTGAAATGAATCAAATTAGTATTGTCTGGGTCTAAAGCTCCTAACGCAGTTAACAAGTTTTTGTGATGTGTAGGACAACTTTGGAGTACTTCCAAGGTAGACATTACACATGGTGCCTGAGCAATATCTTCAACTACATTATAAAATTGACCATCTCAGGAATTAGGGTTAAAAACAACCTTCCTAAGAGTACTCTTGGGTGGACGTAAAACCATGTTGAGATTAGGTTTCTCGATGGTTAGGGGAACGATAGACGAGGACTCAAGAGAACTAGCAGAGGGAGCTTTTCCTGAAGAATAATTGTCTTGTTTCTTGTCTGGGGGTTTGTCATAACTCTAACTTCGAGTTTTCAAACTAATAGTATCTGAGGACATCATGCAAATTTCCTCTGAAGAACTAGAGTTTCCCTTATTATACATGTGGTCTATCAGTTGTTGTTGAGAGGGAAAAGGATCCATGAGAATTGTGGGTGCAGGATAAATTTTTAAGAATTGGGTGATTTCGTCACGACGAGGACACTCTTTTGTAAAATGGTCACCTCCACATATTAGAAATGGATATTTTTCTTTTCTTTTCCCTTTATCGTTCTCGTTGATGGTTGGTTTTGGATTCTCCTGTTGATTTCCAGGTTTTTTGTTTTTATCTTTACCTTTATTTTTATTGTTTCCAAGCATTTGAATACTCTGAATGGAATTTTCCTCAGCAAAAACCTTGGGAGTTGAAGGAGTAGGGGTGGAAGTTTGGGGTTTCTTGGTAGGTTTTACTACTGAAGAGGACTGGATTGAACCAACAATCCCATCAACATGGGTTTTTGCTAGTGGCTTTCCAGGATCGGTGCTTGGGAGAGGAGCTTGAGGGATTAAGTCATACAATGTTCTGAACTGGGAATATACCAAGTCTAGATATTAGGCTCGACTAATGGCTTGCTCTTCAGTAACGGCACTACCCACAGCTACATCTCGGGCGATTGGAGGCAACAAAGATTTTGTAAACCAATCAACTAACAATTGATCCATGATAGGAGCCTTAATAAGTCTTCTCCGTCTTCTCCACTCATGGATATGATCAGATATGTGGGTGGAGGTGTTATGCTGTAGAGAATTTAAGAGATCTGTACCCATTTCATAATGGATAGGAAGCTAAAAGTGTGTAAGAAACACAGTTTCCAATGATCCAAAATCCACAAACGAATGTTGCAAAAGTTCAATGTACCATTTCGTGGCAGTACCGATCAAAGTTTGCTGGAAGAGTCTTAAATGAACTGAATCATCCATAAGGGAGTTCGAAGAACACCAAAAATGGAATCTCATGACATGGTTTTTTGGATCATCTCCCTGCTTCCCATCAAACTTTGGAATGTTCGATGGTAACTTTACTAGAATGGGATGCCATGAGGGGTTATGTTGGATGGGATCATTAATCAACTTGGACAAATTAGGAAAGTCCAAAGTTGCTATGAAATGTAACTAGCGATTAGGTTGCACATACTGGTAGTATTGATATGGCATATAAGTACTAGTAGGACCATAATTAGACTGATAAATAGGTTGTTGTGATGAATAACCATCGAAAGATCCACCCATAGGGGGTTGATTTCGGGAATCAGGATTGTTAGCACCACCGGATCCCCCAGGAGGAGGACCACAAAGGCATTTGGGACCACCAGGACTTCCTGGACCACCAAGAGGAGGACCACCAGACCCTCTGGGACCCCTGGGAGGTAAACCTCCAGAGCCTTCGGAACCACTAGGAGGAGGGCCACCAGACCCTCTAGGACCATTAGGAGGGAAGCCACCAGGCCCTCCAGGACCACCAGGACCATTAGCACCATAAGGAGGAAATCCACCAGGCCCTCCAGGACCATTAGGCCCCCCAAGGGGAGGACCTCCATAAGGTGGTCCTTTGGCACCCCCCGTAGTATGTATAGGTATCTCTCCCGTAGCTAGCATGTAGGACCAATTAGGTTTCCCCCATGGTGTGAACATATTACTAGGATATGGAATTGCAGCATAAGGAATTCCTATAGGGTTGGGTTGGTAATTAATATTTCCTACAGGTACTTGATTTCCTGTGTAAACATACCCCCAAGAGGTTTGATTAGCTATAGGTTGTGCCCCCAAGGGATGACCTGAACTAGATGGGGGGTTAACCACATTCATTTCATGTGGGTAGGAGGGACATAAACTATAGATTTCTCTATACTAGAGGTCTATCCATGACTAGCTACAATTCCAGTGATAGATAACATAGGTCGTGCCGGGGATTGTCCCCCAACACTAGAAGGTATTGATGAAATAAGAATTGAATGTTGATCCCCAGGTGCGGAAGACCCAGGATTATTTGGAACAGAAATAATATGGGAGGTGGGGGGGTTGGTATTTTGACCTGGATTATGTGGATTCATAGTGAAATCTACCACAGGTTCAATGGGTCTCATAGAATCAGCAAGTGAGCGATATCCCACAGGAAAAATTGCAGAACAAGGTGGTGGTGTGCCCAATATGTTGTCTATTTTCTTCTCAATTTCTTGTGCATGGAGAATAGTTGCCTGGTATTTTATACTTTCTTATTCATTTGGTGAAACTTCTTCAGAAGAGTTTAAACGGGTGCCAAACAAGGCAATGGCCTAGAGGTATCCCAAAATGGAGCATTGAGACCATAGTCTAGACGAGTAGTATCATAAAACATGACCTTCTATGGGAGAATGGAATGAATTATTACCCCTAGAAGGTTGTTGGACCAAGGGAGGCATGTGCAGAAGATATGAGTCTCTGCTTTCTACAACCACATTTTTTCCCACTTGGGAGTTGGTAGCGGCTCCTTGGTCGATAGCTTCCATAGGATTTTCTCTTGAAACAGGAATAAAATCAGGTGGAAAGCCCCATACTCTTCTGTACTGTCTTAATTCATCTAGTTTGTACAGTTCCTATCTAACCTGGGGTCTCAAAACTAGAAAACACACCAAAAATTTTCCTACTCAACCTATAGGGAAAACAAGCAAACTTAAATGACAGGAAGAGTTTAGATAGTCAGGTCTCTCACTAGGATTGTCAAGAAGGTGACACTCGCGATATACCTCAAGGGTACGTGCGTAGTAATCTCCCCAAATGCTGTTTTTGGTGTATGGCTCCAACAAAGACGACCAAAGGGATTTTCTCAGATAGATAAGGTATCCTAGTGGGGTCTCTCGATATACACAAGGTACGTGGGAACTCAAATCAGTAGTAGTGTTTTCTAATGCATAACCATTCACAAGGGGACTTCCTATATACAATCAAGTATGTGAAGTACCTTTCTATATACCTCAAGGGTACATGAAAGGCTATTCGATATACCGATGGGACGTTGAAGAACCGTGCGATTCCCGAGATGTAATGCAGACGAGTAACAACATCTCCTATGCTTAATGACACCCGAACACATCTCTAACCTATCACTCAAATTTCTATGTAAATTTTAGCCTATAACTACCGTTAATTTTAAAGTGGACGGTTAGGTGAATGCATGGAATTTTGACAGAAAAAGTAAAACCATGCAGAATGTAGATGCAAATATTTCACTTTGCCGTTCGTGGTATTCCTACCTACGGGAGGGAAAGAGAGTATTTTCTTTTTGTTTTGAAAACCAAAAATACCCAAACAGATACTTTGAACAAATCAAAATCAAAGACAAGCAACACATTCCAAACTCATTTTCTTTCTGAAAGCAATCAAAGGGGTAAGAGTCTCTTTTCCTAAAAGAAAAACAACAAGCATTCTACATGCATATGCACTCTATTTTTTTTATTTTTCTTCAAACATAGATAGATCTAACTTAAAACTACACTATTTTTCTTTTGATGAGATAGTACTAATGCAAGAGAGACAAAAGAACAAAGAGAACTTGAAAGCTTGTGAGGCTAATAAGAGATCCAATGCCTTATGCTCAATAATGATAATGACCTAATCTCAATAAAAAAATTATCTTTTTAACAGCAAAAAGAAGTCGTCTATGGAAAAAATGAAATTAAATTGCTAAGAAAATGGTTTTTCTTTCAATATTTATAAAAGAAATGAAAAGAGATCTAACTAAAACCTAAGATTTCAAAAATTCCTTTCAAAATCACAACCAACAAGCATGAAAGCAAATGAATAATCAACAAGCCTAATATAGATTTTGAATTCTTCAATCAAACCAATTTTTACCACGGAATTTTCAACCATGAGCATACAGATTCTAACACACAAGCCTGACAATGCAAGGTTGAAAACAAACAAACTCAATTTTTTTGTAAAAATTGACAAAAACTAGTTCTGGAATGAGTCCTACCTGGCACCGCGCTGGAGTGGTCTTGACAGAGCGGTTCTAGATGAGCACCAATTTTGGATAAAGGGACTCAGGTGGTGGCACCGCTTATGGCTAACAAAGTTCAGGCGGTGACACCGCTTTTTGCCAACAGCACATGTGCGGTTCCCTGAATAGATCCAAAACACAAGGAGAACAAGAAATCAAGTTAGAAATTGATCAAATAAATGTAAATATTGATGAATTGACAGTAAAAAAGAGCATATAAAGTCGAAATAGTTCAGATATGAACAGATCTGAAAGTTTCAAACCAAAATTCACTAAGTCAGATGGAAGATCTGACTGAAGAGAGTTGGAGATGGAGCCTGGATTTGGACAAGTGTTGAAGGACTAAGGAATATCATATCAACTAAAATTTGTTTTACTCCCCAATAGAGTCGTTAGATTTTTTATCAGGAATATTGCACCTTCTGCAGACAGAAGCTGTTCCTCTGGTCTGACTGGTTCAGATCCAGAACAAATTAGTGAACAACAAAGGATGAAGACCTTCCCTAAATGTTGTAAACACCTGGATTACTGCTTTGATTATGAACCTGTGTACCTGCAAACATGTCAAATAAAAAAGCACGTCAAAGCTACCAAAAAATCATCTACACATCCATACTAGTGACTAAGGAATCTAGTAACATATACATGTGAAATCAAAACAACAAATATGTGGGACAGAAATCAGCTTTGCATTAAGAATGTATGAAGAATCTTACAACCATTTCCTTAGTGTTGACAAACTCCTCCACCTGACAAACACTTTCATCCCCAAAAGCTCCAACTTGCTCTCTATGATCTCCAATGATTTGGACTAGGTAGTCAATTCAACAGCATAACAATACCCTTTAGTTCTCCTCCTCAACTATGGATATGAGCTTGTATTTATAAGGCTCAATGGATAGGGATAGTTGAGAGAATTGTGGGTGATGTGGCTCCAAGATCCTACCAAGGGGGATCTTGAGCTCAAACTAACCCATATTGATAGGGATAAGGGAGGAGATGAGGCTCATGATCTAGAAGCCTCGAGAAACTTCTCGTTTTCCCATTTTACCTAGGGTATTTCTTTTGTTCCATTATGATAGAGCAGTTTAGGTGAGAACCACTTTAAGAACGAAGCCTATAGGTAGTGGCACCGCTTCTCTATAACAGGACATAGGTGGTGCTGATCAAGGTACCACTCATCAGCCAAAGGGTAAGTGTGGTGCTAGGTTTTTTCAAGTAGAATTAACATCCAGAGCAAGTTTCCACTCCAAGTTTTGGGATTAAGGGAAAACGCAGGTGTTAAGGATCTCATCACATGATGGTGACAGGATTTAGGTATAATAGTAGAGGAATTAGTACAGATGCCTATATAAAATTATTCAAAATTTAGCACAAGTGCTAACAACAGCTCCCACTTGGGGATGCTATCCTCACTGTGAGGTATCAAAGAACCACGTAGACCATGTGCCTGGTCCATTGGGCTGGTCCCAAGGTTTCCTGAAATCCTCAACCTACTCTAAATACAAAAAACCAAATTAATACTAAAGACAAAGTGAAAAATTTCTTAAAATAAATGCTGTCCATGTTTAGCTTATTCAAACCTACCTACCCTACTTACTGAGCATCAATTCCCAGTCAAGTAAATTCAGACTTCCAATGAAACCAACCAAGAAATTGATCTAATGATTGAGCTTCTCCATCATGCTTGATAAAAAATGAATGACTTAGTGGAAAAAGGTTATGATAAAGGGATTTATCTTTACTACAGAGACATAATGAGCCATAACTGAAACTTTTCCTTTTTTTCTCTTTTACTCCCTATTTTCCTTGTCGAAAATTATTTTTTCCCTTTGATCTTCTCTGCTATGCATCCATGCCGTCCATTCAGCCCAGCTTTTAACCTTGATCATATTTTTCTTACATAGGCATATTTCCAAGGTTAAGCTCAGGATTTTCAATAATTTTTCACTTCAAAGCATTGGGTAAACCCCTTAGATCATGTAGGAACCCCATCAATATCCTTCAAAGTCATTTGATATGGATAAATTTTTAGACATTACTCTTTCTTCCACTAGTCTAAACCTTTGCAGGGGAATTGGTGCAGATGCCTATATATAAATCTTCAAAATTTAGCATAGGTGATAACAACGGCTCCAACTTGGGGATGCTATCCTCCCTGTGAGATAGAAAATAACCACATAGACAAAGCTCCTGATCCATTGGGATGGTCCCAAGCTTTCCTGAAATCCTTAACCTGCTCTAAAAACAAAAAAACCAAACTGATAATAAAGACAAAGTGAAAAATTGCTTAAAAGAAATGCTCACCATGTCGAGCTTATTCACACCTACCTACCCTACTTACTGAGCATCAAAGCCCAGTCAAGTAAATTCAGCTTCTAGTGAAGAAAACCAAGCAATTTATCTAATGATTGATCTTCTTCATCACGCTTGACTAGAAATTAATGACTTAATGGAAAAAGGTTATTATAAAGGGATTGATATTTACTGCAGAGGCATAACCAGTCATTACCACTGCAAAGCTTCTCCACATAGTTAGCTACTGGATCATGACAACCTGCAATTTTTTTTATGTACCTACCATGACAAATATGCTCCATATATTCAGCCACTGGATCATAAAATCCATGACAGTATTCAAATTTTTATGTCATTTGCTTTCCCCAATAAGGCTTCTCAAACTGTAACTACACTTGCACACTGTCAAACTGTTTTTCACAAGAACCTTGAAAATTATTCTCATGACATTTTATAAATGGAGCATCAATAACTTCAGAAAAAAATTCTAAAGAAACTGCTTGATTCTATTTATGTGCTTCAATAGAAATACCATCCTCTCCTTCAAGAAAATCAAGTGAAATGAACTCTTCTTGACATGTAAATTATGAATTTGAAAAACATGAAGAGACATCCCATTTAGGACCCTCATATTCCTCTTGGTGATCCAATATTCTATAGCAGACTGGTGGTTCTTTGGGCGAATTATCCAAGTAGCCATCCTCATACTCATCATATGTAGGAAAGCTGAAATTTTCTTTAAAAACATCACTATCATAGCCCTCAACATGCCGATTACAATCTTCATAAAGAAAATTAGTATGACCCTCTTCTTATATATCACCTTCCTACTCGTCTTCCTTCCCATCTTCCTGCTCATCATATACAACTAGACTAAAATCTTCTTTAATATCACCATTAACAAGGTTTGTAACAGGATGATTGCATTCCTCATAAATCATATTATGTCTTTGAAGAAATTGTAGCTGTGAAATGGTAACTACTAATTGAACAGGGGCGACCTCTTCTTAAGCAAAGAAATTGTCTCCTTCTTCAGTAATTTATATCCTGAAATCAATATCATCAAAGTGATGATTTTGATTTTCAATTGGATCTTCTCCTCCCTCCTCAGCAACATAATTATCTAGGAAAGGTGGCTTGATTTGTTGGTCTTCAAGAATTCTTTGATTTCCTGGAGGAGGAAGGGGTCTTCTAAACTTCTGGTTTCTATTTTTTTTCTCTTGATTTTATATGGGAGGTGATCTATTGTACATAGTGAGTCTCTCCATAAAATTTTCAACAATTTTCATCATCATGTCCATGCTGGCCTCTTGTGAGTTAGAGGAAGAAGGTTCTGTGGGATATTTATACTTTCTTCTTTATCCCTCTTCTCTCCTTTTCTCTTTAGCAACAGTCAGGTTTATTTCTACCTCTATGGAATCATTCGTCATATCATCCAGGGAGGCATATCTTCTTTCACTCATCCATAAGGTAAATTCACTATCAAAAGCTTTATCATATTAGAGTTGGGAAGAACCAGATGGAGGCTTGAACTAGGTAGGGATGGCATTATATACTTTCATAAATCTATCAGAAAAATCCTGGATAGATTCACTCTCCCCCCTCTCCATGGAATGGAATTGGGACAAATAGTTCCTGGGGGTCTTTCTTTTCTGCCCATTTTTTCTTGAAAGAATCTTCAAAATCTTGCTAGCTCAAAATGGAGTTGTCTGGAAGACTTGTGAACCATTTTATTGCTTCTATAGTAAGACTTTGGGAAAAAAGTCTAACTTTAATATCCTCATGCTCTACTTATTCCAGGTTTGTCCAGTCTGAAAACCATCCCAAGTGTTACTCGGATGAACACCCCCTCTCCCCCTTAAAGTTGTTTTAGTTTTTGGGCGTATCCATGGGGGAGGTCATGCAAAGAAAAAAGGATAAGTATAGGGGAAAATCTTTTATCTTTTTATGGGGTTATAGTAGGGTTTTCAAGAGGAATTGAAACTAGTGTGACAGACAAAATCAATATGCAGTGAGGAACTGTAGAACCATGAAGGGCTATAAAAATGAATGATGAAGTCTACCTAAGCTCTAAAGTGGTGGGAGATAAGGATATGGTAGTAGAATTCTCTATGGAAGTAAAGTTTAATGAGGCTAATTCTAAGGAAAATATGAGGAATTCTCAATCAGACAAGGGTTGGAGATCCATACCTAGAGACTCAGAAAAGGATGTAGTATCAACCGTGGCACCATGAGTTTTACAGGGATGGTCATTTTTCTTATGTGGCTCGATTGAAGGATCTTGGTCAAAATCATATGTACAACATGAAGAGTTACTTTGAGTTATAAAATAAGGATATACATGGGTAAATCCATGGCCTTTTTTTGAGTGCAATATACAATGGGAAATTCCTTTGACAAGCTTAGGAAATGATAGGAAAAAATTTACAAGAAAGAATAGGATATCTCGGAGAAGATTCACACTTGAGTACCTTAATTTTTCACCATTCCTTCCCATTTCTTTGTATTGAGCTCATTTTCCCAGTAGAATAACCATAGAAAATTCAGAATACTAGATGATTTGAAGGTGGAGTTGCCAGCTGAAAGATGCACAACCTTCTTAATGTTTGACCTTTGTTAAACATCAATGGTTAAACCTAAAACTCTTTGTAGATTCTTGGCCACCAGTATTTCCAGTGGATTCGTCTTCCAAAACCTTTGAGTTGAGTAGTCAGAGAATATGCAACCAACATGTGTCTAGGACAGGATTCTCAACCAGGTCGTAGAACTAGGACAATGTCTTTTTCCCAAAGAGATAATAGTGATTATTCCCTGGAAACGGTGCCAAGATGTTATCACCCAGTAATTTTCCTATTGTTGTGGTAGGAAGTCACTAGGGTAACCATTTCAAACCAATATTTAGAATGTATTCTAGCCTATATAGTCAAAGAGGACTCTCTCTTTGTCATAGGTTCATTCACATATACATTTGGATTTAAACAAGCATTCAGAAGGTTAGATTTATGAGGGGAAGGGTTGTTTGGAATTAAAAGAGTGCAAGACAGAAAAATAGAAAGCACCATTGGGAAATGGAGTCAAAACCTGAAACATCCAAGGGCTTACAACAAATAATGACTAGTGATAAACTTCATGATCTGAGGAAAAATAAGTGTTATATTCAATTAAATATCTATGAAGAGATGGAAGGGGGAAATGAGAAGAAGCCTAGTAAAGCAAGAGGCACCTATTTGTACCTTTAGCAGAAGAAACAATATAGGATGATAACTGAAATGGAGCTTAGAAAATGAACTCCAATACATTTACCAGAAACACATGACAAACACATTATCTGATGCAAGGAGCACTAAACAAAGAACGAATTCCTTACATACAACTAGAAATGCATTAACAAAAACTACACAAACATGGAAATGAATCCTACAGAGGAACACAGACTGAACATTGAACACTATGATTAATATCATACATTCAAGGCATACTTTGCATTAATTCTTCCAAGAAAAGTTGCAAAGCTACAAAACCAAGCACTAAGGCTTCAAAATGAATGTCGAACCTCATTTATTCCTTCGTAGTGGTTACATTTATAGTTTAATTTTCCTCTAAGACGAATCTCAAAACAGAGTACCAAAATCAGTTTACATCATGGGAATCAAAATCACACCTACTAAATCCTAACAAATTTCGAGCTGGTAGATTTGACATGATCACAAGCAAATCAGGAAAGCACGCTAGGCTAAGCGTGATGGATAAAAATGGAAAATGCGACCTCTAGGACTTAGGCTCACTTAATAAAAAATGATGGTTCAGAGAACCTCCAATAGCCTACAACAGTTTCATTCCTCCTTGCATCTTCAATTAGTGAAATAAACCTTAACCATAGATCTTGATCTACGAGAAATCTTAACAGTCCAACGATGCGGCCTTTATCCGATTTCATAATCTACCAACTTGATAAACTTCCTGCTCCTTTCAATTGCAAAATTGATTCTAACCATAGATCAAAAATCCACCAAGATCTCTGTTTTCCAATTCTATCGGTCCTACCCAATTTCATAGTAATGCATCTTGATTAACCTCTTGCTTGTTCTCATTGTGAAATTAATGTGGGCCATATATCAAAAATTCACCTAGATCCCCACTGTACAAAACTATAGGGCATACCAAATTGCACAGATCTAAAATGTTCATTTATCCATGCATGTTGGATTAGTGGTTTTTTTCTCGGCCGTTGATCTTACTCCACCATCAATCCTTACCATTGAAACATGCAACCCTTTCAGAAATTCTGTAGATCTGGAAAGTTAATTTCTTCATGCAAGTTCGGGCAGTGGAACCCACCTTCACCATGGATCTGAAATCAAGGATGATCTGGGCCATTGAAAGCTGTGGGGCCTACCAATTTCCCCATATAAATAAGTATTCTTACCTTGTGCACATGTTCCCCTTTTCCGCACCATCGATCTTAGATAGATATTTTCCTAACCATTGATCTGAGATCAAGCTATGGGCTGCGGAAAGAGGAAAGCGGGATCTATGCTTTCATGATGCTGAATTTTTAAAAGACTTTTATGCTTTCTAGTATTTATTCTCTTTTCTCAGCCGTTGATCTTCGGTGGAAGATCTATGAATGATATATCTTGCGGATCATGGAAAGTGGGATTCTAACCTTTTCATGACCAAATTCCTATATCTTCTGCTTTCCGATTTCTTCCTTTCTTCTCCTTTCCGAACAGTTGATCTTCGGCAGAATTTTTTTGGACCATTGATCTTGGGGATCGTGGAAGGTGAAATTTCAACCTTTTCACAACCAAAATTCTATATTTCCGCTTTCCTCCTTTTTCCTTTCCTCTCCTTTTCGAGCCATTGAACTCTCGTAGAAGCGTTCTGAGCCGTCGAATCTCTGACTGCAAAAAGTGAAAGTCGGTTTTACCAATTTTTACAACCAAAACTTCTCCTTTTTTGCTCTTCCGCTCCTAATTTTTCCTTTTTGAAATTTATTTTCGACCTTTGATCTTCTCTGCTATGCATCCAGGCCATCCATTCAGGTAAGATTTTAACCTTGATCATATTTTTCTTACTTAGGCATATTTCTGAGGTTAAGCTCAAGATTTTCTATAATTTTTCACTTCAAAGCATTTGGTAAACCCATTAGAAAATGTAGGAACTCGATCAATATCCTTCAGAGTCAGGTGATATGGATAAATTTTCAGACCTTACTCTTTCTTCCACTTTTCTAAACCTTTGCAAGGGAACTAGTGCAAATTCCTATATAAAAATATTCAAAATTTAGAACAGGTGCTAACACTGTCCTTGGTGAAATAGATCCTTTAGGATGGCCGGTTGTTGTTGTTTTAGAAACTTGTATGCTTGATATATTAAGGGGAATTGATATGTCAAATGTTCTTCATGGAAAATCTTGCAATGAAATTTGACCTTTTTTTTTTAATCTTTTTTACTTCCCTCAACAATGTTTGTGGGTTTCTGTTTGTTTTGATTCCCCTCACCCTTCTTACCATTGTTATTTTCCCACTGAGCTGTTGAGTTCCCTTCTGGGTATATTACGACGAATATACATTTGCATTCTGTGGTGAGGGGGTGGAAGCCTTAGCTGCCTCTGCTATATATTGCTTCACTGAAAATTCATGGATATGTTTATCTAATAACTCTACAGTTAGTGTGTCAACTGAACCCACCATGCCATCAGCATGTGGTCCTATCTTGGGTTTGGAAAAGTCTGTATTAGATCTTGGAGCCTCAGGAATAATTTCATAAAGAATACCAGACTGGGCATATATCAAATCTAGTTGTTGGGCCTTGAGAATGGCCTCTTCCTCTGTACTCAGTCCCAATGTGGAAACATCTTTTGAAATATAAGGAAATAATAACTTCAAAAACCATTCCAGTAAGAACTCGAGAGGATTATTATATTTGATAATCCTCTTTATCCTTCTCCACTTCTGAATGTGATCATATATACAAGTGTCCTTATTTTGTCAGAAGGTCGACATAAGGTTTGTATAGGCATCATACCGGACATGATTTTGAAAGTGATTCAAGAACATAGTTACTAAATCAAGAAAATTGTCATAGGCGGTTGATGGAAGTTCAATATACCAATTTTCCACTACATTGGTCAGTGTTCATTGAAAAATACTCAACCAAATGGAATCACCGTTTAGTGAGTTGGAAGGGCACCATAAATGGAATTTCATAACATGGTCACTTGAGTCCTCACTAGTTTTCCCTTCGAGCTTCGAAATATCTGAAGGTAATTTAATTGGGACCGGTGGCCAAGTTGTATCATGGTGCACAGGGTTATTCATTAGTTTCGATAAGTTTGGCAAGTTTAAATTTTCTAGAAAGGGTAAACAAGGCTGAGCCAAAGTTTAATCTTAAGGAGTCTAGGGCGAGGAAGTATCCACATTAGGGATCCCAAAAGAGAGGTTGGGGTTGTTCCCAGCCACCAACTATGATAAAGTAGCAAGGTTTTGAAATGGATTCCATCCAAAAGACAAAGGATTGCTAGTTTGTGGCATGTGGTATTGTGTTCAACTAATTCCAGCTGAAGTAGGCACATGATCTGAGATTCCCCCACTAAAAAGTGAGAAGGGATAGCTTACAAAAGGAGAAACTGACACTTAAATAGAATTCTGGAAGTTAAAACCTGAGAAGGGATTCATACCTCCAGATGGAACACCAGTATAAGTAGGCGATGGACCTACATAAGGAGCAGATGGAGGAATGTGTCCCCCATACCATGGAAAGCCTTATACAAATGGAGTGGAACTACTAGGACCTCTTTGAGTGTTTTGGAATGAGGGAGAAGGGAAAAAATGGACACTAGGTATCCTTGAGACAAACATTCCAGATGGAGCAATAGTGTGTGATGGCACCAATGGACTAGGTACTCGACCACTTGGGGACATCGGGGTAGATGAACCAAATTTTAATGACACTATTGGTGCAGTAGATATGCCTGGACTGGGTGCACTCACCGGTGAGGGAGAGACACTTTTCATTAAGGCTGAAGTGGGGGTAGAGATATCCCCCAACCCTTCTCTCGAGCTAGACATTACAACACTCAAAGGAACAACAACAACAAGAGGACCAAATGGACAAAATTGCAATAAAACAGGACCTCTAAGGTCAGTGAGGGGAGAATTGTAATTCCTTGAAAACTATGGATATTGCAAATATTCAATTTCCAATTACAATGGATCACTTTGAGTATAACAAAGTTCAGGATCTCCTGGACTTTGACGGATTCCAGTCACCTCAAAATAACTGTGTGTGTCTAATATCTTCCTTTGAGGGGGCAGTGGAGGCTCCACTGTTGAGAACGGAGGAAGGTATTGAAACCTTCGAGACCTACGGGGTGGTTGATCCTCCACATATAAAGACTTGAAAACACACCCTTAAAGGTTAGACTAGATTACAGAAAAACCACATAGCACACTACTAAAAGTTTACTTAGTATCAAAAACATAGGAAGGTGAAATATACACCTTCCAAAGGAGCATATGGCATGATTAGGACCCAGAAAAAACCAATGAATATCGGAGAGCACTTACCTCGGTTCCCATGATACGTTTTCTGGGTGCAAGCATTTGAATCACTAAACCACCCTCCTAAATTTTTAACTAGGGTTTCCTTTGACATATTCCCTACTTACAATGGAAATAGCCTTCCACCATCACCTGTGAAAGAACCTAAGAGTTTGGATACTAATGCTACCAAGATTACAACAATATTCCAGTGGAATAGTGGCAGGTTTTACTGGTATGCATGGGAAGGATAGCTAAGCCTGAAATTCTGGCAGCATCGACACCTCACAGGGCCTAAAAGTGGTACTGAAAGAACCCCCGTATGCACAAAAATCCTATTTTATGCTTGAATGATGTAGTGCAGGGGTATCTCCACAACTAAGTTTTCACACGACCTCAGGCTTGACTCTTGTGTTATAGGAGCTTTCTGATAAATTTCTTGCAAACTTGGATTTACCTAATGATAAGCACCACTAAGTCTGAGTTCAGATGATCTTTGATAGTTAAATATCTCATAGTCCAAGTTCCTAGCCTAATCTAGTTGATGTATGACCCTAGAAAGAAAGTGTTACTAATAAATTTTAATTTATAGCATTCTTTTTAAGGTTAATATTACTCAAAGATGATGTAAAATAATTTCAAATACTAATGCTACTCAAAATGCTCCTTTTTTTTGAAAACAAATGAGAATGATTAAGAACTTTGGAAAACGCGAGACTTCTTTTATACTTTTTCTTTCTGAATAATACTTGAAAAACAAGTGTACGGAGAGCCTATATGAGACTTACAATGCAACTAAAAATCCTTTTTTTTTTAATTTTTCTTTTCAAAAAAATTGAAATCCAATGCAAACTAAAGAAACTAAGTAAGCTAGAAAATATGAAAATGTATAAATACAAGAAAGAGTGTTTTAGAACCATTTCTGAGCTAAGTAATTTGTAAGAGATTTGGTCGATATGGTGGAAGAATGTTTGTGAAATTTTCATATCATATAACCTCAAATATTGTTGATGAAGATATATAGATGTTTGAAGGGAAATTTTTAGGTTAAGAAATCCAAACACTTAAAGAGTTTCTAATTTTTTACCTTCAAATGCATATGAATGAAGAAATATTCCCTCAGTTGAATGTTGACAGGAAATGGACGGTGCGGATGTGTAGCGTAGGAGATCGAAGGACAAAATTTGTTTCCACACAAGGAAAATTAGGAGAAGAAGCACAGAAAGGACTAAAACTTGGTTATAAAAAGTGGAAAACCTGACTTCTTCCTTCTACGATCCAGGAAGAGATTGAAAAGAGGAAACATAAGAAGCTTGGTTGTGCAAAGTTGAAATCTAATTTTTGGATATCTGCATTCTTCCAGATCCAACGGTTAGAAAAAATCTTGCACATATCAATGGTGTAGAAAAGACAAAAGGTCGAAGATCGGGAAGCGGGAAATGATAAGTTTTTGGCTACGAAAAAGTTGAAAGTTTGCTTTCCGAAGTCTGTTTTCTACTAAAGAAAGAAGCGAAAAGGTGGAAGTAGAAAACTTAAGTTTTGGTTGTGAAAAAGTTGAAGTTTTGCTTTCCATTTTCTGCTAAAGGTGGAAGCAGAAAACTTAATTTATAGGTTATGAAAGAGTTGAAGTTCTGATTTCCGCTTTCCAGAAAAGTGTAGAAGCGGAAAGGTGGAAGAGAAAAAGGTGAATTTTAGAAGTGAAAAAGTGGGAAACCGGATTTCCAATTTTTGCGATCAAGATCCGATGGTTCAGAGAGCTCCCACATAGATAGATGGTGCGGAATGAAAATGGTAGAAGCAGAAAGCAAGGAACGAAAGATACAAATGTTTGGTCGGGAAGAGTTAGAATCCCAGATTCCGTGATCCACTAGATTGACGATTTACAAACTTCCCACACAAATCAACGGTGCAGAAATAAAAAGTTGGAAGTAGAAAGGAGGAAGTGGAAAAGTATGAGTTCACATCCATGAAAAATTGAAGTTCTATTTTTCGCTTTCCGAAAAAGTGTGAAGGTGGAAAGGCAAAAGCAAAAATCCAGGAGTGGAAAAGTCAGAAGCGTGTTTTATAAAAAGTGGAAATTCTTCTTTCTTCCATATCGACAGTCTAGAGGTTTTCTGGAGACGATCAACGGTGCGAAATGAAATAAAGGGGTGAAAAGAGAGAGAAGGGTAGAAAGGGAAATTTAGAAGTCATTTTTTTGTTTCCCGCCAACTCCCGATCTACAATTCAAAATGCATCTTGATGAAAGATCAACGATCCATAAGTGTTTTCACTAGTAAATATGCATGCATGGATGAATTTGTTGCAAATTTCGGGAAGGAGCTCCAAAATGTCATCATCAACAAGCGAGCTTGAGTCCTTGTTGTCCAAATTCTCCAACTGATCCATCATGCATGTTCCCACATGCTTGTTTTTTTGGTTTATGATCATGGTGGATCTTCCTGATCATCATTTTGTTAAGATTCAGTATCATTGCTGTAACAGTTTTTGGCTCTGTTTTGAGGTTGGTCTCGGAATCCTAGGATACTATAAATATACCCTCGATAGAGGAAGACAAGGTTGGAACCCATGAGATTTTTGTGTTATGCTTTGTATGATATATTTCTAATAAAATTGCAGAACCGGATGCTGGTTTGTTGTTGTACAGATTAATGAGAAATTCATAATTACAATATGTTATTTCCTTTCTCTGTTTATGTCTTCTTGTTTAAATTTCCATTATGTATTCCTTCATATCCAAAATGAGCGTATAATAGGTCAGAATTCATATTTTTATGATCTAGCTATTGTTCTAGGTTTTCACCAAGCTTTCCCACCAAAATTGATGCAGAACTCATCATTCTGATGCTCTTTTTTGATGGACTGTCATCTTTCCTCTTTTATCACTAAACCAAAATCATTTTGACTGTAATCGAGTGTTGTCTTACCTTTGCAATTCTTTCCCTGCAAATTGTTCTATAATTCATTTATATTTGTGACTCCATAGCCCAATTTACGCTTTCCTTGTTTCAACCATAAACTCAATATAAAATTCATTTCATTTATATATCTGGCCTTGTTATATATATGTTAGATATCCCTCTCTAGAAATGAAGAAGTCAGCTCCCTTTCTTAAAGTGGTTATGTTGTTGCCTCGGGGTTCACCTTCCAAAACCTTGGGTGCGATTCTGAGTGCTAACAAACTGGTGTCGTTTCTGGGGACT
Source organism: Pseudotsuga menziesii (assembly GCA_001517045.1). Lineage (NCBI taxonomy): Eukaryota > Viridiplantae > Streptophyta > Pinopsida > Pinales > Pinaceae > Pseudotsuga > Pseudotsuga menziesii. Next base: position 982,650 of record LPNX011070618.1, on the reverse strand, counting down.
TGAAAGTGCAAATCATCAGTGGGGGAAACACCAAGGATTCTACAAAGAAAGGTTTTTTGCGGGAAAACAGAGGCTCCTGCAGTTGAATAAGGTTGTAAATTTTCCCTGGCGACTCTGCATTGGTTATGAGCGATTTGTAGAAGGCATCCTAGCTTCGAGGAGGCCACATACATGAGGTGATCCCGATGCTGAAATATTACAAGGTGTGGATAACCTGAATAAATTACTTAGAAATAAAGGAAAAGACCAGCTAGATATTCCTCAATTTGGAAATTCATCTACTCTAGAATTTCATAGCATTCAATATTTTGTGTGGCAAACTAATTTTGAAAGGTCACTATTAAAGTCTAAATCAAAGTCTGACTTGAAGAATGCATAATTAAACCCTTGTAGGTTGGATTCATATATTCTCAACTCTCTTTGGTAGAACATTCAAAAATCTGAGAAAACTGGTGCAAGAAACCCTACTTTTCAAAATGTTTAGCCTTGTATCCCATGAGTTGTTCAAAACCCTCCAGCCTTGCAAGTTTCTCCTCCTGTTCCAAATCCACCTAAAAATATGGCTGCTAGATTTAACCCATTGGCCTTACCTGTTGTGTTGCATGACCTTCCTCAAAGTTATTCCCAGAGAATTTCATTCTATGATGGGGAGGAAAATTTCACATTCAGACAACATGTTGATAGGTTGATGATTTTATAGATTTGGAGATGGTTGATGATGACGATGTTAAGACGAGGCTATTTGTGCTTAGCCTATCTGGGGAAGCCAAGAAATGGTTTAAGGATCTACCTACTAGGTCCATTGCCACATTTGAAGCTTTCCAAAATTCATTTTTAGAAAGGTGGGATCATAAGAGAAGTCCTTTACAAGTGCTTTCTTAGTATAACAGTCTGAATAAGGGAGGTTTTGAGTATGTCCATGAATTTTCTAGTATTTTTATTGAGGGTGTAGAACTCTACCCATGTTGATATCAAAACATTGGTAAGTGCTACAAAAATACACTATGCGCATTCCTTTGACAGTGACTTTGCTCTGTTGTTGAGAGAGAGAAAATTAGCAAGTCTTCCTGTCATGTTTCAATATGCCTTATAGGTAGAATCTAACATGATGGAAAGTGGAAAAATAAAGAAGAGAAGAGAAACAAGGAACGTTAGAAAAGAAAATGTGCCTTCTACTTTTGTTGCTTCTTCTAACGACATGAAGTTTGAAATGATGATGAAAACAATGGAGAAGTTGATGGAAAGGCTGATTGTAGATAACAATCCACTGAACTAGGAAAAAAATGAACCTCATATTAGAAATCCAAACTTCAAGAGGAAAAATCCTCCTCCACCTCCACAAGTCAGACAGAGGGATATAAGGAATCCTAGTGTTACACCGAAATCTTACACTCTTGATCCATGTGTCAACCCTTTTCCTAATCCCCAAGTTTCTCTCTACTAAACAGGATTGATGCTGAGGTTTTTCTACCTTTTTTCCCTATTTAGGAAGGTTGGTTCTCTTGTCCTTAATTCTAGGAGCGCCGAAGGTTCTTTTTCCCTTCATACTAGGTGTGTCGGCACCGACGCTTTGTATCCCACTGCTAGGAGCATCGATGGTGCTTTTTCCCTTTTTAGAAAGTGCATAGTTCATGTTTAGAGGGAAAAAAATGAATATTTGAAACCCTTCTCAAAGGTGGATGAGGTGGTGGTTTATCCCTATTATTTAGGTGAGGAGGAATTTGGTTCCTAACCTATAGGGAAGATCCCTTAGATCCCTCCTCCTAATTCTCAACCTATTCTATCCCTTTAGCCTTATAAATTAAACCCTCTCTCCATTTGGAAGGGAGGAAGGACTATGGTACTATTATGCTGGTGGAATTTCTAGGGGATCCCTATCATTCTTTAGAGGTTTGGATTTGTCTTGGATTATTGGATGGAAGATTACAACATTAAGGCTAGGTTGTGATGTTCCTTCTCATTGTAATTCTATGTATCTCCTTGATTGCATTAATACTAATCTCTAGCCATAAACTTTGTTGTATTGATGATGTTTAGAGATTTATTCCTTAACTGTTAGCTTAGATCAATTATATGTTTGGATACGCATATATTGGTTGCTTATTTCCATATGATTTACATGGTTTTGAAGTTGAATATCTGAAGACTTTGGAGCTTGGATCAACAAAGAGAGAAGAGGATCTACATATTTTAGGTAGGTGATCTATTCGTTACTTTGCATTTCCATTTGATCTAGGAAATTAGGTTGTATTAAGTATTTGATTTGTTCTAGATCCACTTGGACAAGGGAGATCTGGATTGATTCCAATTGAGTAGATTGAGTAGATATGGCTTGAACCTTCCTTTCATTTCCTTGTAAAGAAGACAAAATGAAGCTTAGGGGGCATGTATCCACCCTTTGCACATTATGTTGGCATTAAAGTTACTTGACAGTTATACTGGGGGAAAGTACCAACCACTGGACATCATGTTGGGAAATCACCCATCAATGGAAGCCATTTTGAGCATACTTTATTTCAGTTTCAATCTCATTAAAAATATGAGAATGGACTCATTGCTTGATGAGATTCAACGATTGTTTGTTACCCTCTTTGGACTCATAAAAATGAAAAGAGGAACTCGACTTTCGAGGTGGGGAAATTAAAGGAAAGGGGAATGGTTTTCATTTGTTTATATGGCAGTACTCTACAATCCACCTTTGAACATGGAACCTGTCTACATTTTCATATCTAAATAGTTCAATTTTTTAGCTTGTCTCTGAGTCGATCCACTTTTGTGAGTCACCTGACTCCTTTGATTCAATTCAAAGAATGCTTTGTAAAAATCCTTGCATTACACCTGGTTCTATTCTTGTCAAGTCGAAGTTGCCAAGTCATATGTCGTGCCGTCAAATTGTTCAAAGGATGTCTCTCCCAGAATCATAACTCATCAGTAACTTCACTTGTCCTTAATAGTCAGTCATTGTCTGAGTCAGTCTGTTACTTAAAATCAACTTTTATTCCTATTTTTCTGTCACTGATGTGGGAATCATCATGGCCCTCCTGTGACAAGTCTATTCCTGTCAACTTCAGATCATTATCCAAGAATTAGACCTAGAAACCTAGAAAGTACCTTGGGCCTACATGCCTCAATGGCAGGTTACCTCACTTTCAACATGAGTTTACATCATTAACTCTTGATTGAAAGATCTCATCAAGTTTTTGACTTCAAGTCCTTTATTCACATTCAATGGTATGTACTAAGAAACCTTGGGGATCATTGACTTTAGTGATGATTACCTTCACACTTGTTAACAGTTTACATTATTGACTGGTAATCAAGTGGTTTCTACCATATTCGACATCAATACATTGTAATCACATGGTTAGATTCGTATCGTTTGGACATCAGGATGAAGAGCCTGAGTGGTTAGGCTTTATCATCATCATTTCCTATACTCAGGTTGCATTTGGAGATTATTTATAGTCATGACACATATCCACATTGTATGTTTGGTGGCTGTGTTCTATATCTAAGATTGAGAGACATGGATCTACTTTGTATATTTCGTAGCTATTGCCTATATCCTATAGTAGTTTCATGGATCTACAGTGTATTATTGGTAGCCATGACGTGGTCATCATCATAGATATGTAGTGTATTGGTCCATAGCTATGATTGGGTTGGATAAAGTTAGTTACTGGTCCTATGTGATTCTATCTCTCTCTGCCTTTGTATAATATGAAAAACGTGCAAAGTATTTCACCTATCACTTTCTTCTAGCTTCATACTTTGGGGGGCATTTTGTTGCATCTAGAAATCTCACATTGCTTAGCAACCTCCATGAGAATTTCACTTTGCCCTTTTACCTCCCAAAAATCCTGGCATGAGTCACCTTGGTCACTTTTTTCCTTGACCTATAGGGGACAACGCTTTTTGGTGTTTTAGACAGAGCATCACCGACGCCTGACCTAGTTGAGAAAAAGGTGTTGTTTTCCCTCTCCTTTGACAAAAACCCTAGGTCGACGCTCCTGACAATTTTTCTAAGAGATTTGGTGGTCAATAAATGAGAATAAAATATGTTTCTAGAATCTTCCATGCGGAAACCTCCTTGGGGTTAGTTCCTATATGTTTGGGAGAGGTGCATTCACCTTCCTCACCTATAGGGATCTTATCCTATCCTTTTTTCAAGTCATATCTTGAGTTCTAGGCCTATAAATGGAGCCTTCATGAAGAGAGTGGGGGAGGCCAAAAAAAACATCCGTATGCTGCTAGTTTGAAGTCTGAATCAGGGGAAAAGTAGAGGTAGCTTGTGTTTGGAGAGGTCTTCATAGTAATAGGAGATTGTAGACATTCTTGATTGAGACAGAAGCCATCGACATCAAGGATTTTGGTTGTACTTCTCTCTCATCCATATATTAATACAAAGAAATTTCCCTTTCCTATATTTTATTGTAGTGTTTGTAATTAAATATTATTGGATTCCTTGATCACCAATATGGATAGTCAATTATCATGATGCTCTCATCCCTTTTGTTTTTCTTGTGATCTCTTTTACAGGTACTGGACTGTTGCAAGGACTTTCTGGAGAGGAGACAAGTAGACCCCATGTTGAGGTATAATGTGTTTTAGGTTAATTGATTTGATTATTCAAGGAAAGGATATGTTGCTGTGTCTTTTTGTTCTGTAGTTGTGTTTTACATTACAAAGGAATAAGCAGTGTCCACACTGGTTGAGAATTCCTGATAACACCTAGAAATCCAAATGACAAACAAATTAAACCATATTTCCCTAAGAACTATGTTGCACATGAATATCAGGCTAATAACATTAAGGATCATATTCACCATTTTGGTGATTTTGATTCTGAAATATACCTCACTGAGGAGGAACACAACATGTTTTCTCAAGAAGATGATGAAAAGGATTTTGAGGTAGCATCAGAACATTACCAAAGGGGGTACCTACATGCTATGGATGATTTCGAAATAAATATTCAATTGAGGAATAAATATGTTACTGTCAATAAAGGAAGGCTCAATCCAAACCAGCCTTCTAGCAGTCAATAGAACACTGATAAAAAAAAGGAAAAACATAAAGAACAAAATATATATAAAGAACATGTAGATAAGTAGAAAAAACTAAATAATTAAAGAAATGAGTAGTGGTGGATGTAGATAAAGTTGTTTCCACTTTTAAATTGCAGACAGAGCTCTCAAAAGTTAAAATTTCCATTCCTTTCAATGAGTTGTTAAGAAACAGGGAATATAGAGACAAGATAACAGACATGGTCAAGAATCAAGGAGAATTTCAACCTGATATCTTAGAAGTGAATGATGATGCTCCCACCATTGTATTTGGATCCAAAATTGAAAATGTGGATGATGAGGAAGCTCCTCCTTTTTACCTAATCTTAAATGTAGATGATAGGATTGTGCACAATGCTATGATAGACTCTAGTGCCTCTCATAATTTAATGCCCAAGGGAATGGTAGAAAGCTTGGGACTAGAAATTACTAATCTGTATAAATATTTGTATTCCTTTGATTCCAGGAAGGTGAAGTTTCTTAGGTCGATCAAGGACATGGTGGTGACCTTGGAAAAAATGTTATCTAATATTGTAGTAGTGGATGTTGTTGTAGCAGACAATCCTCCAAAAATTTGGTGTATTGTTGTCAAGGTCTTAGACCTATAAATTAAAAGGAAGTTTACAGATGGATATGCTTTATGCTACCATTCCTGTGGTTGATGGAAATAAAAGGTTATACAGGGAAAAAATATCCCCATATGTAGTTGGCAGCCAAGACAAACCAAATAATCATGCTATATATGTTGTTGATACTGACTTGGGATCTTCCATTTTCTTTAATGATGTTTCTCCCTATGATCATGAGATTCGTTTACCCATTGAAGTGAAGGAAGAGGAAGAGTCTGAAAAGAAAAAATAGGCTTTGGAAAGGAAACAAAAAGAAGAGGGTCTCTATACCATGTATTTTGATGGTTCAATGGCTAAGGTTGGTGTTGGTGCAGGTGTGTATATTATTTCTCCCATCAAGGATTTTTAAGGACTGTATTATAAGTTAACTTTTGAATGTACTAACAATGTGGCAGAGTATGAAGCTTTATTATTAGGGATGCATGCTTTGAAATATATGGGATCCAAAAAGGTGAAGTCATGGGATACTCAGAGCTAGTAATAAATCAAGTAAATGTCAGCTACCAAACCAGACATCCGAGAATGAGGGATTATAGAAATGAAGTGTGGGATATGTTTGGTAATTATTTTACCGAGCATATAGTCAGAGTAGTTTCCAGGTATGAAAACACAATGGTTGACTTCTTAGATGTTGCTTCTAGAAAATTCAAAACTCCCACTGTTTTCCAAAGGAAGTATAAGGTCGAAATTGTAAACAGACCCTCCATACTAGATAATTCCAAATACTGATAGGTATTTGAAGATGATATGCAAATTAAGAAATTTTTGGAGTTATCTGGTGAATTTGTAAATACACAAGTAGAGAGTGAAAATGATAATTGTGAAAAGTTCCAAGATGTTGAAGGATGTGAAGAGGAAAGTGTTGAAGGTAGAAAGTTAAAGAATTCACTAGGGGGAAAGGACATAAAACAGTTGAAGAATATTTATATCCCCGGAGGCATAATTCCCCTAGAGAAACTGTTTGATCAGAATGATGTTGCTAGAGATCCAAAAATGAAGCCTGATGATGATGCTGTTGAAGACAGGAATACAGGAACTAAAGAAAATATAAGGATTATCAAACTTTCAAAAAACCTACCCGTCAAAGAAAAGGAAGAATATATCAATCTGATGAAAAGGTACACTGATTTCTTTTCTTGGAGCTATGATGACCTTAAAGAGTATGATACTTATATGATACAACATACCATCCCAATAAGACCTGGGGAAAAACCTTTTAGACAAGAAATCAAAGAATAAATCCAATGCTACTACAAGTTATTGAAAAAGAAATCAAAAAATTGTTCAATGCTAAGATTATAGTGACTCTAAGGTTTTTAAAATGGGTTCCAAATTTGGTGTATGTTAGGAAAAAGAATGGTGAATTTAGGGTTTGCATAGATTTCAGGAATCTCAACAAAGTCTCTTTGAAAGATAATTACCCTTTTCCAAATATGGAACATATTTTGTAGAAAGTGGTGGGGTTTGAAAGGATCTCAATTATGGATGGTTTCTTAGGTTATAATCAGGTCAAAGTGTTGTCTGAAGATTAAGAGAATATTTCCTTTACTACATCATGGGGTACATTTATGTATAAAAAATTTCCTTTTGATTTAATGAATGCAGGGGCCACTTTCCAGTGCGCCATGGACATTTCTTTCATAGAGGAGAAGGACAAATTTGTTGTTGTTTACATGGATGACATCACTGTGTACTCAAGATATGAAAAAGAACACATTAATTACTTGGAAAAAGTATTTCTGAAATGAAGAAGGTATGGTATATCGTTGAACCCCAGAAAATCAAATTTTACATTGGAGGAAGGAAAACTGTTAGGTCACATTATTTCAATAGATGGCATAAAGATTGATCCACGGAGAATCGATGCAATCTCAAAGGTTGAAGAACCAATAAGAAAAAAAGAGGTGCAATCCTTCATTGGATAGGTACATTTTCTAAGAACGTTCATCCCTAGTTTTGCTGAGATACTAATGAATATCGCTAACATGCTGAAGAAAGACTTGGGATAAAATGGACAACAGATGCAAGGATATCCTTCAGAGAGATTAAATAAGCTATCACAGAGGCCCTAGTTTTGGCAAGTCTATATTTTAGCAAATATTATTTAATATTTTATTATGCTTTTGATCACACTGTTGTTGGAGTGTTGTTATAGAAAAATGATCAAAATGTTGAATAGCCTATAGCCTTCTTTAAAAAATTGTTAAGAGATGGGGAGTTGAAATATGACATAATGGAAAAATAGGCATATGCTCTAATCAAATGTTTGGAAGATTTCAGATTATATGTTCTTCATTCACACATTATTTCTTATGTTCCTAGGAACATGGTGAAGGGCATTCTCACATAGCCAGATCCAGAGGGAAAAAGAACAAAATGGATTGTTGTGTTACTAGAATATGACATTGAGATCGAGCCCACCAAACTGATAAAAGGACAAGAACTTGCAAAGATGATGAGAAATTCCAATTGTGAAGCCTTGCATCTCAATTTGTTGACCAATCATTCAAACCAGCTTGATACATGGGTGCAGGTAATACCTAACGTCTCTACATATCCTTGGTATTCTGATATTGTATATGTGTTGTAAAATTTGCAAGCTCCTACAGGACTAATAAAAACGAGAGAAAGGTTAATAAAGTTGAAATATACCAAGTTCTATATTTTGAATGAATACCTTTATTGGAAGGATCTTTGTGGGGTATTACTCAATTTCCTCTTGGAAAACGAAGCTAAAAAGACTATGAAAGAATTTCACAAGGGAGACTGTGGTCGACATCATTCATGGAAGGTAATAGTAAAGAATATTTTGAGTGTTGGTTTCTACTGGCCCTCAATGTTTTGAGATGTCTACAAAGAGACCACTACGTGTTATCAGTGCCAAATATTTGAAGGTAAGAGAAAGTTGGTTTCACTCCCTCTCCATCCAATATCAGTAGAGGCACCTTTTCAATAGTGGGGTCTAGATTTTATTAGGGAAATAAATCCAAACTCTCTAGGGCAGAATAGATGGATCCTAATAGAAATAGACTATCTTACAAAGTGGATTGAAGCCATACCCACCAGAAGGGCTACAAAGACAGTAATTATGGATTTTCTGGAAGAGAATATCTTGGCTAGATTTGGCTTCCCCAAAAAGGATTGTGACTGACAATGATCCAACATTTAAATATAATAAAATGATAATTTTTTGTCACAAGTATCATATTAGTCTCAACCATTCCAGTGCATACTACCCACAAGGTAATGGAATGGAAGAATCCTCTAACAAAATTTTGGTGAGGATAATAAAAAAATTACTGGAATATAACAAAAGCATTTGGAATATAGAGCTGAAACATGCTTTGTGGGATGACAGGATCAGCATCTTCTTCCAAATTTATTTCTAGTTACTATTAAATCCATCATTGCTCCACCACGATATTCCTCTCGACTGAGGGGGAACTCCCCTGAGTTTGGTTCTTTAGATCGTCACCGTCAAAACCCTCTTCGACAACATTCCTCATCTTCAGAAGGACACACATATTTTGATTCTGATTTGGACTCCTACCACTCTGAACCTAACCTATTCACTGCACCGTCTAGCCCCATGGCTAGCACAAATACCGATCCCTTCTTCGGAGGGGTAAGTGGCAGTGGATCCATGTCCTTGCCACCCATTATCATGGGAATCCCTTCCAATGGTAACACCACCATTGTGCATGTTGTTGTAGGTATGCTACCCATTAGTGGCATCCCCACACCAGCTCCCACAATTCCTACTATACCACCTTACATACCTGGGGGCAGCAGCCCTTCTGCAACCATTCCAACTATCCATGCTATGGGAAGTCAGCCATATATACCCCCATCCATTCATTGACATCATACACCTGCAAACTCCGGCACTATTGTCGGTCCATCCTGAGCCAAGCTTGGGTCTAACCTTCCCTTTAAGGCTCGTCTTAACTTGTTATATTTGGCTAGGTTAAAGAATGACCCCATCAGTCATCAACCTCATTGGCCTCCCATGCTGACCAAAATTCCTTCAGACATTCCAAATTTTGAGGGAAAGGAGGGAGAGGAACCCCAAAACCTTATCATGTCTTTCCATTTATGGTGTTCATCAAACATCATTGTAGATGACTCCATCAGACTGAGGCTATTACAACGCACACTTACGGGTGTTGCTGCAAAATGGCACATCGAACGAACACATGCCTCTTACCTTGATTTATTTTCACTTGCCTCCATGTCCCTCCAATACTTTCAACTACCTTTCTGATATGATTAAGGAGTGGAGATCCTTTTATCCTACCATCAAAATAGAGCTACCAACATCACCGACCACATCCATGAGTGGCACCGTCAACATAGCCTGTGAAAAATCCAACTAGATGACAGGATCTTCCTTGACTGGTTTTTAAATACTTTACTCCCACCCATAGTCAAGGAAGTCACCTCTGAGCGACCCCAATATGAGGGGGAGGCCATATTAAAGGCTCAACAGTTCGACCTAATATACACCCAATATGGGTATTTATATAATATCATACCATATGCTCCCCATGCCAGAAACTCCCGCCACGATATGCCCAGGGAATCTCATGTTGCATATGATTTCATAGGATCTGTCACTCAACACCCTTAGTACTATGCAACAACCCCTATGATGCCACCACCCCCAGGAAACACCCATAGTATTGCGCAACCAAACCATATCCCTGATTACTCATGGATGATGGCTCAGTCCATATCCAACTCCTCCTATGCACAATCCACGCCAAATCAGCACCCCATCGACTCACTTGGCTGGCACAGTTGTATTCAGTCCAAATGGTCAGATTTGTAGCCCCTCCCACTCTTTTGATCTATTACACACCACCAATGAAAAGCTCTCTGGCTCTAGCCCCATCCCCTCTAGTTTCCATGAGACAAGTTTTTGCTCAATAGAACCTTCCCAACCAACCCTCCCCCAACAACCAACAAGGGAATGGAAAGAAAAATCGAGGAAGGAACCGATGCAATAATCAACCACAATGAGGCAACCAACAACCTAACCCCACCAATAAAAACAACACTAACCCATTGACACAGAACCCCCAACAACCTGATTGATTGGGAAATAACCCTCAGTTACAGACCAATCACCCATGTGCTTTATGAAACACCTACGGTCATTACACCCATATGTGCCCTCACATGGCCCGTGTCAAACAACTTCTCCTGAATGAAGCTCAACGCGATGCCAATGCAATGGCCCAGCCTCATATCAACCCAAAACCACCAGGTCCTCCATTGACGGTGCTCCAAAACCCCCTCCCACACTAAGGAATGGTTTCAACCACACCCTTGGCCCCACCTTCTCCCGTAGCTCCTGCCGCAGCCCCACCCATAGAGCTAGAGTCCATCACCTGATGACAATGTCAAATGAAGAATTCAATATCTAGACTCGGTGAAACCAATATGGATCCACTATAGAAACCATTGACCCATCAGTAAAATCTACCTCTAACACTTCCAGCATGCCCCTCCACTTACCTACACCCCCCATGGATGGGGCAGCCAAAGTTCCATGGTTTCCTATACGATGTATCACCAACAATACAACTACTTGAGATTCCCTAAATTATAGCATCATTGATGACATGGCCTAGTCACACACAACCATGTCCTCTCTATAAGTTCTCAAAACTTTCCCGACATAGCGGCAAGCGTTGTTATCTACACTAGGTTTCATGGATCCTATTACAGCTGATTTTACCACACATGGTATATCACACATTTATGGCCTTCCTTGTCCCTCTACAAACTCTTTAGACCCCATGGACTATTTTTGTACCTTTGATGTTTCCAAGATCATCCCTAAAAACACCTGTTATTTGCTATACGTGACTTTTTAACCCTTTCTCACATACACACACAGATATAACCCTTACACCCACGTACATCGGGATGTGTGAAAAAGGCCAAATATTTTTGGAGTTTCCTTGATGTCGATCCGAGTTACTTGTCTCTTGGCCTTCCATATGCCTTGATATTGCTCGGATTTGACCTTCCATTACCCCATTGAAGCACTATATAATGAACCCTTTGGATACATTGAAGGGGGAGAATTGAAGAGTAATAAAACTATAGTCCATTGTTGCCATAGCTTGCTTATACTTGAGTTTGCATCCCTTTGTCCCTTGGAACACTTAGTGTTATTCCCAAGCTTTTATTTGTTTCTGGGCTTTCTACAACCCAAAAAATATTGAAAGTAGGATATTTTTGGCCGTCGATCTTCAAAGATTGTGTAAATGCAGTCAAGAAGTGTCACCCTTTCCAGGTGTTTGCATGCAATATGTGCTCACATCCAGCCCCGTTACATCCTATTGTCACCAGCGGTCCCTTTATGAAGTGGGGGCTTGACTTTATGGATTGAAACCTAGCTTCAGCTGGTGTGCATCATCACATTATAGTGACTATCTATTATTTCATGAAATGGGTAGAGGATATGCCTATGGTTAAATCCGATGGTGAGATAGTCACGCATTTCATTTTCAACCAAATTATTACTCGGCTCAGCATTCTGAAAGAGCTTGTCACTGACCAGGGTAGGCACTTTCAAAATAAAATGATGGAAGAGTTGGCTTCAAAGTTAGGGTATAAGCAAGATTACTCATCTTCTTATTACCCTCAGGTGAATGGACAAGTTGAAGCAGTGAATAAATCACTTAAGTCCATTCTCCAACGAACCATCGCACAAAGCAAGATGAATTGGCATATCATGTTATATCCTGCTTTGTGGGCCTATAGAACCATGATTAAAACTGCCACTAGTTTCTCTCCATATCAGCTTGTACATGGGGTGGAGTCTGTCTTGCCGGTTGAATGTGAAATTCCTTCTATGAAGCTAGCTATATAGCTTTTACCAAACACTTCCACATTGGAAGAACGTTTGGTCCACTTAGAGCAGCTTGATGAGCAGCGCCGATACGCCTTAGTGGCTCTAGAAGTAAATAAGCATCGCGTCAAGGTCCAATATGACAAGTCTGTCCGTTCGAGGAAGTTTAGTGAAGGTGATTTGGTCCTTTTGTGGGATCAAGCTAAAGAACCCTTGGGGGTAGGGAAGTTTAACCCCATGTGGCATGGTCCTTACATGGTCAAATGTGTGTTAGAGAAGGGCTCCTATGAGTTAGTGGATTATGAAGGGACAGCCTTGGTGGAGCCTAGAAATGGGTTCTATCTTAAAAAATATTATGCATGATCTTCAACCAGGGCTGATTGTTGTATATTATTGTACAGTTTTTGAGTTGCATAGTTAGGTTTTATTATGGTGATCGGGTTTGTTGATTAGCTTCTATTTCTTATGGTAGATGTCGATGGATTATTCCATTTATATAGGATTCACCTATGGTGCTAGCCATCACACTCAAAACTCAACTTCGGCTGCTTGGGTGATTTATACTCCTACGGATCAAGTATTGTCTTCAAGAGGCGTATGTTTACATCCTTCTTCGAACAATGTTGTTGAATATAGTGTCATTATTGAGTTATTGCATGATGCCATTTCACATGGTTTTCTCTCTCTTGAGGTACATCTTGATTCACAGTTAATGGTTTCACAGCTTAATGGCTCGTATCGTATTAGGGATCCGATATTATTACGAATATTCTTACGTGTGAAATTACTAGAACGACAATTTGAGAATATAACATACATTCATGTTTCAAGAATTTTTAATCAAGTTGTTGACTCATATGATAACTATGTGTTAGATTGCCATTTATCTCATAGACCATAAGCATATCACAAACATATATTTTTGCACGCATGTAAATAAATAAAATCGATCATCATAAAAAAATTTCATTAATATCCAAAATGTGACGTCATAATACATAAGTGTCATAATAAAAAATTGGGGATTTCGAGCCACCAAAATATAATACACGGTCGTACGAAAAGGAATAATATTAGGTCTCTAAGCCTGAGGAGGAGGGGGTTTCTGATTGTGGTAGCACACTATGGCTCTAGCCAGCTGTCAAAATAATTGAACCATGCCTGTAGTACACCAACCACCTGGTGCTGCATGGCCTCAAGAAAGTCCTCAACTTGCGCCATGGGTGCCCTGTGTGTCAAGCGTATGAACATTACAAGAAATTTGAGTTCTAAAATGGGCCTCATAAGAAAAATAATAAAATAATAGTTAAAATAATAAAACAATAGTTAAAATAATAAAATAATATTTATTAATTTTGGAGGAAGAATGAAAAACCTATTTTTTTTGTTCGTATTTTCGACATATCTCCCTGTGTTTTTACTCAAATTTTGAGCGAGAGAGCTTGTTGTATGCATAATTTAATTCCACATCCAATGAGTACCCACACTACATACTTTTGATGGATCCCTCTCCCCCAAAAACAAGAAATACCTAAAAAAATGTGATAATGACATCATCATCATGTTTTTTCAGGTATTTCTTATTTTTGGGGTAGCTGGGTCCATCAAAATTATGGGATGTGGGTACTCGTTGGATGCATAATTAAATTTTGCATCCAATGAGCTATCCTACTCAAAATTTGAATAAAAACATAGGGAGATATGTCGAAAATACGAACAAAAAGGGTAGTTTTGTTTTATGACAAATATGTCTATTCAACCATTATGGTTGACTCATTTTATTGAAATTCTATTGGTTCTTGAATTCCAACTCACAAAATTTATTGTTGGCGCGCTTTCTTATAAGGCCCTTTTTAGACCCCAAATTTCCTCTAATGGTTTGTGTGAATGCTTTGGAATGTCTGCTCTGCATCCGCACCCATGATATCGTCTCCTCTTCCCCTCCGTCGATGATGAGGGAAACCATTCGGTCATTGTGGCCCAACATCTGCATACACATGATAGATTGTCACTATGTTTCATCACACCAAAACATGTCTTCTGAGTCAATATATCAAAAAACACAAAAAAATTAATAATTCAAAAAACTTAGAAAGTGGGTTTGTGATTCATTACCTATGTCGCCATATTCCTCTCCTGGTGGTACAGGCATGTCTAGATCTCCATGAAAGTCTATCCCTGTATAGGGTTATTCATTGATGGCAATGATCTTCCTCTGCAACCATGGAAAGAAGTCTGCTGGTTAGGGGTTAGCTACCCTACCTCTGCCCATTTTGCGCATAACATTTTCCCAACGTCATTGGGCCATATATCAAACTCCGTGTGGAGGAATGTCCACTTTAGGGATTAGCCCTACTACATGCTCAAAGAAGAACGTGCTCAGTATGCTGCTGAAATTGAAGTTTTGCACCCTGCCCATTTTGTAGTCACTAAGCTGTTGTTTCATGTTTCTCAACAAGACAGTGCTCCAGTCACACACTGTGGGTCTCAGACACTCCACCGCATAGAACATCAGTGGTCGAGAGGCCTGGTGGAGTGAAGCTAAGCCATTTATCTTTCCTAATGCCAATAGTATGGCCTTCAGTCCTAGAACCTGGATAGAGTTTGTCAGGATTTGAATCCCAACCTTTTCTGTGTCCGGAAAGCAGTACACCGCAATGTACTCATCAATAGTCAATCCACCTCCTAGCCCATGAGATTGGAGATTTACCACCTCTCCTTGCCAGGATAAACCAATGATAAAGTATATGTCCTCAACTTCTATGCTGAGTGACATCCCATCAATGTGAAAAGTATCAGAGTATGGATCCCAGTAATCCATTAGCAATTGGAGGAATATTGGTTTGGCCCTTAGGCTATCAAGACACCAAAACTTATACAAACCACATGCCCATAAAGCCTGTTGGGCCATAAAATCACCTTGCATGGCCTCTTCCACAACACCATGTTCTCTCTCCCTCCACTCTAACACCATCCTGCACAAAAAACAAGAGTTTTGATTAGCATTTTCCCTTGAAAATATCATTTGTGGCCTCATACACGACAGTTTGCTAAACATCCATGTATGTACGTGGGTTTGGGTGTTTTTTCCACGTATGGTGAGCCTTATACATGGAAAAAACCCGATACCCACGTGGGCTGAAATGCATAACTTAGGATGGCCTAAAAAATTAATTAGACCATGAAAACTTTAAAAATTTGCATGAAATAGGAAGAGGAGGACATGAGGAGTTACCTAGATCAAACGGTGTCGAATTTCGTTGGAAGTTGCTCCCAGAATTCACATTGGAAGTTTTGAGCTCAAATTGGTAAAAATTTCAAATGATATGGAATTTTTAAATTCTTTACTATTTATAGAAATTTTTTACCCACTTTCTATAGTTTTGACCATTTTTTACCATTTTGGACCGTTTTGAACTAATTTGATGATGTAGGAGTCCATTTTTAGCGCGGTTTGACCGTGGTTTTTACCCGTTCATGCCGATTTCAGGTATTATGTCTAAAATGGCATATAGGTTAGTTTTCACATTTGTTTGCACTTTGCATGACCTTATGACCATTTCATTATAACCTTAGGTACGAACCCATTTTATCTTGTCACAGAACCTTCTTGTTGCTTTTAGAAGTGACATGATGTCAATGGTAGAGCTTGACCATACATGGGTACTCTAGTTAGCTCCTATTTTGCATTTGGTGCCTATGCTAACATTTTTCCTTTAGGGTGTGGGAGTCCTTTGTATAGTATTGCCATGACGTTTCACAAGAGCCTCATACTCCTCTTAATCTTTTTGCTGGCTTTTTCCCTAGGACTCCCTTATGTCAAGTTGTAATTACATTATCATGAGTTTTGCTTGCCTTATTGAGCCTTATGATAGCTTCCATGACTTTGATTATCAGTCATATATCCCAAGCTTGTCTCATGTCTAGCCAAGCAGAGCCATTTTATATATCTTTTGCAGCTTGATTCCCCATTTTTACTGGGAGGGGACTTTCCCCCGAGTGTCTTATCCTACACATGTTTCCTTGCATTGAGCATAGGTATGTTCCACTGCTTGGAACTAGTTTGTTTTCCCCTTGACACTCACCCCCTCCTAGATTTGTAACTATAAAGAACTTTTATTCTTTTTCAAGATTTTCAAAATATTTGAAAAAGTACAAAAAAAATCAAAAGTCCAAAAACCCGGATAGGAAGAGATGTTATCTTTGGTAGCAGTCAAGTCGTGTCACCTTCAAACAAACCACTGTATATCACATCTGTTGGTTGGGTTAATAGTTTGAATTTAGGAGCTGTACTCATTTCTCTGAGTTTATCTCCATCGACTGGTTAAGCTTCCAGTCCCTATGGAGCCTCTATCTATGCCTCCTGTGTCACAGAGATGTACCAGTTTTGTATATTGAGTCTATGCTACCTACATTCAGTCACCATTTTCCTTTATTCTCTTGTTCAAAAAAATTTGTAGCCTGAGTCAACCATTCCTCAGATTTCTTGACTTTGCATGTCGGCCATTCCCAGTACTGGTCCTGGTTCAAGCACATTATGATTGAGTCCTTCAACATTATACAGCTTTGCTGAGTACCTCATGTTGGATTATGGGGGATTCCTTAATGCCCTCCTTCCAGCAGATTTCATCCCATAGACTTCAGATCATTTATTCTGGGATAGGAACCTAGATTCATTTGAGTACCTTGAGACTTACAGTCATCAGTGGTAGGTTCTCTTGCCATCGACAGTTTTGGGAATACATCAATGTCCCCTTATTGATGGATTCTTTCAAGTGTTCGACCTCAACACATTTATTTGGACTTATTAGATTGCACTCTAGTACCTTGATTCCCATTTTCATTATCGGTGGGCGACCTCTCATCTGTTAATGGTATACATCATTGACCGGTAATCAGATGATGGACTACTATGTTCGATCTCGACACCTTTATTCACATAGTAGGACATGTACTTGTAGTGGTTTGTGTAGAAGACTTTCCAAATTGGTGGCATTTCTGATATGCCACATCCTTGATCGTGCCAGTGTTCATGAGATTTGAGCTCTCATGACTTGATTCCAGTGTATGTCAGATATCTTCAGCCATTATGGAGATCTTGATACATTGTATATCTTCATATTTCATGGAGATCATGATCCTTTGTATATCTCCATCATGGATATTATGATCTATCTATATTGTACATGGTGATGACCACACATGTCATATTTTGTATCATTCCTATTCATGGCCATTGTACTCTTATGTATCAAGGACTGTTGTATGTATTTGCAGTCTTATGTAGAGATATTTGTACTATATTTTTGGATGGCTAGTTCTTCCACCTGGTTATTCAACACTCCACTTCTGGGATGCACTTATAATGTATTTCAGCCATCATATCACCCCTCTAACCTCACACATTAGGGGGCATCTATTATAGCTGATTTTACCACACATGGTAGATCACACACTTATGTCCTTCCCTGTCCCTATGCAGAATCTTTGGACCCCATGGACTATTTTTGTATCTTTGATGTTTCCAAGATCATCCCTAAAAACACTTGTTATTTTCTATATGCGACTTTTTAACCCTTTCTCACGTATACACGCGGATATAACCCTTAAACCTGCGTACATCAGGATGTGTGTAAAAGGCCAAATATTTTTTGGAGTTTTCCTTGATGTGGATCCGAGTCACTTGTCTCTTGGCCTTCCATATTCCTTGATATCGATTGGATTTGACCTTCCATTACCCCATTGAAGCACTATATAAGGAACCCTTTGGATACATTGAAGGGGGGAGAATTGAAGAGTAAGAAAACTATAGTCCATTGTTGCCGTATCTTGCTTATACTTAAGTATGCATCCCTTTGTCCCTTGGAACACTTGGTGTTATTCCCAAGCCTTCCTTTGCTTGTGAAATTGCTATCGAGAGATGGAGGATTGATGTGGTGGAGACCCAGGTGGAGGACTCAGTTTCTCTAGTTCGCAGACGTGCCGATAGATGTTGTCATTCATGTAATATCTGATTTATATTAACAGAAATATCTTTTCCTGTCCAATGATGTGCATTTAAATGAATATTGAATCCATGGATGCTTTTATTTTCTTATAAATTATTGATTATATATGCTAGAATAGGTCTAACACCATTATATAGCTTGCTTATCTTGTTTGCTGATTGTTGAGAGAGAAAATTGTTAACATAAGCGGGATTGGAAAAGCTCAACAGGGATCTACATCAACCATTCGGAATAGGGTTTGTTTGAATAACCTTTAGTGTTAGATGTTTTATTTCTCTTGCATATTGGGAAGCGATTGATTTCTATGGTTACTCTGTCTATTATGGTACACCCCAAGCCATAGGAAGTTTTCTCTGTAACAGATCCCTCAGATTCTAGGTTAATAACATTTGATCTGGATCAAGGATAACCAAGAATTCCATCCACAGTTGCCTTCCAAGTTCCAGTCTCAATTCAGAATTTGGTCATACATCGATGTATCATTGATGAAGGGGCATCCACCTGTGTTATTTCAGCTTTTTTCTAGTAGAAACTTGGGTCCTGTACCCTCCAATCGTCCACTACCTCCCTTTGTGCCTACAATGGTCTCTCTACAAAGTCCTAAGGAATTATTCTGAATGTTCCTATCTCATTAGTCAGTAAAATGGTTTTTATTGACATAGAGATTATTAACACCCAACTTGATTATAACCTCCTTCTCAGACATAGCTACATGTATGCCATCAGAGTTGTGCAATCCACCACATTTTTACTTTTGATGTTTCCTCATGATGGAAATATCGTCATGGTTGACCGATTGAATTACTATGATCAGTAGGGGCTGGACACACCAGAACATGTCATACCTACCATTGATACTGCCATCAACAACATGTCCATCCCTTCCTTATCTGTTGTGGGCCTGGTATTTTTTACCAAAGCTCCTATGACAGACACCTTCCCATATTCACCACCTCCCACTACCTGACTGACACAGTAGATTTTTGTACTATCTCATCCAATTCATACCGACCACACCAAAAATTCAATCGCAATCCAACTATCACCCAAAAATTATCGGGGTTCATTCCCAATCCACACGATTCCCTTCTTATTCCCACCATCCGACATCATGAGAAAGCATGTCATGGCTACTTTAAATTTACCTAATTTTACATTGGGGATTCTAGTGTGGTACCTTGACCCACCTACCCCACCTTTGATGCCTCGGGTTATGTTGACTCACATTCAACCAATTGAGACAACATCATGACCTCCTCCTGGCCCACCCAAAATGCCTTTCGTTCCTATACCAACCCCTCCTCCTCCAAATAAGGCTAAGGTAAAGACAACCAAAATGACAGCCAAGCCTCGTCCGACTCCACCTTGCTCTTTGTGTGACGTCCAAGGCCATGCAACACAAAATTTTCCAAAGATACTTATCCTTCGCACACACATAGACGCTATGGATTCAGCTGACCGTACACCCATAGTTATCATCCCAGCTCTTCCAACAACTAAGAAAAAGTCATTGAGGGAAAACCATTCATGCACAATTTGCGTCTTGTATGGACACTATTCGCACCATTTCCTAGACTTGTCTGAGTATCATTCTATCCTTCACGGCCTTCGAAAGCACTCTTGTGAGTAAAAAATCATTGTCATTGAGGAGATTAAACCTCTAGCTTCCTCCTCAAACACCACCACCATATACATGATTTCCAGCTTTGACATCCCTTCTGTCTCTGCAACCATAGATTATCCTTCTAATCTATCCAACCATTGTTTCAACAACAACAAGGAGATACTTGAAGCTCTGTTGGATCTTGAATACCTGTGGGATGATATGCACCATTGCTCGTTCTTTACCCTGAGGAAACTCTATCATCATTAGATCAATATTCAGTCGAAGGAAAGGACTTCATCCATGGTAAGGTTGACTGGTTCAAAAACCCCATTCCTGCACTCGAAGCCTTTTAAGAGGGAAACATGGACAACATTTCTCCCACCATCAAGGTTAGCATCTCAATCAACCCAGTGGTAGTTGAATACATTACACTTGGAGCATCATGCTCCCCTGAAGAAGTCGCTTCATACAAAGCACTTTTTCAGGAGTTCCATGATATCTTTACTTGATCCTATACTGAGATGCCTAGATTGGCCCCATCCATATTTGAACATCATATTGACACATGGCATGATGTGGCATGTGTTTGGAAAAAAAAACACATTCACCCTTCGAAGGCTTCTGCGATCAAAGCCAAGATAGAGAAACTGCACATGATAGGTTTCATATACCCCATCGCGTATACCACTAGGGTTTCTAATCATTTTCTCATTAATAAAAAACAAGGTACCATCCGCGTATGTACTAATTTCCACGACTTGAATTTGGCATGTCCCAAAGGCAACTTCCCCACTCCATTTATTGACCAAATCATTGACGACTACGTTGAACATGAGGTATTTTCTTTCATGGATGGTTTCTGTGGGTATAACAAAATTTAGATCCAGAAATAAGACTAGTACATGAATTCTTTCACAACCCCCTGTAGCACATTTGCATATCGATTCATGCCATTTTGTCTCAAAAATATTGAAGCCACTTTTTAGTGAGACTTGAATTTTTGCTTCCATGACCTTATCCATACCATACTGTTCTACTTGGATGACCTCACGGCTCTCTCTCAGATATGTTCCAAGCATTTAGATGACTTACGGCAAGTATTCTTATGATGTCGCAAAATAAAACATATTCTTGAACCCTCTAAAGTGTGTGTTTTGTGTCCCACATGGTTATTTTCTCGGGTTCATCGATGGTCACAAAGGGATTGTGGTCGAGCCTCTCAAAGTTCAAGCCATTTTGAGTCTTCTTTCACCTCGTACTTTTCACCAACTATAGAGTCTCCAAGGCAAGGCCAACTTCCTTCGTCGTTTCATTCCAGACTATGCAAAAAAGGTCCATGGTTTCTTGCAACTACTTCATACCAATATTCATTTTGTTTAGGATAAACATGCATAGGATTTCATTGTTGTCTGCACTTGACTTCACCAAGGATTTCATTCTCTATGTATCAGCACCTGAAAATGCCATTGCTAAAGTTTTAGTCCAAGAAGATGATGCTTGTCAAGAGCATGTGATCTATTATGTCAGTCAAAATATTTCCAGTCCCCCTTTATGTTATCCACATGAAGAGAATATGGCCCTCCTCTTCATCTTTTTTGTTCGAAATTTGTGCTATTACATCCTTTTGAACCACACTAGAGTGGTAGCCAATTCCAATCCTGTGAGGTACCTCTTAAGCCATCTCCTTCTACAAGGTCATGCTTCCAAGTGGGTTGTCATTATTTAAGAGTTTGACTCGGCATTTTTCACCTCGAAGAGCACCAAATCTTTGGCGTTATATACCCTCATGACAGACCTTCCTCCATTTTTCGCATCGCCACCAATCATGATAGACCTCCCAGACAAATATCTATTTGTCATTTACACAAAATACCCATGGTTTTGGGTCATCCTCCTTTATCTGCACACCCAGATATTTGGGGCCCATTTAAGCTACGAATATCAACAGTGCATCCAACACCAAGCTACCCATTATGTCCTCATCAAGGATTTCCTGTACCATCGTGGTGTCGACACCATTCTACATCAGTGCCTCACTCACAATGAGACTGAAAAGTCTTGAATGATTGTCACAGTGGAGATTCTATCCACCACCTTGTATAAAATTGAGAACTTAGATCTATGGATCAACACACAACTCACAAAATAGATCACACAATTTTACTCAGGAATTGAATAATGAAACAGTGCAAAAAATGGCTTGCAACTGTGTAATGCTTTCATTAATCAAGAGTAATTAGATAATTAATTACAATTTAATACACTGGTATTAATAACCAGTCAATTCAAAAGCATGAGAGAGGAATTTGATTTGATTGACTCTACCTAACTGAATGGTTAACTAGACATGTATAAATCACTATTAGAGCCTAACCAATTACTTCTAGTTGTCTAAATCATAGCATTAGTCAGTTAGAATCAATTAACTAGTCTAACTGAATGTGGTAGGTGAGAAAATGCACCTTTCCACATGTAGTTCATCAATGAATGGAACTAACTGAATGTAACTGGATGTAACTAAATATAACTGACTCCTAACTAGGATTAACTAATCACTAACTGAACGCAACTAAAGGAGGTTGGTTCCACCACTCTCAATGGCTCCTAAATTGTATGGATTGGTCTAGGAGGCTTCTAAATTGATGCATGCAAGTGCATTCAACAGAATTTAGACTCAACTAGTGTTCCCCACACTCTAGTAACTGGTACATGTGTCCCAATTAGGCCATGTGCATTGTGGACCCAATGATGCTAGTGACTAAATACATACTGAAAGGACTTCTAATCTAGACATAGTTGAACAAATTGGACAAGGGAGGATTATAATCCTAACACCCCACCCTGAATGCTAACTTGGACAATTTGTGGGCCCTGGTAACTAATACTATAGGTTTCCCATTATAGTTAAAGCAAAGTAACTGCTTAATACAAGGAAATGGGGGAAAAACCACATGGGAAAAAATCCCCCCCTCGAACTAAGTAGGTAGAATCTAGATTCAAGTTAAAAAATCTTGAGGAAATGTTGTTGCAACCTTCATCTCTATGGTGTAGTGAAGAAACATGCATGATGTTCTGTGCATAGGTATCCCAGGGCCTGACATGTAGACTTCTCCATCTTCTCCCCAAATGATGATAAAAGGAAGGAGGAATGTAACCTTTGCCTCTTTTTGGATGAAGAGGTGTATGATCCACTATGTTCTTCTAAGAGCAGTGTACCTAATCAGGCCTTGCCATGAAGCATCTCATAGGGATTTTGTTGCATCTCTCTGCATGACATAGCACAATATTCTCTTTTTGAAACTTATGTGTGTCAGATATATTTCCAGTCATATTCCTAACTTCCCGCTTCGGAGTAGGGACTAGATTTGGATCTGAATTACCCTGAATCACAATCTCATAGACTGATAAAACTAGTTCTGCTACTAATTCTGAAATACTAGTGGAAACTGCAAAAGGAGTAGATATATTGTTTTCACCTCCCCTTCCAAGTGGTAGCTGAGAGTGCATTGGATTTGAAAATGGTAGGAAGTGTGAGAATTCATATGCCTTGGAGGCATGATTTGCAACACCCTTCGCTATTGTGTTCCCAGTAGAGATATATGTGATCTCCATTGAGTTAGGACCAAATTCCACTTGCTGTGGAGGGCCAGTGTGAGTCATATGGTATACAGATAATAGATTTGTAGACAAGGAGGGAACATACAACACATATTTGAACTTTCCATGTTCATGCTTGATAGAACCCTTCCCTTTGGATCTAATTTGATTGTCATTACCCATGAGGATGCTAGGGCCATCAGTAGACTGTAAAGAAGAGAATGACTCTCTGTATGCAACCATATCATTGCAAGCTCCTAAATCAATGATGAAGGCACATTTTCTTGAATATATTGCCTTCAGTGCATGGCATATCTCATCATGTTCTTCATTTTTTTATCTATGGTCATCCTTCCTTGCGCCAATAGGTACACTTATGTTATGCTTCTCTAGAAGAAGAGCCATTTCATCAATTGTTCTTCTCATACAGAATATTTCTAGATGAAATCCCGTTCCACAATAAGAACAAAGGATCTTCCATTTTCCATTATTCTTGCTTGTCCTCGAACCTAATGGATAATATGACTTCTCTTTCTTCATTGGAGACTCATCCTTTTTCTCCCCCTTACCATTCGTAGCTTTGGGTCCTCCAAAAACCAATTATTGATCTTTGGAAGATCTAATGATCCCCATTTGGACCAGCTTGTCATGCTCATGGGTGAGAGACTCGATAAACGCATTTAGAGTTGGTATCTTCCAATTAGGTGTTGTGAGATTCTCGTTATGAAAGGTTGATACAAATACTGAGTAATCCACTCCAAGTTTTGAGAGGATGGAAATGATGATTTTATCATCCTCCTTCTCAACTTTGCACAACTTCAAATGGAACACCAGGTGCTTGAATTTGGTGAATAAATCATTCAGAGTTTCGAAGTTTCTTGGGTGAAGAGAGATCAACTCATTCTCTAGATAATAGATCCTCAGGTCATCTTTCTTATCAAGCAAGGTAGCAATTCTATCCCAAATATCAATGGGATTCTTCAATCCATTGATGTGAAAGAGAATATATTTAGAGATTGAGAGACATAGACATCCATATGCCTCATAAAGCTTGTTCCAGTATTTCTCTTTGTCAACATAATGAATCAGATCTACCTCTGTGTTCATTGTTACTCTAAATATCCTTTTGGAGTGAAGTAGCATCTCCATGTCCTCCTTCCACTAATGGTAGTTGAAAGGAGTGAGAAGCTCTACAGGAGGGGCCATTGTGCTGCTGTAGCGAATGCAGTGAAGGAGACTGAAAAAGCTGTAAATCACACAATCAAACAGACAAAGTAAGGTCGATAGCCTACAATTTTGGAATTTTCTTTAGACCCAGCTTATTTAATCATGAAATATTTATCAACAATTCCTTTTCTTAGGATTTATGTGTTAAATTCTTCACTTCTGGTGCAGTGCTGGAGGGAGAAATTTTGCTTAATTTTGTTTTTTGATCCAAGTATAAAACTGTAGATGGAGAATTTCCTGATCCTACTAAGGCTCTGATACCATATAAAATTGAGCACATAGATCTATGGATCAACACATAACTCACAAAATATATCACACAATTTTTCTTAGGAATTGAAGAATGAAACAATGCAAAAAATGGCTTGCAACTATGTAATGCTTTCATTAATTAAGAGTAATTAGATAATTAATTATAATGTAATACACCAGTATTAATAACCATTCAATTAGAATGTATTAGAGAGGAATTTGAATTGATTGACTCTACCTAACTGAATGGTTAACTAGACATGTCTAAATCACTATTGGAGCCTAAGGAGTTAGTTCCTGTTAGCTAAATCGGAGCATCGGTCAGTTAGAATTAGTTAACTAGTCTAACTGAATAATGTAGGTGAGGAAATACACCTTCCCACATGCATTTCATCAGTGAATAGTGCTAATTGAATGTAACTAGATGTAACTGAATGTAGCTGACTCCTAACTAGGCTTAACTAGTCACTAACTGAAGGAGGTTGGTTCCAGCACTCTCAGTGGCTCCTAAATTGATGCATGAAAATGCAGTCAATGACAGTTAGCCTCAACTAGTGTTCCCCACACTCTAATAACTAGTACATGTGGCCCATTTAGGCCATGTGGGCCCAATGATGCTAGTGACTAAATATAGACTGAAAGGACTCCTAATTTAGACATAATTGACCAAACTGGACAAGGGAGTATTATAATTCTAAAACCTCTCCAGGTTGGCCATTGCCCAAAAAATCCATGTCGGTTACTTTTGGCCTACCATATTTGTCGATTGCATTGAGTCAGTTAAACACTGTCATGATTGTCAACTCTTTGCTCCAAAAGCAAGGACTCCTCCCATGCCACTACACCCTGTGGTCACAATCGGTCCCTTCTGCAAGTGGACGATCGAATTTATGACTTATAATCCTACTTTGCCCAATGAACATAACTACATCATCATGGTCATCGATTATTTTAGAAAATGGGCCTAGGCCATGCCTACATTCAATTGAAAAGGTGACACGGTGATGCGTTTCTTTTTCAACCATGTCATCTCGTGTTTTGCTGTCCCCCAACAAATAGTCTCAGACCACAGTCACCATTTTGAAGAAGCTTTCTAGATGGATATTTTGACCATGTTGAAGTTTGAACACCTGTCACATGCCCCAAATTGCAAAAACATTTTATGTTTTAAGAGACATTATGTTATATTTTTATTATAAAGTTTGTAATTAATGACCAAGTGGGGTCAAGGATAATTGCATGTAATTGCTAAATGTTTTATTTATCAATAAATAAAAGATGAGACAACAGCCTAAGGAGGCTGTTAAATGAGTCTTTTACTGGTCACTTAGTGAATAGGCTGGGTTGAAAGCAGATTGACACTTGGCAGCATCCTCAAACTACTTCCAGTTGTTGCAGAAGGCAACTTCCCTATTTTTGTGATCATGTTCCCCAAGAAAGTGGAACAAGAGTAGGTGCCTCATTAAGTGAAAACTAACCCAAAATACCTAGGCATGCTAATAAAAATTCCATTTGAATTCAACTGAGGTTGCTCATTCTTTACTTGTGAAAATTATGAGGGAATTTAGTGCACAAGAAATTCGATGGAGGGGACCAGCAGAAGTTTTATTGGAGTGAAAAGTGTTGAAGTTCTAAACTAGTGTAGCTAATTTAAGATGAGTTCATACTGCTACAAGTAGAACATATTACTGCTGATTAATCAGTAGAGTTGCAGAGGTTTTCTAAACCAGTTCTCTCACCCAGTACTTCAACCAGGTGGACCAATAGACAGGCTCGATGGTCCTGAGACTTGTTGTTCATCTATCTCCAGGAGTTGGTTGGGAGGAACAAGCTCCTTAAATTGTTGTCTCCTCTACTACATTTCTAGGTTCTAAATGTTCTTTATAATTTCTCTATGCATACTTAGGATAAAGAAGGAATGGAATTAGGATATAATACGTTATGTTTATGTTCATCTGTTATTAGAATTATTGAAAATATAGACAAATTCTGGATTAGATATGGATTAGGATAAATTATTAGAGTAAATTCAAATTTTACTGATGGATAAAATACCTAACTGCATTTTTTCACACCTTCAAGAAGGTAGTACTCTAGTACAATAGGTTAGATTAGACTCTGATTGTTAAATCAAAAGAAGAATGCAGGATTGGGTTTATTACTTTTTACAGATTCTTTGTAAGAATGACCAAGAATGCCTTAGTTAGAATGCACATGTTTAAATAATTTAGATATGATCTAAATCCAAGAAAGGTCTTTTAAAACTAGTACAAAGTTTGTGTAATGGTGATCCCAATTACATAGTAAATAAATTATTTGCTATAAGCCTAATTATTATAAATGATACATAGTAATTAAAAACATTATAAAACAGAAAAATGAATAAGCAAGAATAACTTAAAGAAAATAGTAAAATGAGGGTTAGTTATCACTAACTTTTCAATTACTTATGCTTACAAGAAAAATAATTAAAACGTAATTATACATTTTTGACGATACCTCCTTTTGAAAGCTCTAAATTAAACAAATATACTAGCATTTTTATTTTGGCTAGTTGAGATAATAATCTCGATCCAGAAACTGGTTACAAATCGTATTACCTATGAAAGACCTGTAAAAGAAGCATCACTTCACTACATTAGCTACAAATATTAGTAATCCTTGGATTTAACTGAAGTTCCTTCATATTCCCAAACAGTAAACAAAATTTAGCACATAATAAACAAACATATTTTTCAGCTCATGTTGTTCCAAATCTTAACCTGCTAAATCAACTCTTTGATAATGATTTATGAAAGCAAACATTTAAGTATGCAGATATAGAATTTAATAAAGGACTTAGTTCTAGTTTAATCCTGATTATGTTAACTGTTAATAGTTAAATGTCCCCCATCAGTGACGATTGAAAACATTTAATGTCATAGGAAAAAAATTAATTTTTACGAAATTTTGGAGTATTACATGTGGTATCAGAGCACACGTTTAGACACTAGGCCTGAATGCGGCTCAACCTGCATAGACAAGCAGTAAATTAAATGCATGCATACTGATTATTATTCTTCTTTTGAAATGCTATTACCATAGAATTTTTCTAAGTTATAATTGTAGGTATGAAAAGACTCGAGGAATATAAAGATGAAGAGTCCCCGTTTAATGAACAAAGTAATTTTAAAAGAGAACCAGTTCAGGAAGAAATGACTAACAATTATTCATAATTATTAAAAACTATTAAAAAATTAAGAACTGAGATGGAAACAGTTGAAAAGGAAAATGAAAGAATTCTGAGAGCTCAAGAGGAGCTAAACTAGATACTGATGGAAAATTTTTAGAGTGAAGAAAAAGATAAACAGATAAGATCTAAAGATATGACCTACCAATACAAAAGTAAAAAGTCTAAACAGTCTAAAATTGAAAGTAGCTCGTCCTCTGAAATTTATGGCGACTCACATAGGAAGAATCCTCAGTACACTAGTGATAGCAGTGAAGATAATTATCATTCAAGAAAAAGAAAATTTAAGCCTTATGAAGAAATTTCAGGAGAATTTAAGAAGATAAAACCACCAAATTTCAACGGTGAAACTAAGAAAGCAGAAGAAGCTGAATCATGGCTGTCTGGAATGAAGAAGTATTTCCAAATCTATAATTACTCTAACCAACTAAAAGCAAGGATGGCCATTTACAACTTAACTGGGAAGGCAGACATTTGGTGGGAGGATTTAAAATGAGTAAAAGGTATTAGGGAAAAGAACATTAACTGGAGTACCTTTAAGAAATACTTTAAATATTTTTTTGTCAGAACACTAGTATGAAGAGCGAGCTAAGGAATTTTATGAACTAAAGCTGGGAACTATGAAGATGAAAGAATTAAACAGTAAATTTTTAAGTTTTCTACGTTGCGTTCCTTACATTGTGGATGAGAATCCTAAGGTACAACGGTTTCTAAGTTGTTTACCTTTTCACATAAAAGATAGAATTGAATACGATAATCCAAAAACCATAGAGGAGGCTATGCGAAAGGAAACTTTTTACTATGAGCAGAACCACAAAAAGGAAAGCATGTCAAACTCGAATGCTAAGAGGTCTAATAATTTTGAACAGAAGAAGAAGGGTTTCGTATGTCACATGCCCCAATTTTGCAAAAAGAAATGTTATATTATTTGATTTTATTTGAGGACAATATGTTAAATTTTATGCTCAGTTGTAATTGATGAATCAATAGAGTCAAGGATATTTAATGTAATTTTGAATATTTTAATTATAAATAAATAAATGAAGAGACAATAGCTTCGGAGAGCTGTTAAAAGAGTGTTTACTGGTCAAATTAGTGGAGGAGACCAGGTGGAGAGAAAACAGACATGTGGCAGCATCCTCAAACCACTTCCAATTATTGCAGGTGGCAACCTCCCTACATTTGGGGTCATAATTCCCCAAGAAAGTGGAATCAAAGCAGGTGGCTCAATTAATGACAACTGACCCAAAAGACCTAGGAAATCTTTCTAAAAGTTCCCATTGAAGAGAGCTGAGGCTACTCATTCTAGAGAAGTGATCATTCAGGTGAATGTACTTCAAATAAATTCAATGGAAGGGAATTGTGGAAAGAGTTTGAGGGGATAACTGCTGAGTGATCTAGTGCATATTTTAAGATGAAAGATCTTACTGTTGAGTGCATGGTGTTTTATTGAGTTACTGTATCAGTCTACCGTTTGCACACTCCACCATTTCTCAGCCAAGAACCAAGAACAGGCTCAGGGGTCCTAAGGAAGCATTGTTTGAGTGCTCTCGAGGAGTTTGGTAGGGAGGAACGACCTCCTAACGTTGTTGTCATATATCCTAATCAAGTTCTACATTATTTGTTTTATTGTGTTAAATAGATAAATTTGAATCTGACTGTTAAATGAATGTTAAATATTCAGTTTTTAAATTGTTAGAATGGAAAATAATTCTAGTCTATGTTTTTCCACACCTGGAAGGACTAGGTCGTACTCCAACACAGATAGAGTATTACAGTAGATGAAAGATTATGTTAAGAGAGTGAATATAATAGATATGGTTCTGCATTTCATAGTAGCAAAGTAATTTATTTCAGTATGTAGGTTATTATTAAAAAGAATAATGATATGGTTATCTATGTTTATTGTTTCAACAAGCTTATTTATGTGAATATATTAGAAAATACAGGTAGAAGGATTAATATGTTAAGAAAATATTTAGTAGGTAAGATGTTGTAAATACAGACGATAGATTGATTTTTATTCAAGTTAAAATATTATGGAGGTTAACTGTGTTATGATAGGTTTATAATTCTTTGTGTATACTTAGTAGCTATTTACAATGCAGTAGAAAAATCACATTAGAGTTACATAGTTTACATATAGTTAAGTAAATAAACAACTACTAATTACACATTTTATTTTCTAACAATATCAATTTAATATAGAACTAGTATTTACTATAACAACTAGGGTTAAATTTAAAATTACTTAGATTAAAAAATAAAAAATAAATTGAGTTACAGAAATTATGCTTATTCATTGCTAAAAACTCTCAGCAATTTCCACTAAACAGTTTATTGAAGAAAAACAATAAAATATAATTATAACTAGTATAAACTAAAATAATACCTATGTAGAATTTATTTATAATTATTAAACATGCTATACCTGTAAATGTGAACTTCAGGGTCGAAACCCTAACCAGGTTCTTTAAATATAATAAATAAAAACATCTAAGTTGCAACCGATCACTTGTATAAATAATTAATAAACATTTAGTCTACTGTAAAATTGTTGCAGTCCTTACTGAAAACGAATGTCCATTTACATAACACACAAATAATAATAATATTAATTTATCTAAATTAACAAGTAATAGAACCTAATCATTAAACAATTGAAGAACTCGCATGGACAAGGGTTCATTTCAGGAAAACCCTAGTTGTATAATTTGAATAAGTAAATCAATATTATAAGCTACACATTATGACTTTACAGTCTTATAATAACAAATAAACTATTTACAAAAGATATTAGACAGTAATGATCTTCATTAAAAATCGAATAGGAGGAACATTGATGTACACAGACTCAAAATATACAAGACGAGATAGAGCTCGAACTAAAAAAGTTTTAAGAAAAAAAAACCCGATGTATTACTTGGACTGGATGAAAGACTTACAAACATAACAAATTTCCAACACCCATCTCATGGCCGATGTACCCAGCATCATGGCATGGCTTGAAACAAAACTAACAGTCAAGTATTAAAACCCTCGTTGCTGTTTATCTCTTTTAAGACAAGAGCAACCTTGCTACTAGCAAGGGCTTAATAACCCAAAACTAAAATAATAGATGAGATAAGCAATTAAGACACCAAAGGAACCAAGTCATATTTTCTTCGCCACTGAAACCCCTTTCCCCCTAATCTATACAAGTAGGGAGGAGCCACATTGTAACCAGGGATTACACGTAGGTTTTGTTGGTATTCAAAATTTGAAGAGGGTTTTCTCCAGCATAAGGGAAAGCTATAACCTACAGGTAATGACAAAAACCTAGTGAGAAACTGAGTGGTGTAATGTAACTGTAACTTAAAGAAAAACTTGAAAATAACTTATTACCTAGAAGTGATGAATGTAGAGGCCACGGAGGAACAAACCAACACAACAAACCAGCACCACAAGTAGCCTAACCGTCATGTTCACAAGTGACAAAGGTGATGGGATCACAATACATCTACACCCATGACTGGAGCAGGGTTAAAAACTTGGCAATGGCCATGCAAGAAATCAATACTACAATCCACTGATAGAGAAAAACTACACACACAGCAAGTATTACATGCAGAAGGAAAACCCTGTGCGAGCTGTGAGTACTGCAACCCACACTTTAGAATGGCAACACCTCTCTACATGTACAATGGAGCTGGAGATAAGCTTAAGCGATCCCTCATGGCTGCAGCAAACCAGACATAACATAGACCAAAACTCTCGACAAAACAATGAAGATATAGGGTTGCGATGGAGACTTTTAAATCATGCATTGCATGGTGGGGAATTTTCCACGTGCCCCCAAAATTTATCAAGTCCACAGTGGGTTGAGTTCTATAGTCTGCATTGCGCTATCGGGACCAAATTATTGTTAATAATCTTCACAATGATCAAAATGATAATATTTTATACAAATTCAAAATGTAATGTATCAATGATAATCATAACTCAAATAATGCTGAAGTATGAGATTGTATAGTATCGTTAACCCCTTGTGTTATTATAAACATGGAACATTCGTTAGTAACAAACCAAAGAATATATGGTATCGTTAACCTTCATATTTGTAAACATTGAAATCTTCATTAAAATAATAACAACTACGAAATGATCCCTAGTGGGGTTTTAAACCCTTAAGTACAAGTTAATAGTTTTCATAGTAATCATTGATTCAAATATTACATTCAAGAACTTGTTAAACACTAATGGTGATGATTTTAATTTATAAATCAACATTATGTACATAAAAAGTATTTATACTCTCAAATAGATTCTTATTTTTGTAAGAAGTCTATAGTACTAAGATAAACTTCAGGGAAGTTGTAATTATTTGGTTTCCATAAGTAAATAAAGCTCCAAATGATTTCAATCAAGGATAAATTAGTCTTAGTAGTAAAGGATAGTCAAATTATCTAAGAATACATGTGGTATCACAACTATTTATAAATAAATAAGATGATATTGTAATTTCATCACATGATTTATGTCATGAAGAAATTAGAAAAATAGAAGTCACAACTTGATGACATTTATACAAATGATCAATTATAAATGCATTGTATTAATAATCTGATAAACTTCCTCTACTAAGTTTAATTAAAGGTAAGGCTAAGAGTTCTATATAAATTTGTTTCTCGAAAGGCCTTAGGTCAGTTTCCTTATTTATAAGGAGTGTTCTAATTTTATAAATAGTAACAACAATAAACTTTAGTTTCAGTAAGAGTATTGATATGCTAAATATTGAGATCTATTAAGTACTGTAAATAGCTTAGAGTAATAATAGAAAGAAGTTCAATCTATGTAGGAGTCATTCTTAGAATAGACAATCAATAGTGTAAAGATATTGATCATAATGACATGCATTTAAAATACTGACATAATTGCAACATAAATAAGGAGAAGGTACTTTACCTCATAGAACCCTTGAATTTAATTAAGCAAACTTTTACTCTAGTAGTATATTTTATGCTGAAAGAAGTATATCTGGATTAACGCCTTAATAAACTCTCACTGGGTCAAAATTTACCTGTCAAGCTTGTAAGATCCAGAATTCCAGAAAAGTTAGCAATTGCTAAGTAAGCCCCAGTTAGAAAGTAACTTCTCACCTACTTGACAAAATCAAACTATCAATGTGTTTAGAAACAACTGAATGCAGATTATTTACATCACATATAGAAATTAAAATAGTATTAATCTATATGTGTTTAAGTTAATGGTTACTTTTGTTAACTGTTTCATTCTTTCTATTAGTTGCTAGCAGTTATCAAACTGCAACTATAAATAGTTTATGTTACATCAAAAAAAAAAAAAAATTGTGAAAATTTGGGGTTTTGACATGTGGTATCAGAGCATAGGGTTCAAACACTAGGCCTTAATGAAGCCCAACTTGCTTTCTATGAAACAGTGAATTAAACTATTTTGTTGATATTATTTTCTTTTAATGTTATTCAACAAGGAAAATTGTTTCTAAAGTTTAACTACAGGTATGGAAAGGCTAGAGGAATATGCAGAAGAGGAATCTCCATTTACTGAACCAGAAAACTTACCAAGAGATCCTATACAAGAATATCTAACTACTAATTCCTCAGAAATTTTACAAATAGTAAAAGACTTAAAATCTAAAATGGAATCTGTAAAACGAGAAAATGAAAGGATTCTGAGGGCTCAGGAGGAGCTGAATCAGATCCTAACAGAAAGGTTTCAAACTGAGGGTAGGGGTAAAAGAGATGAATCAGAAGATACATGTCATCAACATAAATATAAAATATTAAACAGACTAAAAATGAAAGTAGCTCATCTTCAGAGGTGTTTGGTGAGCAACGTAAGTTTCATTCCACTAGTGATAGTAGTGATGATAACCATCACACTAAAAAGAGAAAATATAAACCCTATGAGGATATTTCTGGGGAGTTTAAAAAGATTAAACCACCAACATTCAATGGAGAGAGTGAGAAGGGGGAGGAAGCAAAATCTAGGTTATCTGGAATGAAGAAGTACTTCCATATATATAACTATTCTAACCAATTAAAGGCTAGACTGTCTATCTACAATATCTCAAGAAAGGCTGACATTTGGTGGCAGGACTTGAAGAGAGTGAAGGGAATAAAAGAGAAGAATGTAAACTGGAGTACCTTCAAGAGGTACTTTAAAAAGAAATTTATGTCTGAGCAGTACTATGAAGATAGAGAAAAATAATTCTATGAGCATAAATTAGGATCAATGACTATGAAAGATCTAAACAACAAGTTTTTAAGTCTGCTTAGGTATGTGCCATACCTTGTAGATGAAAAACCAAAGGTATAGTGATTCCTCAGTTGTCTATCTTATCATATTAAGGATAGGATTGAGTATGAAAATCCAAAGACTTTGGAAGAAGCTATGAGGAAAGCCAACTTCTATTATGAATAGAATCAAAAGAAGGAAAGCATGGCCAACTGGAAGGCCAAGAAGAAGAATAACCATTATGATCAAAAGAAGAAAGAATTTGTGCCCAGCAGAAATTCTAAAAACAATAAGGCCAAAAAATTTCCTAAAAAGAATTTCCAAGGGAATAAGAATAATTCACCAAGCAATCAGAATAATTCCAAGGGTAAATAATTTGCTAATAACCATGGTAATTACACCAAGAAATTTGAACGCAAAGAACCAATAAATTGTTGGGAGTGTAATGGCCCACATTATGCCTCAGTCTGTCCTAATTGGAAAAAGACTATCAGTAATATTCATACCATATAGGAGGAGATGACTGTTGGAGAATTAGTGAGGACTATGCCCAGAATTAATGCAGCCTTGGAGAATCGACAAGCAGAATATCAAACTTCCATGGTGGAAGTAGAAGGTATGATAATCCAAACCCTTATAACTATTTTAATTGATCCAGGAGCTAGTCTCAGTTATATTTCACCTAAAATGGTAGAAAAATGTAAGTTACCTGTTGAAAATTTTGAAAATTCTTGGTTGGTTCAGTTAGCCACTGGTGCTAAAAGGAAGGTAAGTTGTTTTGTAAAAGAATGTGCAGTAGTTATGGATCAATTTGAAACTGTTGTAAAGCTTAATGTATTACCTCTTGGTTCTTATGACTTACTCATCGGTATGGATTGGTTAGAACAACATAGGGTAATTTTAAATTGTTATGATAAAACCTTTACATGTATAAACAGTGATGGAAAATCAGTAAGTGTAAAAGGAATCCCTAGAAAAACCACCATAAGGCATATTTCTACTCTGCAACTTAAGAAAGATGTTAGGAAGGGTTGTAAAGCTTATGCAGTAACAATAACTGATGAGGAGAATCTAAATAAGACAGATAAATTAAAATTGGAAGACATACCAGTCTTAAGAGAATTTGTTGATGTATTTCCGGAAGAAATTTCGAAACTACCTCCAAAAAGGGAACTAGATTTTACCATTGAGCTGGTACCTGGTGCAGTACCTAGCTCAAAGGCCCCTTATCGAATGAACATACTTGAACTTAATGAATTAACTTCATAATTAAAAGAACTTATTGATAAAAATTATATTCGACCTAGTGTGTCTCCTTGGGGGGCACCTGTCATCTTCGTTAAGAAAAAGGACGGAACCATGTGACTTTGTGTAGATTACCATCAGTTGAATAAGATGACCATTAAAATTGATACCTGTTACCTCGCATAGATGATTTGTTTGATCAACGACGTGGAGCCACGGTGTTTTCAAATATTGATTTAAGGTTTGGATATCACCAAGTTAGGATTAAAGATGAAGATATCTTTAAAACAACTTTTAGGACTCGATATGGTGATTACAAGTTTGTCGTCATGCCATTTGGGCTCACTAATGCCCCAGCTGTTTTTATGTGTTTAACGAACAACGTTATGCATAAGTATCTAGATAAGTTTGTAGCCATGTTTATCAAAGATATATTAATCTATGCAAAAACTGAAGAAGAACATAAAGAACATTTAAAAATTGTTTTGCAAGAGTTACGAGATCATCGACTCTTTGCAAAGTTTAGTAAATGTGATTTATTCAAAGATAAGATTCAGTACTTAGGTCATGTGGTGACTAAGGAAGGGATTTCAGTGGATCCCGAAAAGATAAAGGTAATCGAAGATTGTCCAGTTCCTAAGGATGTAACTGATGTTCGATCCTTCATGGGAATTACCAGTTATTACCGGAGGTTCATGGAAGGTTTTTCGAGGATCGTGAATCCGATAAATTCTTTGCAAAAGAAAGGAAATTTTTTTGATTGGAACCAGAAATGCGAGGAAAGCTTTAAAAAGTTAAAAACTTTATTAACCAGCGCACCTATTTTAAGAATAGCTGATCCAAATAAATATTTTGTGGTGTGCACTAGCGCCTGCAATGATTGTTTAGGTGGTGTTCTGACTCAAGAAGGGCATGTTATTTCCTATGAGTCTAGGAAATTAAAAATTCATGAAAATAATTATGCAACATATGATCTGGAATTAGCTGTTGTTAGACATGCTCTAAAGATGTGGTGACATCACCTAATTGGCAGAAAATTTATTTTAATGACGGATAATAAAGGACTAAAGTATCTGTTAGATAGGCCTAATCTAAATGCTAGACAAGCTAGGTGGCTAGATTTTCTAAGTGAGTGTGATTTCAAAATTGAGCACACTAACGGTAAAGAAAATAAAGTTGTTGATGCGTTAAGTAGGAATGCAAGGCTAAATTTCACAGCAGTTATCAGCACTTATACAACATATCTGGATGAACAACTTAAAGCAAGGATAGAACAAGATGAAATTTACCAAAATTTATAAACTAAAACAAAAGAAAATCCAACAGAAAGCTTAAGTAAAGGGTATGGTTTGAATGCAAAAATTTTTTTACTGTATAAAGACAAAATGTATGTACCTAATGTACCTAAAGTTAAGTTATTAATTTTGGATGAAATCCATAAAAATCCATACTCAGGTCATCCAGGTTATCAAAAGACTATAACTATGTTAAGAAAAGAATATTTTTGGCCAAATATGAGGACTAAATTAGCAGAGTATATCGCTAGGTGTTTTGAATGTCAGCAGGTGAAAACTGAACATCAAAACCCAGCTGGATTACTTCAGCCGTTGCCCATTCCTAGCTGGAAATGGGAGATAACTAGTCTCCATTTTGTTATTGGACTGCCTAAAAATCAGAACTTATGGTAGTGGTCGATAAGTTAAGTAAATCAACTCACTTTATACTTGTTAAAACTACGTATAAAGATGCAAACATAGCTGATATCTTTCTAAAACATATTTTCCAACTGCATGGAATACCCAAAGTCATAATCTCAAATAGAGATCCTAAATTTACACTTAACTTTTGGAAATATCTGTTTAAAGGATTAAACACTACATTAAATTTCAGTACTTCGTTCCATCCTCAAATAGATGGACAAACTGAATGAGTAAACCAATTACTGAAAGATTTATTAAGTGAGTATGTGAAAGACCAGCCAGGTAAATGGGAGGATTATTTGCATCTGGTAGAATTTTCTTATAATAATAATTATCAGGCATCAACCAGATTTAGTCCTTTCAAAATCTTATATGGAAGAAAATGTAATACTCCTATCTCTTGGAGTAATCCGGTGGATAGATTAGTATTAGGTCCTGAACTATTAAAGGAAATGGAAGAAATTGTAAAGGAGGTACAAGGTAATCTGAAAGTTACGCAGGATCGACAGAAAAGTCAAGCCAACCTTAAAAGAACTCCAAAGGAGTTTTCAGGTAGGTGAACATGTGTTCATTAAGGTGAGGCCTAAAAAGAGATCTCTAAGATTGGGAAGTTGTGTAAAACTAGCACCTTATTACTGTGGTCCATTTGAAATACTGTCTAGGATTGGACAAGTAGCTTATCAATTAGCATTACCACCAAATTTAAGAGTACATAATGTTTTTCACATTTCCGTATTAAAGAAATATGTTCATGATGCTACTCATGTTGTTAACTGGAATGATGTACAAGTGGAACCAGAAAGAGATTTTCTGGTGGAACCGGACTGTATCCTCAGGCGAAGGGAGATCACACTTCGAAACCGCACCATTGGTCGGGACGGCACCATTGGTCAGGTGAAGGTGCAATGGAAGCACCTTAGTCCAGAGGAAGCCACCTAGGAATTGGAAAGTAATATGCGAGATGCATATCCAATTATGTTCTAGGGGAATTCTGAGGACGAAGAATAAATAACATCGAGGACGATGTTATGTTCTAAGGGGGTGTGTATGTCACATGCCCCAATTTTGCAAAAATAATGTTATATTATTTGATTTTATTTGATGACAATATGTTAAATTTTATGCTAAGTTGTAATTGATGACTCAGCAGAGTTAGGGACATTTAATGTAATTCTGAATATTTTAATTATAAATAAATAAAGGAAGAGACAATAGCTTAGGAGAGCTATTAAAAGAGTGTTTACTGGTCAAATTGGTGGAGGAGAGTGGGTGGAGAGAAAACAGACATGTGGCAGCATCCTTAAACCACTTCCAACTGTTGCAGGTGGAAACCTCCATACATTTGGGGTCATGATTCCCCAAGAAAGTGGAATTAGAGCAGGTGGCTCAATTAATGACAACTGACCCGAAAGACCTAGGCAATCTTTATAAAAGTTCCCATTGAAGAGAGCTGAGGCTACTCATTCTAGAGAAGTGATCATTCAGGTGAATGTACTTCAAATAAATTCAATGGAATGGATGTTAGAATAAATAACCCATAGTTAGCTACCTTAGACATTAATTAATCCAATTTTTGTCTTATTTGCCTAGTTTCCATATTCCACCTTATGCAAGTTGTCCTCCACACATCCATAGTGGTAAAAATTGCTAAATTTGAGTCATGGAGCACTTGGGAAACCTCTTGGAATCAAATCTTGTTTATTCCTAGCCTCTCTAGCACATGTCTGCTTTTTCCGCTTTATTGCCTGTTTTTTCTGAGTTTTAAGGCAATTGGGAAAGTTTGACTAGGTGAAGTTAACTTGTTTTTTGTTCTCATCATCCTCCACTCTTTTCTCCTATGAAAAGCATGTATGAGTTTTCCTTCCACCATATATTAGCTTTCCTAATTGATTTTTCCAATTCGTGATCTCCTAGACAGTTTTGGAAACTGCTTTATGCACCTATGGGGGATTTGCTTAGATTTAGTAAGCCTACTTTTGACCAAATTCAAATGGAATCCTTATGCATTCAAATCTCTCATGTAATTATTTATTGTGGCAGCCTATGACTTCATAGGGTTGGCTATTGTACACTTATTCAATACATATTAGTGTTCTGCTCCATATTTAGTCTCCTTTTGTGAGTAATTTGCATGTGTAATTG
The DNA here is from genome assembly GCA_001517045.1 of Pseudotsuga menziesii. NCBI lineage: Eukaryota > Viridiplantae > Streptophyta > Pinopsida > Pinales > Pinaceae > Pseudotsuga > Pseudotsuga menziesii. The sequence continues at coordinate 942,829 of LPNX011070618.1, read as the reverse complement.
GCAATTGTTATGAGTGTAATTGTTCTAACACCTAGGTTCAATTTCCACATGGTATTAGAGAATTTTTAGATCGATTTCTCTCCTTCCAATTTGTTATTGTAGGTTTTAAATCATTGACCGAGATCATTCTGCTGACTGAAGGGACAATTTCTAAGCTATGGATCAATCTTAGAAGATCATCTTGACTCCATTTAACTTCTTTGAATGGAAAGCAGAGATGGAGATACTGTTGAGAGTGAAATGCCTCTATAGAGTGACTATGGAAACAGAAGCAGAGCCCAATGCAGCTGGAAAGAAGATTAAATGGCACAATAGGAGGGATGAGGCCTATGGTCTCCTGTGTCTGAGCATATCCAGAGACCTCCTTTTCCATATTGATGGATTGACATCACCGAATGAAGTATGGGAGAAGCTTGTTGATATTTTTGGTAAGATAGATGAGATGAGGGGACATCAAATTAAAAATGAATTGATCTCCCTGAGTCCCAATAGCTTTGAATCCCTGCAACACTATTTTTCCAAGTTCAAAGCACTTGTTTTGTAGCTAAAACAATGTGGGATCGAAAAGAAGGATGAGAAACTGGTTTTGGCCATACTCTAGAAGCTTGGACCTAACTATTCAGTGTTTTTTTTTACCTTCTATGCCACAAAGTTGACAGCTCGAGCCTGGAAAATTCCTAGCCTTGCAGATTTCATGGAATCTCTCACACAAGAACAAGATAAATTGGTGATGATGGGCACCATCAAACCTTCCAAAGACCAAGCTCTGGTTGCTAGAGATTTGAGGGTGGATTCAAAAAGCAAGAACAAAGATAAAAAGACACCTGAGCAAAAGAGAGACAAGAACAAGTCTCTAGATGAGCCTCAAGGTTCCAAGAAGAAACCCCAGAAGAAGAAGAACAAAGGAGAAATGAGCAAGTGTGCATACTATAGTAAGGGAAATAATTCTGAAAGCTCCTGCATGAAGAAACAAATAGACATGTTGAACCAACTCCTAGAGAAGAATGCCATCTCCCTTCCATACAGCTCAAAGAAGAGGGAAGGAGGATCAAATTCAGAAGACAGAGAGAGAGTTCATGCATTGGTTGTTGGCACATCAAGCTCACCTAGTTTCATCATTGATTCTAGAGCTTCAAGACATATGGTTTCAACCAAGGAGGCATTCACCTCACTTGACATGTCGAAAGGTCCACCAATTGTACTGAGAGATGATTCTCTCACTGAAAGTTTGGGCAAAGGGACGATTGATCTTGACCATGGTAAGTTCAGCAATGTGTTGTATGTTCCAGGTCTTGCCTCTAACCTCTTATCAGTGTGTCAGGTGACCCACACAAGGTCTACAAATAAGGTCATATTCTCCCCTGATGAAGTTGATATCACAGATATCTCAAGTGGTAAAGTCATTGCAAAAGGAGTTGTAAATCACACTTCAAAGGTATACATGTTCACACACTTCCTACCCTACTCAAACCCCTCTTCTCTTCTGATTCATGCTAATGAGGCAAGCAAGCTTTGGCATGAAAGATTTGGCCACCTCAATTACAAGTTTCTTTTTGATCTTAGTGAAAAATAAATGGTCATAGGGTTACCAAAGATTAAGTTTTCCAAAGGAGTCTGTCAAGGTTGCATCTTAGGAAAACACCCAGAGCATAAATTTGAGAAAGCTAGTCATGAGAGAACCTCTGCACCTCTTGAGTTGATCCACAGTGATGTTGCTGGAACATTTCCTCATATGTCAATGATTCAGTCCAAATATGCATTGACATTCATAGATGACTTTTCCAGGTATTGCTGGGTTTACTTCCTGAAACACAAGTCTGAAGTTTTTGGCCTCTTCAAAGTATTTAAGGCTTTGGTTGAAAACCAGTCTGGGAGGAAACTCAAGGTCCTCAGATATGAAAATGGTGGTGAGTATGTCAATTCTAATTTCATTCAATATTGTGTAGATGCAAGTATTCATATGCAACAGAATGATGTTGCTGAGAGGAAGAACAGATCACTGAAAGAGATGGCAACCTGCATGATGGAGGATAAGACTTTGCCACCAAAGTTTTTGGCTGAAGATATAAAATGTGCAGCCTATATATATAATAGGGTGCCTCATAAACATCTTGATTCTATGAATCCTTTCAAAGCATGGAGTGGGCACAAGCCAGATGTGACCCATTTCAGGATTTTTGGCTCAAGGGCTTGGGCTAGAATTCCAACAGAAAAGAAGAAGGATTTGCAGCCCCAAAGCCAAGAGTGCCTATTTTTTGGGTACTCTAAAGATTAAAAAGGGTACAAGCTGATAAATTTGAGCACAAACAAATCCTTCATTGAAAGGTGTGTTCAGTTTCAAGAAGAACCCCTAGTAGCAGTGGAAGTTGGAGAATCCTCTTCACCGCCAAAACCTATGAATGTAAGTGAAGAGATAGTTGAACATGCTTATTCTGATATGTCTGATAATGATGATTTAATTGCAGATCCTAACAGTCCTACAGGACCAAAATGGGCAGCCAATACCATTCATGCAACTGGAGAACTAGCTGGAAATCCTAATGATCCTAGGAGGACTAGATCTCAATTTGAGAGTGCTCTGTGCATGAAAGATCCTATGTTTGTAGAGAAATTCTATCTGATGGTTGAATCAGACACATATACATATGAAGATGTAGCAAATGAGCCAATATGGCAAGCAGCCATGAAAGAAGAGTTCAGCTCACTCCAGAAGAGCAACACATGAGAGCTGGTTGATCTTCCCCCAGGGATGAAGCTAGTTCAGTGTAAGTGGGTGTACAAAACCACATTTGCTACTGATGGTTCACCTATGAAGTACAAGGATAGATTGGTATCCAAGGGCTACTCACAGGTACATGGCATATACTACAATGAGACCTTTGCACCAATGGAAAAGATGGACTTTACCAGGCTAGCCTTAGCCATTGTAGCTTCAAAGCAGTGGGAGGTACACCACATGGATGTGAAGTGTGCTTTCCTGAATGGAGATATCACTGAAGATATTTACATGCAGCAGCCTCAAGGATTTTATACTAACCCATCTCTTGTGTGCAGGCTAAAGAAGTCATTGTATTGGCTTAAGCAAGCCCCCAGGGCTTGGTATGCCAAGATTGATAGCTTTCTGCTATCACTGAATTTTGTTCGATGCAAGTCAGATCCAAATGTATATTTAAAGCTGATTCATGGTTCATTAATTATCATTGTTTTGTATGTTGATGGCCTTCTCATTACAGGAATCTCAAAGGATGAAATTGCCTCCTTGAAGGATGCAATGAACCATGCTTTCTCAATGACAGATTTGGGCTTATTGAGCCAATTCTTGGGGCTCAAGATTGCTCAAACCAAAGAAGGAATAAAAGTACACTAGTACAATTATCCCTTGGATTTGTTGAACAAATTCAATATGAAGGATTGCAATCCAAGCAAGACTCCTTTCCTTTCAGGAGTTAAGCTTGAAGAAGCTGATTCTTCACCTATGGTAAACAATACACTGTATAGGCAATTGATTGGATGTTTGTTGTATCTTACACATACTAGACCTGATATTTCTTATGCAGTAAGTGTGGCTTCAAGATACATGGATCAGACTCATGAGATCCATTGGAGAGCAGCCAAAAGGATCCTTAAATTTGTTCAGGGAACAAGGACTCATGGGATCTTCTACAAAGCTAAATATGATCTTGATTTGATTAGGTTTACTGATAGTGATTGGGCAGGTGATAGCACAGATCGAAATTCAACATTAGGATATGTGTTAATTCTTGTTGAAGGGCTAATCAGCTGGTCAAGCAAGAAACAGAGTGTCATTTCACTCTCATCTACAGAAGTAGAGTACAGAGGAGTTGTAAATGCAGCAACTCAATGTTTATGGTTGCAGGGGTTACTTGGAGAGTGTGGCTTCGAATCAGAATACTCAACTAATATCTATTGTGATAATCAGAGTACCATTCAAATATACAATGATCCAGTTCAAAATCAGAGAACCAAACACATTGAGATCCATATGCACTACATCAGATAGCTTGTGCATGATGGCACCATTCACCTACTCTTCTATTCATCTTCAGAACAAGTAGAAGATATCTTCACCAAATTTTTTTGTGAGAAGACATTCAAAAATCTCAAATCACTGCTGGGGATTGCTAATCATGCTTTGAAGCATGAGTGATGACAAGATTTCCAAATTTTGTTTTACTGTCCATGTTTAAGGGAGGATTTTTCCCAATGGGTTTTTTCCTCTTTCCTTGGTTAAATGGACATGCAGTATGTAAAGGGTGACTAAGCCTTGTTGCTAGGCCCTATAATTTTCTGATATTTTACTCATAAGTCAGGATTAAGGGGGGGTGTTAGAATAATCAACCCATAGTTAGCTACCTTAGACAGTAATTAATCTAATTTTTGTCTTATTTGCCTAGTTTCCATATTCCACCTTATGCAAGTTGTCCTCCACACATCCATAGTGGTCAAACTTGCTAAATTTGAGTCATGGAGTTCTTGGGAAACCTCTTGGAATCAAATCTACTTTATTCCTGGCCTCCCTAGTGCATGTCTGCTTTTTCTGCTTTATTGCCTACCTTTTCTAAGTTTTAAGGCAATTGGGAAAGTTTGCCTAGGTGAAGTTAACTTGTTTTTTGTCCTCATCATCCTCCACTCTTTTCTCCTATGAAAAGAATGTATGAGTTGTACTTCCACCATCTATTAGCTTGCCTAATTTATTTTCCAATTCTTGAGCTCCTAGACAGTTTTGGAAACTGCTTTATGCACCTATGGGGGATTTGCTTAGATTTAGTAAGCCTGCTTTTGACCAAATTCGAATGGCATCCTTATGCATTCGAATCTCTCATGTAATTATTTATTGTGGCAGCCTATGACTTCATAGGGTTGGCTATTGTACACTTATTCAATACAGATTATTGTTCTACTCCATATTCAGTCTCCTTTTGTGAGTAATTTGCATGTGTAATTGGAAATTGTTGTGAGTGTAATTTTTCTAACACCTGGGTTCAATTTCCACAAGGTAATTGTGGAAAGAGTTTGAGGGGATAACTCTTGAGTGATCTAGTGCAGCTTTTAAGCTGAAATATCTTACTACTAAGTGCAGGGTGTTTTACTGAGTTATTGGATCAGTCTACCATTTGCATGCTCCACCAGTTCTCAGCCAAGAAGACCAAGAACAGGATTGGAGGTCTTGAGAAAGCGTTGTTTGAGCACTCTCTAGGAATTTGGTAGGGAGGAACGACTTCCTAATGATGTTGTCATCTATCCTAATCGGGTTCTACATTATTTGTTTTACTGTGTTAGATAGATAAATCTGAATCTGACTGTTAAGTGAATGTTAAATATTCACTTTGTAAATTGTTAGAATGGAAAATAATTCTAGGAAGGACCAAGCCATACTCCAGCATAGATAGAGTATTTACAGTAAATGAAAGATTATGTTAAGAGAGTAAAAAGAATAGACATGGTTCTGCATTTCGTAGTAGCAGAGTAATTTATTTTAGTATGTAGGTTATTATTAAAAATAATAATGATCTGGTTATCTATGTTTATTGTTTCAACAAGCTTATTTATGTAAATATATTAGAAAAGAAATAGCAGTAATCTAGTACATGTAGAAGGATTAATATGTCAAGAAAATATTTAGTAGGTAAGATGTTGTAAATATAGGCAGTAGATTATTTTTTATTCAAGTTAAAATATTATGGAGGTTAACTATGTTATGATAGGTTTATAATTCTTTGTGTATACTTAGTATCTATTTACAATGCAGCAAAAAAATCACATTAGAGTTACATAGTTTACATATTGTTAAGTAAATAAACAACTACTAATTACAGAGTTTATTTTCTAACAATATCAATTTAATATAGAACTAGTATTTACTATAACAACTAGGGTTAAATTTAAAAGTACTTAGATTAAAAAATAAAAAATAAACTGAGTTACAGAAATTATGCTTATTCATTGCTAAAAACTCTGAGCAATTTTCACTAGACAGTTTATTGAAGAAAAACAATTAAATATAATTATAACTAGTATAAACTAAAATAATACCTATGTAGATTTTATTTATAATTATTAAACAGGCTATACCTGTAAATGTGAACTTTAGGGTCGAAACCCTAACCAAGTTCTTTAAATATAATAAATAAAAACATCTAAGCTGCAACCAATCACTTGGATAAATAATTAATAAACATTTAGTCTACTGTAAATTGTTACAGTCCTTACTGAAAATGAATGTCCATTTACATAACACACAAATAATAATAATATTAATTTATCTAAATTAACAAGTAATAGAACCTAATCATTAAACAATTGAAGAACTCACATGGACAAGAGTTCATTTCAGGAAAACCCTAGTTGTATAATCTGAACAAGTAAATCAATATTATAAGCTACACATTACGACTTTATAGTCTTATAATAACAAATAAACTATTTACAAAAGATATTAGACAGTAATGATCTTCATTAACAGTCGAATAGGAGGAACACTGATGTACATAGAGTCAAAATATACAAGACGAGACAGAGCTCGAACTAAAAATGTTTTAAGAAAAAAAACCCAGTGTATTACTTGGACAGGCCGAAAGGCTTACAAACATAACAAATTTCCAACACCCAGCTCATGGCCGATGTACCCAACATCGTGGCATGGGTTGAAACAAAACTAACAGTCAAGAATTAAAACCCTCATTTCTGTTTATCTCTTTTAAGACAAGAAAAATGTGATACAAGTCATGGCAACATGGTTGGAGCAACCCTGCTACTAGCAAGGGCTTAGTAACCCAAAACTAAAATAACAACTGAGCTAAGCAATTAAGACACCAGAGGAACCAAGTTGTATTTTATTCTCCACTAAAACCCCTTTTCCTCTAATCTGTACAAGCAAGGAGGAGCCACGTTGTAACTGGGGATTACCCATAGGTTTTGTTAGCATTCTAAATTTGAAGAGGATTCTCTCTAGCATAAGGGCGAGTTGTGACCTGGAGGTAATGAAAAAACCTTAGTTAGAAACTAAGTGGTGTAATGTAACTGTAACTTAAAGAAAAACTTGAAAATAACTTATTACATGGAAGTGATGAATGCCGAGGCCATGGAGGAACGAACCAGCATAGAAAAACAGCACCACAAGCAGCATAACCCTCATGTTCACAAGTGACAAAGGTGATGGGCTCACAATACATATACACCCACGACTGGAGCAGGGTTAAAAACTTGGCAATGTCCATGCAAGAAATTGATACTACAATCCACTGACAGAGAACAACTACACACACAACAAGTGTTACATTCAGAAGGAAAACCCAGCGGGTTGTGAGTACTGCAACCCACACTTTAGAATGGTAACACCTCTCTACATGTACAATGTAGCTGGAGACAAGCTTAAGTGAGCCCTCATGGCCGCAGCAAGCCAGACGTAACAGGGACCAAAAGTATCGACAAAAAAATGAAGAGCTAGGGTTGCGATGGAGACTTTTAAATCATGCATTGTATGGTGGGGAAAGTTCCACATGCCCCCAAAATTGATCAATTCCACAGTGGGTTGAGTTCTATAGTCTGCATTGTGCTGTTGGGACCAAATTATTGTTAATAATCTTCACAATGATCAAAATGATAATATTTTATACAAAGTCAAAACTAATGTATCAATGATAAGCATAAGTTAAACAATGCTAGGGTATGAGACTATATAGTATTGTTAACCCCTTGTGTTATTATAAACATGGAACATTCATTAGTAACAAACCAAAGCATATATGGTATCGTTAACCTTGATATTTGTAAACATTGAAATCTTTATTGGAATAATAACAACTATGGAGAAATCCCTAGTGGGGTTTTAAACCCTTAAGTATAAGTTAATAGTTTTCATAGTAATCATTGATTCAAATATTACATTCAAGAACTATGTTATTAGAACTAGTCCTTATGTAAACACTAATGGTGATGATTTTAATTTATAAATCAACATTATGTACATAAAAATTATTTATACTCCCAAATAGATTCTTATTTTTGTAAGAAGTCTATAGTACTAAGATAAACTTTAGGGAGGTCGTAATTATTTGGTTTCCATAAGTAAATAAAGATCCAAATGATTTCAATCAAGGCTAAATTAGTCTTAGTAGTAAAGGATAGTCAAATTATCTAAGAATACAAGTGGTATTATAATTATTTATAAATAAATAAGATGATATTGTAATTTCATCACATGATTTATGTCATGAAGAAATTAGAAAAATAGAAGTCACAACTTGACGACATTTATAGAAATGATCAATTATAAATGCATTGCATTAATAATCTGATAAAATTCCTCTACTAAGTTTAATAAAAGGTAAAGCTAAGAGTTCTGTATAAACTTGTTTCTCGAAAGGCCTTAGGTCTGTTTCCTTATTTGTAAGCAGTGTTGTAATTTTATAAATAGTAACAGCAATAAACTTTAGTTTCAATAAGAGTACTGATATGCTAAATCTTGAGCTCTATTAAGGACTAGAAATAGCTTAGAGTAATAAAAGAGAGAAGTTAAATCTATGTAGCATTCATTCTTAGAATAGACAATCAATAGTGTAAAGATATTGATCATAATGACATGCATTTAAGATACTGATATAATTGCAACATAAATAAGGAGAAGGTACTTTACCTCATAGAACCCTTGAATTTAATTAAGCAAACTTTTAATCTAGCAGCATATTTTATGCTAAAAGAAGTATATCTGGATTAACGCCTTAATAAACTCTTACTGGGTCAAAATTTACCTGTCAAGCCTGTAAGATCCAAAATTCCAGAAAAGTTAGCAATTGCTAAGTAAGCCCCAGTCAGAAAGTAACTTCTCACCTACTTGACAAAAACAAACTATCAGTGTATTGAGAAACAACTGAATGCCGATTATTTACATCACATATTGAAATTAAAATAGTATTAATCTATATGTGTTTAATTTAATGGTTACTTTTGTTAACTGTTTCATTCTTTCTATTAGCTGCTAGCATTTATCAAACTGCGACTATAAACAATTTATGTTACATAATAAAAAAAAAATTGTGAAAATTTGGGGTTTTCACATCGTACCTAACCGCAATTTTAGGAATAATAATAGACGTAATTTTCCTAGTAAGAATTTCCAAGGAAATAAAGGTAATTCATAGTTAAACCCTAATGGCCCTAGAAATAAAGAACCTACTAATAATCACAGCAATTACATTAAGAATAATGAACGTAAAGAACCAGTAAAGTGTTGGGAGTGTAATGGACCTAATTATGCATCAAAATTCCCTAACAAAAAGAAGACTGTCATCAACATACATATGGTACAGAAGGAGATGATTGTTGGTGACTTAGCAAGGACAATGCCCAAGATCAACGCGGCACTGGAAAACAGGCAGGCGGATTATCAAACTTCCATGGTGGAAGTAGAAGGTAAGTTGAATCAAACACTTATTTTAATCTTAATTGACCTAGGGGCTAGCCTGAGTTATATTTCTCGTTATTTAGTAGAAAAATGCAATTTATCAATAGAAAACTTTGTAGAGTCATGGTTAGTTCAACTAGCTACTGGAGCAAAAAGAAAAGTGGTTAGTTTTGTAAAATATTGTACCGTAAGTATGGATCAGTTTGAAACCTCTGTGAAGCTTAATGTACTTCTTTTAGGCTCTTATGACATGTTAATTGGTATGGACTGGTTAGAACAGCATAGAGTAGTTTTGAATTGTTTCGATAAAACTTTTATTTGCATAAATAATGAAGGAGAAATAGTAACTGTAACATGAATCCCTAGGAAAACAACTATTAGACAAATCTCTGCTTTGCAATTAAAGAGAGTTGTTCGGAAGGGTTGTAAATCATTTTCTATAACTGCAATTAATGAATAACATACTAATAATGAATATAAAGTAAAACTAGAAGATATTCCAATCTTGAAGGGGTATTCAGATTTATTTCGAGAAGAAATTCTAGTACTGCCTCTGAAAAGGGAGTTAGACTTCACTATTGAGTTGGTACCTGGTGCAGTGCCCAGCTCGAAATCCCCTTATCGGATGAATATATTGGAAATAAATGAATTGAAATCACAACTAAAGGAGCTTATTGATAAAAAGTACATCAGACCCAGTGTCTCTCCTTGGGGAGCACCTGTTATTTTCATTAAAAAGAAGGAAGGTACTCTACGCTTATGCATTGATTACCTTCAACTTAATAAAATGACCATTAAGATTAGATACCCGTTGCCCCGCAATAGATGATGTGTTTGATCAGCTACGTGGACAAACTGTATTTTCAAATATTTATTTACGATCTGGTTATCACCAGGTCCGAATCAAAGATGAGGACATTTTTAAAACAACTTTTAGGACCATATATGGTCACTATGAGTTTGTTGTTATGCCATTTGGGCTTATTAATGCCCCGACTGTCTTCATGTTCTTAATGAACAATGTATTGCACAAGTACCTTGATAAATTTATGGTGGTATTCATTGACGACATTCTAATTTATTCTAAGTCTGAAGAAGAACACCAGCAACACTTAAAAATTGTTTTACAAGAATTGAGAGAGCATCATCTTTATGCTAAATTTAGTAAGTGCAATTTATTTAAGGATAAAATATAGTACTTAGGCCATGTAGTAACTAAAGATGGGATCTCAGTTGATCCAGAAAAGATAAAATCAATTGAAGAATCGCTAGTCCCAAAGGACGTGACTGACATATGGTAATTCATGGGGATTATAGACTACTATTGAAGATTCATTGAGGGATTCTCAAGAATCGCAAATCCCATAACTTCTTTGTAGAAGAAAGGGAAGAAATTCGAGTGGAATCAAAAGTGTGAAGAAAGTTTTAAAAATTTAAAAACATTACTAACTACTGCACCAATCTTAAGAATTGTCAATCCTAATAAAGACTTTATACTATGCACTGATGCATGCAACGACAGTCTAAGTGGATTTTTAACTCAAGAAGGACATGTAATTGCATATGAGTCTAAGAAGCTTAAGATTCTTGAGAAAAAATATGCAACCTACGATTTAGAGTTGGCTGTCCTCATACATGCTTTGAAGATGTGAAGCCATCACTTAATCGAAAGAAAATTTATGTTAATGATAGATAATAAAGGATTAAAATATTTGTTGGATCAACCTAACTTAAACACAAGGCATGCTAGGTGGCTAGCATTCCTTAGCGAGTACGATTTTGAAATCCAACATATTAAGGGAAAAGAAAATAAGGTTGTTGATGCTATAAGTAGAAATGCAAAACTAAATTTTGTAGCAGCAATCATCACTTATAAAACATATTTAGAAGAACAACTAGATGAAGGAGTAAAAAAAGATAAAAAATATCAGAATTTACAAGCAAAAGTAACAGGAAAATTTAACTAAAAGTTTAAGTACAGAGTATAGTCTAAACAAAAAAGGATTATTACTATATAAAGACAAGTTGTATATACCTAATGTACATAATATTAAGCTACCGATTTTAAATGAAATTCATAAGACTCCTTACTCAGGACATCTTGGTTATCAGAGGACTATAACCATGTTATGGAAGGATTATTTATGGCCAAACATGAAGAATGAATTGGAAAAATATATTGCCAAGTGTTTTGAATGTCAACAAGTTAAGACCGAACACTAGCATCTAGCCGATTTACTACATCCATTACCGATCCCTAGATGGAAATGGGAAATAATCAGTCTTGAATTTATTACAGGTCTACCTAGAAATCAGAATATGAATGACTCGATAATGGTAGTCGTTGATAAAATTAGTAAAGCAGCTCATTTTATACCTATAAAGACCACCTACAAGGCTGCTAATATTGCTGATATATTCATGAAACAAATATTTCATTTACATGGGATATCGAAAGTTATAATTTCAGACAGAGACCCTAAGTTTACGAGCAATATTTGGAAGTATTTGTTTAAAGGCCTGAATACTACTTTAAATTTCAGTTTCTCTTTTCATCCCCAGATGGATGGACAGACTCCAGGGGTGAATCAAGTGTTGGATGATATGCTCAGAATGTATGTTAAGGAACAACTAAGTAAATGGGAAGATTACTTACACCTGGTAGAGTTTGCTTACATAAATCATTACCAAGCTTCAGCAAGATACATCCCATTTGAAATTTTGTATGGAAGAATGTGCAATACCCCCATGCCATGGAGTAACACAGTTGAAAGGTTAGTATTAGGACCTAAAATACTAAAGGAGATGGAGTTACTTGTAAAACAAGTGCAAGGTAATTTAAAAGTTGCGCAAAATGGATAGAAAAGTCAACGAGATCTTAAACGAACTCAGAAAGAGTTCCAGGTGGGTGAACATGTCTTTATAAAGGTAAGGCCTAAAAATAGTCCTTTGAAATTAGTAATTTGTGCTAAGTTGGAACCTCGCTATTGTGGACCTTTTGAGATACTGTCCAGAATGGGACAGGTGGCATATCAATTGGCTTTACCGCCAAATTTGAAGGTCCATAATGTTTTTCATATCTCTGTGTTAAAAAAATATGTACATGATGCTACTCATGCTAGTTCAAGTTGTGGGATAACTTAAAGAAAATAGTAAAATGAGGGTTAGTCATCGCTTATATAATTGCATTACTAATCTAAGAATCAAACTTTTAATACACTACAATTAAATATAGAAAAGATAATTAAAAATTTTACAAAACCCTATTTTGGAAAAACTATCAAATATGACTTTCATTTCCTTCTTTTTTACCAGAAGAGGGTTAATACAGTTTTACCCAAAATTACTTAAAGCTTAAATTCTTCCTTTATATAAACACAATTATCTATTTTATAAATATATAAAATTAAATAAAATTTTCACAGAAACAATATTGAAACTGTTTGTCCAATAAATAACTGAGACTAATTAAGTAAGACCTTTTAAATCTCCCAACCCAAGTGCACAGTAAAAAAAACTCAGGTTGTATTAATCAACCCTTCTTTTATTTTATTACCTGAAATAATTGTTTTTTTACTAACAGAAAAACTCAAACTCTATTTTAAAAACCAACTGTCTGAACATTTTTCTCTTTTAAACAAAATCGAAAGGTTATGGAATTACACAGTAATAAACTCTATGTTAATATTAAAAGAAATTATATTTTATTTTATCAACGTAATCACTGAAGAATCCAAAAACTGGAATTTTCAAAAGACTGCAAATTATATTAAAATAACACCGGGCATTTGTCAAAATGAATTGTCTTTATCATTTAACAGTATGAACCACTCATTGATTGAGTCTTACGACATTATAGTTCAATTTGTGGTTTTTGCATTATAGTTCGAGACCCAAATGGAGCAATCTGTACACAAATTTGTTTTATAAAAACTTTGGTTAAAAACTTATGCAAATAAATCAACATCTTTTCACTATAAGATGCATATTATAATCATAAAGAAGAATGTTGGGAGGTAATCTTCACATAAACTAGGGTTTGCATTTATATTTTATAAACCATGTAATGGGCAATAACTTATTGCAAAGGAATCTTTAACCTTGTTAACATTATGAATCAACACCTTGTCATAAGTTGTAGGACTTGTGAAAAGACCTGGTAGAAAACCTATGCCAATACATTGGTTAAAAACACTTATATGTGTAAGCTTGCAAGTATAGAAAGATTCATAGCATGATTCTTAGTATATAATTATTAAAACTTAGTTTTGTTATAAGGTAATAATTTTTACATCATATCTCCTTGTGAGATGAAAGGTCACACAAAGGCTAGATTGGATAGATTTTGTAGGAAAGGATACTTTCATTCCTTGTACAAAACAACAACACTATTGTTGAATGATATAATGTTCTTATTATTGCATTTCTACCTAGTAAGTACTTAAATAGTTAGTAGATTGTCTTATGCACTAAATCTTTAGGTCCATGTATGAATATCAATCATGATACCTTATGACTATACCCAGATTTAGGTTTTCCTAGTTTACTTAACACTTGTATATTGTTGGGACAAATACATATGAACTATCACTCGTAACAAGCAATAAGGTATCAAATGACCTGGTGTACAATTTTATCTTTCACTAGAATTACATATAGGATCTAAATTGATAATAGATAGATGAAAGTTTGATGAACAAGTTATAGTTGAAGTGAGGTAGAAGAACAACTGGATTTATGTTCAATTTTTCAATTACTTATGCTTACAAGAAAATTAATTAAAACATAATTATACAGTTTCAACGATACCTCCTTTTCAAAGCTCTAAATTAAACAAATATACTAGCGATTTTTATTTATGCTAGTTGAGATAATAATCTCGAATCAAAAACTAGTTACAAAAAGTCTTACCTGTGAAAGACTTGTAAAAGAAGCATCACTTCACTACATTAGCTAAAAAGATAAGTAAGCCTCGTACTTAACTGAAGTTCCTTCATATTCCCAAATAGTAAACAAACTTTAGCACATAGTAAACAAACAAATGTTTTAGCTCATGTTGTTCCAAATCTTAACCTGCTAAATTAACTCTTTGATAATGATTTATGAAAGCAAATATTTAAGTATGCAGATCTAGAATTTAATAAACGACTTAGTTCTAGTTTAAATCTGATTATGTTAATTGTTAACAGTTAAATGTCCCTCAGAAGTTATGATTGTAAACATTTAATTTCATAGGAAAAATTTTAAAATTTTATGAAATTTTAGAGTATTACAACACCGGTACTCTTCCTCCTACTACCCTCAGGGAAATGGACAATTTGAGGAAGTCAATAAGATCCTCAAAAAAATGCTACAGATGGGTAATAACAAATACAACTGGCACCATATGTTATTTTCTGCCATCTGGACCTACCGCGCATCCACAAATACCACCACTGGCTTTACCCCATTCCACTTAGTCCACAATGTTAAGTCGGGACTTCCCATTGAGTGCCAGATCCCATCACTCTACCTTGTCGTAGAAATCCTCCCCAGTACCTCGCCATTAGAAGAACTCCTTATTCTACTTGAAAAAACCTATGAGGACCGTCGTGCTGTGCTCCAAGAAATTGAAGCAGCTAAAACTCGATCGAAGTCACATTTCGTGTCCCATGTCCACCCTCGCTCCTTTAGAGAAGGAGATATGGTTATTTTTTACGACCAAGTCAATGATAAATTGGGAAAAGGGAAGTTTGAGTCCATGTGGTACAGCCCATATGTCATCAATCGCTTCCTCGAAAAGGAGGCATATATTCTTGCTGACTTCGATGGACAACTCTTGAAGAATCCCCACAACAGGCTCTACCTCAAGAGATTCTATGCCTGATATCACCATCATGAGTCACTTGTAGTATAGTCTTTATTTTTTGTTTTACATCATTCTTAACATGAATCTTACAATTTGTTTCCTTAGCTGCTCCAGATGGATCCTACCTTGCATCACTACATCGAATTTGCTGATGGAGAAAGTAGATGGTCCCCTAATATTGCCTCAGTTGCATGGTTTATATATTCCCTATCACATGAGTTGATCCATATCGATAGAATGTGTGTTGGAGTTCCTACCAACAACCAAGATGAGTACGATGGTGTCGTTGATCTCCTGGAGGCTACCCTCTAGTTGGGTATTCGTCACCTTGATGTCTTCTTAAACTCCCAGCTGCTTGTCTCCCAATTGAATAACTGCTACTGGGTACATGATCCTTGTCTCTTTTGAAATTTCCTATGCACTAAACAGTTGGTTAGAAATTTTGAATCCATTACATTCACACATGTTCCCAAAAACTTCAATAGTGTAGTATAGAAAATGGATAATGACATTCTAGAGAGGCATATTCATCATTTCATATAGAAAATAAAAATTTGCATTATGCATCATCATATAATCATGCATACATATGTCATATACATCATCTAGGAGTTTTCTCATAAAAAGACTCATATAAAAACCATAAAAAGTGAATCCACATGCATAAATATATATATATATATATATATATATATATATATATAATGTAATAGTGTTCAATACAAAATGAGAAGCCCCACAATCTTTTTCAGCTAAGCATACAAATCAATACGAAATTCAGAATCAGAGTCCTCCTCCTAGTACTCGGACTCTATATCCTCCTCCGTGTCCTCCTCATCACTGGAGTCCTCCGCATCCTCAATTGGTGCATCACACAGGTACATCACTCGAACATACTCCTTCATGACTGCGATCCTCTTCATCAAGGGGATCCACTCGCGAGGCTTGCGGTAACAGGTAGCAATCAAGTCATCATCTAAGTGTTTCCAGCTGTCATCAGTAACTCCATCTAGAATACGCTCTATGTCATGAAGAAGTGAGTTCAAGAAACTCTGTTGCCCCTAAGCAGGGGCATCTATACCCTCCACCCTGACCCTCCATCGCTTATAACTAGTGGGTAGGTGTGGTCTGACATCTGCACATACACATAGTACATCATCAATATCTGTTGTACACATAAACTAGATACCACTAAGCTGGTGAAATATATATGAATGAAATCACACAAGGCATCATGTATATGTACCATCTGGTCCCCAGGCCTATATTAGAGCTCAGGGAATCTCTGTATCTCCCCTGTAATCCATCCCTACGTACAGGTAGTCCTCGATGACGACTGGTATATGCCTCCATTGTGCTAGAAACTCCTTAGTAAAGAATCAAACCACTAAGACACCTCGCTCCTGGAAAAGAATCTCACTCCACCTTCGCATACGAAGATCCTGAGGCCCACCATCTCGCACTACCAAAAGCAGTCGAAGGGTTGACAGTCTCTCAAAAAACAAAGGGCACAAAAGAGAGGGGAAAAATAAATCCCATCCCATAGTCCTAGAAAGTTTCAGCGAATGTTGAACCACAGTCAAATACATCTGGGCCCACCCATAGTAGGTTCTCATCATCATGTGCTCCATAATTTGGAGTTACCCCCCTGAGATCTTGTGCATCCCAGATGACCCCAAGGTCCACAACACCATCGTTGTAACAACCCAAGTCGAGAGACTCTCAATGTTGCACATTAGGATCTATGAACCACACACAGTAGCAGAGGCATAATAGTGCCTCTCACAAATATCATCCAGTGTCACCTCGTGTGTGAGCTTCGGTGTGGTATCACTGATCACACCCAGCCTCAGGAGCCCATTCAAGAAGTACACATTGGAGAGTGTGATCTCTATCCACTCTCCCTGGACAATAAAGCAATCTGAATCTGTATCCCAAAAAATCACCAGTGTCTCAAGTAATATTCTAGTGGTCCACATAAGTGCAATATGAAAAATATGTCAACAAACAACTCTAGGTAAGTGTGTCCACCACTCTTGCATTTTCATTTCCTACCCTAGCAAGGAGCCAATATCCTGTTCTTGCCATACTGGCCACGACATCCTGCACATCAACCCAATCCCTTTCAGGTTCAATCTCACACAAAAAACCTCATCCATGGATGAAGTCACACCTATTCATTGATTATGAGTGACCGAATTTGCAGTTAATCCCTGAATAGACGTGGCTTAGTCGCACCTTTTATCTAAACAAATGCAACCCATGTCGCACCTGTCTCTTAGACAGGTGCGACTCGGTTGAAACTATCTGGCCATTAAGTGCAACCCAGGTCATGTATTTTCCCTTGAAAAGTGCAACCCGACCCTACAAACCCTTCCAGTTTGGTAGGGGCACCTAGATGAGCTAAAACCAAATGTAAACCACTGTAAAGGATGGTTTTGACAAGTACTCTTACCTGCAAGTCATGAAATTGAAAACCACCGATCGAAAAGAAAGAAATCAAAAAAAGAGCTCTGGGGTCCTACACTCCAACTCATCACTGAAGAACAACAATGACACATGGCATGTGGTCCCCCCTTGTTTATAGGCCTCCATTGGGTCTATTTTTCATTCGAACACCACAAAGGCATATGGAGTCCATTTGAGACGTCATTTGCGCCACCAGATTCAATTTTTTGTCTTCTGTCCACCTATGAAACCCTTGTCTCATGGTATCACTATGATTTATTGGGCCATTTCCTAGAAGCCACCTCGGTTTGCATGCCATCATATGAATCTCCCTTTGTATGTATTGGCATGTTCATGAGCCACCCGCTCCATCCATACTGCACAGTTGGCCATTTTTGTTTTACTGCCATCCATCATCCCACAACGGGGCCCCATTAGTGTTCTGCATTTTATGCCCAACAACCATGTTGACAACATAACCTCTTTCCATATATCGAACACTTCCCCCTTGCTTGATTAACCATTATGGATTTTTTGTTAAGCTCTTTTTTAACTCTTAAAAGAATGAAAATATCATCGACCACACTTGCTTCCTTCATGGTCGTTAAAGTATTTGAAAGGGCTTCTATGTAGCCTCATTTACCTCATTTTCTGGACTATGGAGACTATTGTAAGAAAAGTACCACCTTGGCACACTCAAGCCAGGAACATTTACCTTTGCATCCTTTTATGCTTTATCAGGCATTGGGACTGAAATTTACGAAAAATATCATCATGGGTTGTCTTTAAGCTCTTCTACACCCTTCTCATCAAGAACAAGTTTAACCTTTTTCGACCTGATTGGACTACAAACGGTAAAGAAACATTCCTTCCCCAAAGGTTGGGAGAGCTC
This sequence comes from Pseudotsuga menziesii, assembly GCA_001517045.1. Taxonomy (NCBI): domain Eukaryota; kingdom Viridiplantae; phylum Streptophyta; class Pinopsida; order Pinales; family Pinaceae; genus Pseudotsuga; species Pseudotsuga menziesii. Next base: position 924,217 of record LPNX011070618.1, on the reverse strand, counting down.
TCCTGCACACACTTTTATTCTTTTTTGGACTCAGGAGACTACATACAAAAAAGAGACCCCAATGGAGTCTTATTCCTATTTCCAGACTCTCTAAAAATTAAAACACCATCGAGCATTTACTTTCTTGGGCTCTCTAAAAATACACGAGATCGTATCATAACGGTGTCTTTCACTGCCACCCTATATTACAGTTCAGCAACTTCCCCACTTTTGGTCACCTTTGTTCATAGTATTATGCAATTATTCTTCCTTGGATCTCTTGGATATTGGTAGTCTAGTTACCTCCCTCAGTATTTCCCAGTATTACAACTAGGATACTTATCCCATGAGTCAGTTTCATTTGATGCAAAGTCGGCCCTAACATCATACTCTGAAGAAAGGAAGTTTGATTCCCTCATACTCCCCTTCCCACGTTCCCCCATTCAGTGTGTCAGTCCCCATCTTTTCCCACACCTTTGATTATCCCCCTCGTGCTTCTCGTTAAGGAAACATTATTTCCTTGATTAGTTTTAGGTCTCCCTCTATCAACATCAACACATTTATTCCATAGGTCCTTGTATCCTGGTTTCATTCACCTTATTGATGAGTTCCTTGGACCACTTAAGAGGAGTCATTAATGCCTCTCAGGGTGGTTTTGTCTCACGTGCTAGACTCAAACTACATCATCACACCATTGAGATTCATAGAGGGTATTGGTCCATGCATTATCTTATTGAAGACCCCGGTTGTCACCTGACTCTAGCACATTGGTGAGTCTATCATGGGACCCAGACAGGTTCATGTCCCTTGTTATTTATGGGTTGCATTAGAAACAGTGTTCAAAATCCCCAGAGCAGTGCTTCTATGTAGCTCCATTATTGATGTAGCATCTTGTAGCACAGAGATTCTGACTCCCTGTCATGGAATCCCTCCATCTATGTACACTTCCAGATTCAATAGAACATCAGGTATGAAGATATTGCATTCCAAGAGAATGTCATTGTTCTTATGTATCAGTTCTTCAAATCAGCAGTGTATTCAGTGTCTCATTGAGGCCACCATTATGTAATATCAATTGTATCTATATTAATTGGCTCCCATATTTTCTATCCTTGATCCCATTATTTATTCTTTTAACATTGTTACAAGCATGGGTATGTATGCCTCGTCCATATACATGTCACACATTATATGTATCTCACCCATTGTTGGGAACCATTAATATAAAAACAAAAAGCCACTATGGTTCGAAAGAGGAAGCGTTGCTTCTTCACAGGTCTCTCTAGTCTCTCCAATGTCCTCATGATCCTATTATGTATGTTGGCTATACGATGAGCTCCTGCCCCCACACATCAAGGGGCAATCTGCTAATGCAAAAAATTTCTCACCTAGCTCTACATGGTATAAACCTAATACATACATCATTTTCCTACCATTTTCCCTTAATTTTGACCTTCACAACTATGGTTTACCTTCATTCTAGGCTCAAGGAAGGCCCAAAACCCCAAAAAAGGGCCCAAAAACCCAAACAAGGGCTAAAAACCCAAAAAAAACCTAAAACCCCCCAAAAAAGGATAAAAACCCAAAAAAAGTCTAAAAACCCCCAAAAAGGGCTAAAAACCCTAAACATGGCTTAAAACCCTAACTAGGGTTCCAAAACCCTAAAAGAGAGAAGAGGCCAAAAATACTAAAAACATATTATAAAAATAGTGTGGAGGTTTCCATCAATAAGATTCTTATCCCTTTTTTCATTATTATATTTCATGAGTATGGTGAGAAACCATCATTCTCAAAGTATTCACACCATTTTTTTCCATCATTCCATAGCCCTACCATCTCCCATCTGGTACGTTGAGACATCCTCCGTACCAACCAGCCTATGGAGAGATAGTCCATTTCCAAGATAGGGCACGGTGATCCATTTTCAAGAGAAAGAAGGTATATTTGTCATCTATTTATTTTTATTTTAGTTTAGTCATATTTGCTTATTGATTTTGTTTTACTAATATTGTATTTGTTGTAGCTTTCTTCCATGAACTATACCCTAATGTCCCACTGGCTGATGGGAGGTTCTTTTGCATGTAGAAGGGGTGAAAACCCCGCTACAGTTTTGGCAAATCCGCTGGTTGATCCTCTTGGCTCCCTTGTTTTTCACGTGTTTCTTTTGTTTTTACTTATATCCGTCACTGATCGAACCCCCACAAGGCCGATCCAAACCTGTATGGCACTAGTTCCTGCCCCTCTCGGCCCCTGTTGGCTTACTGTTCTTGATTTTTTCCTTTACAGCATAAGTCGCACCTTTCGGCCCAGAACCCATGATCTAGTCACATAGTTTGGCCTGTTAGGTGCGATCCAAGTCATGACCTTATCCCTGTAAAGTGCAACTTGCCTCCCATGGCCAAGTCACACCTGTTTCTATTGTTTCAGCGACCCAGTTGCCTCTATTTTTCCTGTTTGGGCGACCCAGTCATGGATTTTCACTTGTTAAGTGAGACCTATCTATTTTTCTGAGCTGATTCCTTTTGTTTTCTTTCCTTCTTTGTCTACATTTTATAAGTTGGAAATTAACCTACTTATTTGGCCCCTTCTCCTCTACTCAGTCATCGCCATCTAGGGTCTTTTGAGATACGACGGGTGGTTGAATAAGTTTTAGTAATAGGCATCCACTCCACTATATTCCTCTTCAACTAAAAACAAGTGACTTTGGAGGCTACGGGGAGTGGGAGACCGTTGGGGGTATCATGGAGTTAGTGTCCTCCTTGTTGAGCACCGAGAACTTGGGGTTTGACCTGTGGATCTACGGGTGGACTTGTTTCCACTTTGTTGAGAGCCTAACACTCCCTCTTTTATTTTAAAGATACAAATTTGGGGTAGTCACACTACCAGTTTGCAAACATAATAGTCAGTTTCCCAAACCTATTTCCAGACCCTTTCTTGTCTTGCACTTTGTTCGGATCTGCTTTTACCTTGCAGACCTGCTTTGGTACATCCCTTTGCTTGTTTCTTGCAGGAAATCCATTGTTATTTATTTATTTCATATTTGAAATTAAAAGTTTCATACACAAGTGCACACATACTTACACCAATAATCAAACAAACTCGGTTCATGACCTCGAGCGAAACCTTAAAATTAACCAAATTTACTTAATAACATTCGGTTTGGGACATAAGTCTCATCCTCAACAACTATGGGAAGTACTTGGGATTTTCCCTAAAAATCATTGTGAGGAGTACCACATGAACCCGAAATTAGTTGTCCATTGAGAGAACCTTCCAAGCAAAATAGGAAACAACCCCCACCGGATTGGCTAGATACCCACCTGTGAGGAAAACCAAAGCACTGTCTTCAAGAAGTCTTGGTGGTCGAGTGACTCCTTTTGAGCCAATAGGAAGCTTATTTAAACTGGGGTGCAAATTCATTTCCATCTACTATTACAACCATCATTGCTCCACCACGATATTCCTCTCGAATTAGGGGGAACTCCCCTCAGTTTGCTTCTTTATACCATCACCGTCAAAACCCTCTTTGACAACATTCCTCACCTTTAGAAGGACACACATCTTCTAATTTCTATTCAGACTCCTACCCCTCCGAACCTAATCTATTCACTATACTGTCTAGCCCTATGGATGGCACAAATCCATATCCCTTCTTAGGAGGGTTAATTGGTGGTGGGCCCATGTCCTTGCCACCCATTATCATGGGTATCCTTGCCAGTGGTACCACCACCATTGCACATGTTGTTGTAGGTATGCTACCCATTAGTGGTGGCCCTGCACCAGCTCCCACGATTCCTACTATAGCACCTTACATACCTGGGGGAAGTGGCCCTTCCGTGACCATTCTGACTATCCCTGCTATGGGAATTCATCTGGATATACCCCTAGCCATGCATGGACATCATACTCCTACAAAATCTAGTGCTATTTCCATTCCATCTCGATCCAACCTCAGGTCCAACCTGCCCTTTATGGCTTGTCTTAACTTGCCAAATTTGGCTAGGTTAACGAATGACCCCATAAGTCATCAACCTCATTGGCCTCCCATGATGACCAAAATTCCTTCAAACATCCCAAAGTTTGAGGGAAAGGTGGGAGAGCACACCCAAAACCATATAATGTCTTTCCATTTATGGTGTTCATCAAACAACATTGTGGATGGCTCCATCAGAATGAGACTATTACAACGCACACTTATGGATGTTGCTATAAAATGGTACACCGAACTACCACATGCCTCTTACCTTGATTTCTTTTCACTTGCCTCCATGTTCCAACAGTACTTTCAACTACCCATCCGATATGATGAAGGAGTGGAGATCCTTCTATCATGTTGTCAAAATATAGATACCCATATCACCGACCACATCCATGAGTGGTGAAGGTGACGTAGACTGTACAAAATCCAATTGGATGACAAGATCTTCCTTCACTGGTTTATAAATACCTTACTCCTACCCATAGCCAAGGATGTCTCCTGTGAGCGACCCCAATTTGAGGAGGAGGGAATCTTAAAGGCTCAATAATTCAAACTAATCTATGCCTAGTCTGAGTATTTATATACCATCATACCAGATGCTCCCCATTCCGGCACCTCCCACCATGATACACTGGGGGCATCTCATGCTATAGATGGTGTCATCGACTCTGTCACACAGCACCCTCGGTACTATCTGACACACTATGATTCCACCACCTTGAGGAAACATCCATAGTGTTGCAAAACCAAACCATGTCCCTGATTACTCACAAATGATGGCTCAATCTGGAGCCACCTCCTCTTATGCACGGTCCATGCCAAATCAACACGCCCATGGGCTGACTTGGCCGATAAATTCATATTTGGGCCAAATGGCCGGATTTGAAACTCCTCTAGCTCCTCTGGTTTATTACGGACAACTAGTGCAACACGCTCCAGCTCCAACCCCGTCCCCTCCGGTTTCCATGAGATAAGTTTTCGCTCACCAAAACCTTCCCAACCAACTCTCCCCCAACAACCAATAAGGGAAGGGAAATAAAAATCGAGGAAGGAACCAAGGCAATAATCAGCCACAAGGAGACGACCAACAACCTAACCCTCCCAATAAAAATGGTGCTAACCCACTAGAATAAAACCCCCAACAACCTGATCAACCAAGAAAGAACCCGCAGTTATGGACCAATCACCCATGTGCTTTATGCAACACTTATGGTCATTACACCCATCTATGCCCTCACATGTCTTGTGTCAAACAAATTCTCCTGAATGAATCTCAATGTGGTACCAATGTGGCGGCCCAGCCTCATCCCATCCTAGCACCACTAGGTCCTCCATCGATGGTGCTCCAAAACCCCCTCCCACACCAAGGAATGGCTTCAACTAGACCCTTGGCCCCACCTTCTCCCACATATCCCATCATGGCCCCACCTGCAGAGACCAGATTCCATTAGTTGATGACAATGTCAACCGAATAAGTCAATCTCCAAACTTGATGAAACTAGTATGGCTCCACTATAGAATCTTCTGACCCATCAACGGAATCTATCTCTAACACTTACAGCATGCCCCTCCACTTACCTACACCCTCGGTGAATGGGGTGGCCAGAGTTCCACGGTTTCCTATACGACGTATCGCCAAGAACATGACTGCTCAAGCTGCCCTAAATTATATCATTGTTGATGACTTGGCCCAATCACCCATAGCCATGGCCACTCTAGAAGTGCTCAAAACTTTCCTGACACAGTGGAAAGTGTTGTTATCTGTACTAGGTGTCATGGATCCCTCTGATTCTAGGTTGATCACATTTGATATGGATCAAGGGGAACCCAGAATGCCATCCATCATTTCCCTCCAAGTTCTGGTCTCAATTTGGAATTTGGTGGTACATTGATGTAACATTAATGAAGGGGAATCCACCTGTGTTATGTCAAAAAAAAATTGGCAGAAACTCAGGTCCCCTACCCTCCAACGATCCACTACCGCCCTTCATGCCTACGATGGTCAATCTACAAAGGACCAGTGAATTCTTCTAAACATTCCTATCTCATTAGTCAGTAAAATGGTTTTGATTGACATAGAGGTTATTAACTCCCAACTTGGTTATAACCTCATTCTCAGACGTAGCTACATGTATTCCATGAGAGTTGTGGCATCCACCATCTTTCAACTTCTGATGTTTTCTCATGATGGAAATATCGTGATGGTTGACCATTTGACTTACTAATATCTGTAGGGGTTGGCCACACCAAAACATGTCATCCATACCATTGATACTTCCATCGACACCGTCTCCATCCCTTCCTTATCTTTTGTCGGCCCGGGATTGTTTGCCGAAGTGCCAATGATAGACACCTTCTCGTCTTTACCATCTCCCACTATGCCAAATGAAACAATGTATTTGTGTACTATCTCATCCAATACCATACTAAACACACCACAAAATCAGTCGCAATACCAACCATTATCACCCAAGAATTATTGGGGTTCATTCCCTATCCACACGATCCCCTTCCTATTCCCACCATTTGGCATCATGAGAAAGCTTATCATGGCTACTTTAAATTTACCTAATGTTATGTTCTAGATTCCTGTGTGGTACATTGATTCCTATTCAATCTATTGAGACGGTGTCATGACCTCCTCTTGGCCCACCCAAAATTCCTTCCGTTCCTATACCATCCCCTCCTTCTCCAAAGAAGGCTAGGGGCAAGACAACCAAAACAACAGTCGAGCCTTGTCCCACTCCACCTTGTGCTTTGTGTGACTTCCAAGGCCATGCAATGAAAAATTGTCCATAGATACCTATGTTTCACACACACATAGATGCTATGGATACAGCTGATGGTATGCTAGTAGTTATCATCCCATCTCCTCCAACAGCTAAGAATAAGTCATTGAGGACAAACAATCCATGCGCAATTTACAGCTTGTATGGCCACTATTTGCACCATTGTCCAGACTTGTTTGAGTATCGTTCTATCCTTCATGACCTTCGGAAACACTCTTGTGAGTCTGAAATCATCGTCATCGAGGAGATTCACCCTCTGGCTTCCTCCCCGAACAACACCACCATATACATGATTTCCATCTTTTCCATCCCTTTTGTCTCCGCAACCATAGATGATCCTTTTGATACATCCAACCTTTGTTTCAGCAATGATGAGGAGATCCTTGAAGCTCTATTGGCTCCTGAATACCTATGGGATGATATGCACCATCACTCATTATTTATCCCTGAGGAACCTCTATCATCATCAAATCAATATTTAGTCGAAGCCAAGAACTTCATCCATGGTAAGGTTGACTAGTTCAAAAACCCCGTTCCATCACCCAATTCCTTTGAAGAGGGAAACATGTCCAACATTGCACCAACCATAAAGGTTAACATCTCAACCAACCCAACGATATTTGAAGACATTATACTCGGAGCATCATGCTCCCCTGAAGAATTCGCTTCCTAAAAAGCACTTTTTTAGGCATTTCGTGATATCTTTGCTTGGTCCTATACCAAGATGCCTATATTGGACCCATCCATCATTGAACATCATATCGACACATGGCCTAATGCAACACTTTTTCACCAAAAAAAATTACCCATTCACCCTTCAAAGGCTGCTGCAATCAAAGCCTAGATCAAGAAACTGCACACAATAGGTTTCATATACCACATGGGTTTCTAATCATGTTCTTGTTAATAAAAACAAGGTACCATTCGCGTATGTACTAATTTCTGTGACTTGAATTTGGCACGTCCCAAAGAAAAATTCCCCACTTCGTTTATTGACCAAATCATTGACAACTGCATTGGACATGATATCTTTTCTTTCATGGATCGTTTCTCCAGGTATAAACAAATTCAGATCCAGAAAGAAGACCAGTAGAAGACTGCTTTCACAACCCCCTGGGGCACGTTTACATATCAAGTCATTCCATTTGGCCTAAAAAATGTTGGAGCCACTTTTCAGCGAGCCATGACTTTCTTCTTCCATGACCTTATCCATATCATATTGGTCTACTTGGATGACCTCACAGCTCTCTCTCAGAGATGTTCCCAGTATTTAGATGACTTACGACAAGTATTCCTATGATGTCACAAATACAACATCCACTTGAACCCTCTCAAGTGCATGTTTTGTGTCCCAGTTGGTCATTTTCTCAGGTTCATCATTTCTCACAAAGGGATTGTGGTCGACCCTCTCAAAGTTCAAGTCATTCTAAATATTCCTTCACCTCATACTTTGTGGAAACTGCAGAGTCTCCAAGGCAAGGCAAACTTCCTTCATCGTTTCATTCTGGACTATGTGACAAAAGTCCATGGTTTCTTGCAACTGCTCCATACCAACATTCCTTTTGTTTTGGATAAGCTTGCACAATATTCTTTTGACTTATTAAAACAATCTCTCACATCCACCCCATTGTTTTCTACACCCAAATTCACCAAGTATTTCATTCTCTATGTATCGACATCCAAAAATGCCATCGCTGGAGTTTTAGTCCAAGAAGAATATGTTCTTCAAGAGCATGTGATCAATTACATCAGTCAGAAGCTTTCAGGCCCCCCTTTACGTTATTCACATGACGAGAAGATGGCCCTCGCTATCATCTTTTCTGTTCAAAAGCTGCATTATTACATCCTTTTGAACCACACTAGAGTGGTAGCCGATTCCAACCCCATGAGGTACCTCTTGAGTCGCTGCCTTCTACAAGGTCGTGCTGCTAAGTGGGTTGTCATTCTTCAAGAGTCTGACATGGAATTTGTCGCCCCCAAGAGCACCAAAGCTTTGGTGTTAGCTACCCTCATGACATACCTTCCTCCGTTTTCTGCATCGCCACCGATCACGATAGACCTGTCGAATGAATATCTATTTTTCATTTCCACAGAAGACCCATGGTATGGGGGAATCCTCCTGTATCTATGCACCCATAAATTTGGGGCCCATTTAACCCGCGAATATCGACAGCACATCCAACACCAAGTTGCATTTTATCTCCTCATCGGAGATGTCTTGTACCGTCATGGTGTCGACACCATTCTGCGTCGTTTCCTCACTCACGATGAGGCTGAAAAATTCTTGAATGATTGTCAGAGTGGATCTTGTGGAGGCCACCTCGCTGGGTTGGCCACCGCCCAAAAAATCCTCCATTCCAGTTATTTTTTCCCTACCATATTTTTCGATTGCATCAATTCAATTAAACAATGTCACAACTATCAACTATTTTCTCCGAAAGAAAGGATTCCTCCTGTGACACTACACCCCGTGGTCATAGTCTGTCCCTTCTGTAAGTGGGTGATCGACTTCATGACTTGTAATTCTACTTCAGCCAATACCCATAACTACATCATCGTGGTCATCGATTACTTCCCAAAATGGGTCGAGGCCATGCCTAAATTCAATTGCAAAGCTGACATGGTGACGCGTTTCTTTTTCAACCACGTCATCATGCTTTTTGGTGTCCCCCAACAGATTGTCTTAGACCATGGTCTCCATTTAGAAGATGTTGTCTGGACGAAGCTTTCAACCATGTTGAAGTTTGAACAGCAGTAGTCTTCCTCCTACTACCCTCAGGGAAATGTAAAAGTTGAGGCAGTCAACAAGATCCTCAAAACCATGCTATAGATAATGGTGGGAAATCACAAATCCAACTAGCAACATATGCTCTTTTTCTCCCTCTCGGCCTACCACACATCCGCAAAGACCGCCACCGGATTTACCCCATTCCACTTAGTCCACAGTGTCGAGTCAGTACTTCCCATTGAGTGCCAGATCCCATTACTTCTCCTTTCCATAAAATGCCTCCCTGATACCTCGCCATTATAAGAATGCCTTATTCTACTTAAACAAACCAATGAGGACTATTGTGCTGTGCTCCAAGCAATTGAAGCAGCTAAAACTCGGTCGAGGTGACATTTTGACTCCCATGTCTAGCCTCACACCTTTAACGAAAGCGATATGGTTCTCGTTTACGACCAAGCCTGTGATAAATTAGGAAAAGGGAAGTTTGAGTCCATGTGATACGACCCATATGTCATCCATCATTGCCTTGGCAAGGGGGCATATATTATTGCTAACTTCGATGGACAATTCTTGAAGAATCCCCACAACAAGCTCTACCTCAAGAGATTCTATTCCTAATATTGCCATCATGAGTCAGTTGTAGTATAGTATTTCTTGTTTGTTTTACACCATTCTTAACATGAGTCTTACAATGTGTTTCCTTGGTTGCTCCAGATGGATTCTACCTTTCATCGCTACATCAGATTTGTTGATGGAGCAAGTAGATTGTCCCCTAATCTCACCTCGGTTGCGTGGGTTATTTATTCCCCGTCACATGAGTTGGTCCATATCGATGGAATGTGTGTTGGAATTTCTACCAACAACCAGGGTGAGTATGATAGTGTTGTTGGTCTCCTAGACACCACCCTCCAATTGGGTATTCATTACCTTGATGTCTTCTTAGACTCCCATCTTCTTGTCTCCCAGTTGAATAACTGCTACCGGGTACGTGATCCTTGTCTCTTTAGAAATTTCCCGTGCACTAAACAATTGGTTAGAAATTTTGAATCCATTACATTCACACATGTTCCGAGAAACCTCAATAGTGTAGTAGACTAAATGGTTAACGATGTTCTAGAGTGGCATATTCATCATCGCATATAGGAAATTAAAAACCACATCATGCATCATCATATAATCATGCATACATATGTTATATACATCATCTAGGCATTTTCAACATAAAAAGATTCATATAAAATACCACAAAATGTGCATCCACATGCATAATATATATATATATATATAATGTCAAAAGTGTTCAATACAAAATGAGAATCTCCACAAGCTTTCTCAGCTAAGCATACATATCAATACAAAATCCTAGTGCACCTCTACACTAGGGGCAACACCACTAGATGCTAATCAAAATCAAAGTCCTCCTCCTGGTACTCCAAATTTGTATCCTCCTTTGTGTCCTCATTACTATATTCCTCTGCATCCTCCATCGGTGCGTCACCCTAGGCCGCCGCGACTGCAATCCTTTTCATCAAGGGGATCCACTTGTGAGGCCCATGGTAACAGGAAGTAATCAGGTCATCATCTAAGTGCTTCTAGTCGTCATTAGTAACTCCATATAGAAAATTATCTATGTCACAACGAAGCAAGTTCAAGACACTCTGTCACCCCTGAGCGGGTGGATCTATACCCTATACCCTGCCCCTCTATCGCACATAATAATCAGGAGAGTGTGGTCTGATATCTACACATACACACAATACATCATCAGTATCTGTCATACACATAAATTAGCTACCACTGAGCTAGTGAAATATATATGAATTAAATCACACAAGACATCATGTATACGTACCATCTGGTCCCCAGGCCTGTCCTGGAGGTCGAGACATCTCTGGATCTCTCCTGTAATCCATCCCTATGTACGGGTAGTCCTCGATGAGGATTGGTAGCTGCCTCCACTATGCTAGAAGCTCCTAAGTAAATAATCAACACACTAAGCCACCTCCCTCCTAGATAAGCATCTCACTCCACCTCTGCATATGAGGCTCCTAAGGCCCACCATCTCGCATTTCCAAATGTGGTCGAAGGGTCGGTAGTCTCTCAAAAACGAAAGAGCACAAAAATGAGGGTAAACAAAAATCCCCTCCCATAGTCTTGGCATGGTTCAGGTAATGATAAACCATGGTCAAATACATATGGGCCCACCCATTGTATGTGCCCACCATCACGTGCTCCACAAACCATCACGTGCTCCACAATATGGAGCTGCCCCCCTGAGATCTTGTGGGTGCTAGATGACCCCAATATCTACAGCACCATCACTGCAACAACCCAAGTCAAGAGACTCTCAATGTTGCACATCAGGATGTACAACCCATGCACAATATCAGATTCATAGTAGTGCATCTCACAAAGATAATCCAATTTCACCTCGTGTGTGATATTTGATGTGGTATCGCTGATCACACCCAGCCTCGGGAGCCTAGTCAAGAAGTGCACATTGGAGAACATGATCTCTATCCACTCTCCCTGGACAATAAAGCACTCTGAATCTATATCCTAGAAACTCACATGTGTCTCCAGTAATATTCTAGTGGTCTGCGTAAGTGGAATCTGAAAATACTTCAACAATCCACTCTGGCCAAGTGTGTCCACCACTCTTGCATCTCTCATTGCCTGCCCCCGCAAGGCACCAATATCCTACTCTCGCCATACTGGTTGCGGCATCCTGCACATCATCCCAATCCTTTTCAAGCTAAATATAACACAAAAAACCTCATCCAAGAATGAATTCACACCTATTCAACCATTATGAGTGACCCAAGTCACACTTAATCCCTGAACAGACACGACTCAGTCACACCTTTTTCCTAAAAAGATGTGACCTAGGTCGCACCTATCTCTTCATCAAGTGTGAATGGGTCGCAACTGTCTGGCCATTAAGTGTGACCTAGGTCATGGATTTTCCCTCAAAAATCGTGACTCGGCCCTATGATCCCTTCTAGTTCAGCAGGGGCACCTAGATGAGCTAAAACCCAATGTAAACCATTGAAAAGGACGGCTTTGATGAGTACTCTTACCTGCAAGTCATGAATCTGAAAACCACTGATCGGAATGAAATAAATCAAAAAAGGAGCTCTGGGGTCCTCCACTCCAACTCAACACTAAACAACAACAATGAAACATGGCATGTGGTCCCCCCTTTTTTAGGCCTCTATTGGGTCTATTTTTCATTCGAATGCAACAGAGGCATCTAGAGTCTGTTTGAGATGTCATTTGCATCACCGAATTTGGGTTTCTGTCCTCTATCCATCTACGAGACCCTTGTCTTGTGGTATCACTATCATTTTATTGGCCATTTCCTAGAAGCCACATCATTTTTTGTGCCATCACGCGAATATCCCTTGGTACGTATTGGCATGTTCATGAGCCACCCGCTCCATCCATACTTCACAGATGGCCATTTTTTTTTTACCACCATCCATCATACCGCAAGGGGGCCCCATTAGTGTTCTTCATTTTATGCCCAGTAGCCATGTTCACAACATAACCTCTTTCCATATATCGAGCACTTCCCCCTTGCTTGATTGACCATTATGGAGTTTCTATTAAGCTCTTTTCTGACTCTTAAGAGAATGAAAAAATCGTCGAGCATGCTTGCTTCCTTTCATGCTCGTTAAAATATTTGAAAGGGCGTCTATGTAGCCTTGTTTACCTCCTTTTTTGGACTATGTAGACTATCATAAGAAAAGGACCACGTTGGCACACTCAAGCCAGGAATGTTTCCCTTTGCATCCTTTTATGCTTTCTCAAGAATTGGGATCGAACTTTATGAAAAACATCATCATGGCTTGTATTTAAGCTCTTGGGCCAGCCTTCTCATTAAGAAAATATTTTTGAGAAAACTTGGTTTCTTTCATGCTCGTAAAAGTATTTGAATGACCTTCCATTCAATATACATTTAACCTTTTCTGACGTGATTAGACTACACATGGTAAAGAAGTCTTCCTTCCCCAAAGGTTGGGAGAGCTCTCCTATGCACACTTTTATACTTTTCCGGACTCATGAGACTACATACAAAAGAGATACCCCACTAGAGTCTTTTTCCTATTTTCAGACTCTCTAAAAATCAAAACACCATCGAGCATTAACTTTCTTGGGCTCGCTAAACATCCACAACATCGTATCATAACGATGTCTTTCGGTGTCACCCTATATTATAGTTCGATAGCTTCCCCACTTTTGGTCACCTTTCTTCAGAGTATTCTGCAATGAGTCTTCCTTGGATCCCATGGATATTACTAGTCTAGTTACTTCCCTTAATATTTCCCACTTTTAGTTATTTTCCTAGTATTACAGCTATGATCCTTATCCCATGATTCAGTTTCATTTGCTGCCAAGTTGGCCCTACCATCATACACTGAAAAAATGAAGTTTGAGTCCCCTGTACTCCCCTACCCCTGTTCTCCCATTCAATGTGTCAGTCGCCAGATTGTCCCACACCTTTGATTATCCCCCTCATGCTTCTCGTCAAGGAAACATTATCTCCTTGATTAGTTATAGGTATCCATCTTTCAATATCAACAAATCGATTCTAGAGGATAGACCTAGAGGTCCCTGTATCCTTGTTTCATTCACCTTATTGATGAGTTCCTTAGACCACTTGAGAGGAGTCATTAGTGCCTCTCAGGGTGGTTGTGTCTCATGTGCTAGACTCCAACTACATCATCATACCGTTGAAATTCATACAAGGTATTGGTCCATGCATTATTTGATTGAAGACCCTAGTTGTCACCTGACTCTAGCACATTGGTGAGTCTATCATGGGACCCCGATAGGTTCATGTCCCTTGTGATTTATGGGTTGTGTTGGAAACAGTGTTCAAAGAATCCCCAGATAAGTGCTTCTATGTAGCTCCATTATTGATGTGGCATCTTGTACCATAGAGATTCTGACTCCCTGTCATGGAATCTCTCTAGCTATGTACACTTACAGATTTAATAAAACGTCAGTTATGAAGATATTTCATTCCAAGAGAATTCCATTATTGCTATGTATTGGTTCTTTATAGTAGCAGTGTATTCAGCCTCTCATCGAGGCCACCATTATGTAATATTAGTTGTATCTATATTGATCAGCTCCCATATTTTTTATCCTTGATCCCATTATTTATTCTTTTCACATTATTACAAGCATGGGTATGCCCGCCTCATCCATATACATGTCATGCATTATATGCATCTCACCCATTATTGGAACCATTAATATAAAAACCAAAATCCACCGTGGTTCGAACGAGGAAGCGTCGCTTCTTCACATGTCTCTCCAGTCTCTCCATTATCCCCATGATCCTATGATGCATGTCAGCCATACGATGAGCTCCTTCCCTTCCCTCACACATCAGGGGGCGATTTTTTAACATAAAAAAACTTCTCACCTAGCTCTACATGGTGTAAATGAACATACATACATCATTTTCCTACAATTTTCCCCTTACTTTTGACCTTCACAACTATGGTTTACCTTCATTCTCTCTCAAAAAGGGCCAAAAACCCAAAAAAAAGGCCCAAAAACCTGAAAAAGGGCTAAAAACCCCAAAAAAGGGCTAAAAACCCTAAACAAGGCTTAAAACCCTAACTAGGCTTCTAAAACCCTAAAATAGAGAAAAGGTCAAAAAAACTAAAAACGTATTTATAAAAATAATGTGGAGGTCTCCATCAACAAGATTCTTATCCCTTTTTTCATTATTCTACTCCATGAGTATGGTGAGAAATCATCATTCTCAAAGTATTCACACCATTTTATGCCATCATTCCATAGCCCTACCATCTCCCATGCGATACGTTGAGACATCCTCCGTACCAACCAACCTATGGAGAGGTGGTTCATTTCCAAGATCAGGCATAGTGGCCCATTTTCAAGAGAAATAAGGTATATTTGTCATGTATTTATTTTTAGTTTAGTTTAGCCGTATTTGCTTATTGATTTTGTTTTACTAATATTGTATTTGTTGTATATTTATTCCAAGAAATCTACCCTACTGCTCCACTGACAGAAGGGAGGTTATTTTGCACGTAGCATGGGTGAAAACCCTGCTACAATCAACTATTTTGATTTGCACAGAGAATGCTTTCCCTGCCAATTTTATTTCAAAAGATAGCAGGATACCATGTGGACATAAATACCTTCCATTGAAATAAGTAAACAAATTGTTTGATGGGTCCAAATCAGGGGATCCCAGATCCTTCCAACATGATATTGACATCACACATGTGAGAGCACCTTCATCAATTACTATTATTCAAATGGTTTTCTTGCCATGGAAAACATCAATGGAAAATGCCACATGTTAAGGTTGTCATGGTTTAAATTCAGAAAGATTAAATTCATCCATTAGGTTCACAGAGTCCATACTGCCTATGGCTGCCAAGAGTGCATATTGTTGTGAAGGACAATTCTGGAGCACTTCTAAGGCTGATATTACACAAGGGGTTTGGGATAAATTTTCTACAGCTAAGTATTTTGAAGCAACCCTCATGTTAGGGTTATGAAATGTATTTTTAAAGACACCTTTCAATATCTTTGGGATAACATAAGCTGATTTTTCAATTGTAAGTGGGGTTGACGGTCTCAGTAGTTTGCTTATCTTTATGATGAGACTATGGTTCATAATTCTTCGATCTGGTCTATAATAAGGCATGGGATTGAACCATATTAATATAATATTGATTAGTGACATGAGCACTTTGCATTCCTTTAACATATTTTGAACTAGAAGTTGCATTATGTCTATTATCACCCAATAATTTTCCTATGGTTATGGTAGGAATTCACTGGGGTAACCATTTCAAACCAATATTTAGACTATATTCTATCCTATACAGTCAGAGAGGGATATGTCTTTGTCACAAGTTCATTGACAGAAACATTTGGCTTTAAAGAAGCATTCAGAAGGCTCTATTTCTAAGGGGAAGGGTTGTTTGCAATTTAAAGAGTGTAAAACAGACAAACAGAAAGCACCATTGGGCAATGGATTAAAAAAATGAAACATTCAAGGGCTTACAATAAATAATGACTAGTGATAGTCTTCATGATCTGACACAAAATAAGTGTTATATTCATTTAAATATCTTTGAAGAGATGGCGAGGGGGGATGAGAAGAAGCCCAGTAAAGCAAGAGGCACCTATATGCAGATGAATCTCTTGCACCACCTTTAGTAGAAGAAACAATAGAGGTCGATAATTGAAATGGATCATAGAAGATGAATTCCAATACATTTACCAGAACACATGAAAAACATGTTATCTAATGCAAGGAGCGTTAAATAGATAACAAATTCCTTACATACAACTAGAAACGCATTAGAAAAAAATACACAAACATGGAAATGAAGCATACAGAGGAACACAGACTGAACATTGAACACTTAGATGAATCTCAGTCATTCAGGACATACTTTGCATTAATGCTTCCAAGAAAAGTTGCAGAGCTACAAAACCAAGCACAAAGGCTTCAAAATGAATGTCAAGCCTCCTTTATTCCTCCATAGAGGTTACATTTATACTATAATTTTGCTCTAAGATGAATATTGAAACAACGTACCAAAATCAGTTTACATCATGGGAATCAAACTCACACACACTAAATCCTAACAAATTCTGAGTTGGCAGATTCACCATGATCACGAGCAAATACAAAAAGCACACTGAGATACGTGTGATGGATAAAAATGGAAAAATCGAACTCTAGGACTCAGGCTCACTTGATCAAAAATGACGGTTCAAAGTAACTCCAACAGTGTGCAACAGTTTCATTCCTCCTTTCATATTGAATTAGCAAAATAATACCCAGCCATAGATCTTGATCTACAAGAAATCTTAACCGTCCAACGATGCAGCCTTTAGCTGATTTCGCAATCCGCTAACTTGAGAAATTCCTTCTCCTTTCCATTGAGAAATTGGTTCTAACCATAGATCAAAAATACACCAAGATCTTTGACATCCAATTCTGTCGGGCCTACCTAATTTTGCAGTCCCCTATCTTGATTAACCTATTTCTTGTTTCCATTGCGAAATTAATGTGGGCCATAGATCAAAAAGTTGCCTAGATCCCTGCTGTTCAAAACTGCAGGGCATACCAAATTCCGTGGATTTGAAATGTTCATTTATCCATGCATGTTGGATCAACACAATTTTTCTCAGCCGTTGATCTTACTCCACCATCAATCCTGACCATTGAAGAATGCAACCCTTTAAGAAATTCCATAGATCTGGAAAGTTAATTTCTTCATGCACGTTCTGGTAGTGGAATCCACCTTTGTCATGGATCTGAAATCAACGATGATCTAGGATGCTGAAAGTTGTGGGGCCTACCAAGTTCCGCATATTGGTAAGTCTTCTTACCTCATGCACATGTTCCCCTTTTCTGCACCGTTGATATTAGATAGAGACTTTCCTAGTCGTTGATCAGAGATCAAGTTGCAAGATGCGAAGAGCGAAAAGTGGGATCTCTACTTTCACGATGCTGAATTTTTTACTTTTCTGCTTTCCTCCATTTCTTCTCTTTTTTGATCTGTTGATATTCGGTGGAAGCTCTTTGAACCGTAGATCTTATGGATCGTAAAAATAGGGATTCTAACCTTTTCATGACCAAATTCATGTATCTTCCACTTTCTGATTTATGCCTTCTACTCCTTTCCAAACCGTTGATCTTGGGCGAAATTTTTTTGGACCATCAATCCTGTAGATCGCGGAAGGAAAAATTTCAACCTTTTCGCAACCAAACTTCTATATTTCTGCTTTTCTCCTTTCGCCTTTCTGCTCCTTTCAGACTACGGAAAGCAGAAATCAGGTTTACCAATTTTTACAACCGAAAATTTTTCTTTTACGCTCTTCCACTCCCAATTTTTCCTTATCGGAAATGATTTTCAGCCTTTGATCTTCTCCACTATGCATCTAGGCCATCTATTCATGTCAACTTTCAACCTTGATCATATTTTTCTTACTTAGGAATATTTCCAAGGTTAAGCTTGGTATTTTAAATAATTTTTCACTTCAAACAACTGGGTAAACCCCTTATAACATGTAGGAACCCCATCAATATCCTTCAGAGTCATGTGATATGGATAAATTTTCATACCTTACTCTTTCTTCCACTGGTCTAAAACTTTGCAGGGGAATTATTGCAGATGCCTATATAAAAATATTCAAAATTTAGAACAGGTGGCTCATAAGGGCTCCAACTTGGGGATGGTATCCTTCCTGTGAGGTAGAAAAGAACCACGTAGACCAGGTGCCTAGTCCATCGAGCTGGTCCCAATCTTTTCAAAAATCCTCAACCTGCTCTGAAAACAAAAAAAAAAAAACTAATACTAAAGACAACGTGAAAAATTGCTTAAAATAAATGCTCGTCATGTCGATTTTATTCACACCTACCTACCATACTCACTGAGCATTAATTCCCATTCAAGTAAATTCAGACTTCCAATGAATCCAACCAAGCAATTGATCTAATGATTGAGATTCTTCATCATGCTTGATCAGAAATGAAGGACTTAATGGAAAAAAGGTTATGATAAAGGGATTGATCTTTACTGAAGAGACATAACCATTCATAACTGAAATTTTTCCTTTTTCGCTCTTCTACTACTGATTTTTCCTTGTCGAAAATGATTTTTGGCCTTTGATCTTCTTTGCTATGCATCCATGCCATCCATTGAGGTCATCTTTTAACCTTTATCATATTCTTCTTACTTAGGCATATTTCCAAGGTTAAGCTCTATATTTTCAATAATTTTGCACTTCAAAGAATTGGGTAAACCCCTCTGGAGGTCACATGCCCCAATTTTGCAAAATAATATTATCTTATTTTGATTTTATTCCAAGACATTATGTTAAATTTTATGTTAAATTTGTAACTAATGACTCAGCAGAGTTAAGGATGTGGAATGTAATTCTGAATATTTTAATTTTCAATAAATAAAACAGGAGACAACAGCTTGGGAGAGCTGTTAAAAAGAGTGTTAATGGTCAAGTTAGTGAAGGAGACTAGGTGGAGAGAAAATAGACAAGTGGAAACATCCTCAAACACTTCCAATGTTGCAGGTGGAAACCTCCCTACATTTGGGGTAATGATCCCCTAAGAAAGTGGGATCATAGCAGGTGGCTCAATTAATGAAAACTAACCCAAAAAGACCTAGGAAATCTTAATAAAAGTACCCATTGAAGAGAGCTGAGGCTGCTCATTCCAGGAGAAGAATCATTCAGGTGAATGCACTTCAAGGAATTCATTGGGAAGGGAATTTTTGAGGAAGGTGTTTGAGGGGTAAACTGCAGGAAAGTGATCTAGTACAGCTTTCCAGCTGAAAGATCTTGCTGCAGTGTGTAGAGTTGGTATTGAGTCTTTGGACTAGTACTTTGTTGTTTGCTCCACCTAGTCCCATCCAAGGAGACCAGGAACAGGATCGGGGGTCCTGAGAAGTCACTGTTTGAGCGCTCTCTAGGAGTTGGTAGGGAGGATCGACCTCCCAAAGTTGTTGTCATCCAGCTTTAAAAATAGGTTCTACTATCTTTTAATTTCTGTGTTAAAGTTTATACCTGTGTATGAACATGATTTATATGCTACGTTGTGAACTGTTAAGTTTGAAATCTCTTAGATGTTTTAATGTTGAATCTGTTCTTTGATGAAAAATAATCCTACCTGTGTTTTTCCCCATTTGGAGTAATCCAGATCGTACTCTAGCACAAGTAGTGTGTTTAAAATGAATGAAGTATGATAGGAATATGAAATGAATAGAGTACTTATGTTTTTTAGAGTATTGAAATCTTTTCTTTCTGTAGATAGTTGTTTTTCCAGAAATAATATTAATATGTTTCATAGGGTTGTTGTTAGAACTAGACTGTATATTTAGAATATTAGAAAAAGAACATAATCATATTATTTTATTAACAGTAGTATGTTCAAGTATGCAATTCATTCTTCTACACAGTACCTACTTCTATAAACTATACATCTATACTGAAATAGAAGAAATAGAAATGTCAGTTGAATGCTTATTATTTATGTTAAGTAAAGATGTAAATATAATTTTGTTAGTTTATTTCTTTTCCAATAGTATTAGCTAGTTTACCTGCAACTATCTGAACTCTAAATAAGAATTGGATAACTCTTACAGAATTCTTTTCTTAGTATTAATAACTAAAGACAATAGTAACCTATGCATAAGGTATTAATTAATAAGGAACTGTCCTTACACAGATAAATTAGATGTAAGGAGTATTGATAGGTATGAAAGTTTTTATTCTTTCACCAAGCTTACAAAATAATCTTATCAAATAAACTAAACTATTATAGATTGTTCTCAGTCTTTAATAATAATGTACATATGTAAAAATAAACTTAAAAGAATTACAGTATTTACAAACAATATTATTATTAACACAAATAATATTATTATTAGCATAAACAACATTGTTTTCAATTCCAAAGAAATTCCTTTATAAACTATAGAAATTATTAAAAGAAGAACATAGATCATTTCTAAAATCCTAACTTAGGATAAATCATAAGAGCACATCTTTTAAACCATTAAAAGAACCAGCTAAAATTATTACACATAAATGAAATATAATATTGAACAATATTTACAAATTTAATACTTATAAAAGAAATTGTGTCTTTTTATTTTACTGACAGGATGTATCTGTGAAAGTGAAAGACGGGGTTAAAAACCCTTATGATTATTACATTTACAATTAGAAAAACATTGAAGTAATAAATGAAATTCATTTAATTATGTAACCATTAAATAACCAGGTTAATATAATTTACTCACAGTCCTTTAAGGACAAATAAAAAGACTGTAATTATTATAAACTGGAATAATCCATTTCAAAACAAGGGTTTCCACAGGATAAACCCTAAATCATAACTCTAAATAAAAACAAGCAGGAATTAAGTTACGATTGTAAGTATCAGTCTTAAAACTTTAATTAGAAACCCTTACAGAGTAAAAAAATTTGACTTATAGTCAAGAAGGGTAAAAATCCTGAATTTATACAAAGTATAACATTAAACATCTAATAAACTAAACCAAGCTTGAAGACAGACTGTCTTTACAAAAACTAATACTTTAAACATGCCGTAAAGCTAACATCAAACTAATTATAGTTCTCAGTTAAACCGACTCTACCCATCGACTACTGAGGGTTTGATTCTAGGTATTACAAAAAAAACCTATAAAAACAAACAAAATAACTCATGGCAAGTCGAGGGAGGGTTTCCCCAAACCCTGGGTGATTCCATTCACCACCTTGATACAAGTAGGGTGAAAACCCAACACATGGACCACGGGGCTTACCCGAATCAAACCATGAGCCACGACATACGTTGGTGGAATGTTTATTTTCTTCATCATGAAATTATATAGTGGCGAGCACTTGCAAGCAATGTAAAAGAACACTGTCAGTTAACAAATACCTATTTAACCATGGTAACAGCAAAGCACTTGCAGGGAAGAAAATGAACTCTAAGTTTATTAGATAGCAGAACTATGAAGTGAACAAAACATATTGTAAGAACACTATTATGAAACTCTGTTACATAGTTCAAAGCGACAATACTTTGATGGATTGTGGTTACAACTCAACTTGGAAATTACTAAAGATTCACCAAGTTAATTGGGTAGTAAAGTAGTTATAGAACTAAACAAGATAATTAGAAAGTCGACCTATTTCGAAAACATCAATCTCAGATAAAATGTTTGTAGACAGTAATGTAATTCAAGAGAAGTATAATAGAAAATTAATAAATTGAATAGGAATGAACCTATTGATTCCAAAAGTTATTAGAACCTCATGGTTCGACATGAAATTAAAGTGTAGGAAAAAAATAATCTTATGTAGGAAGGCATGATGGTTTGCAGTTTGCACAATCAAACTTATACTGTCCAAAGATTAACAGGCTGTCATTTATCTTGCAGAAGCGAAATGTGGGTCAATTGTTACACAGATAAGATAAGGTACTATTGCTTAAATACTGACAAAACAATCATTATAACATTACAAATTACATAGACTAAACTAGAAATACCTTGTGACTGAGATTCTAATGCTTAGAGTCACAAACATATCTTGCTGTTGTTACTTACTTCTGAACATGATTACAAGAAAAACTGAAGGAAGCCAAATGGTTTTACCTCACAGAAACTGTTTAAAGTTTAGCAGCTTAATTACTAAGCTTTTTAATTGCAAATAAATACTGTTGGATACTTTAAAGAATTTTTAATACGTACTCGTTCAATCATACCTGTAAACCTGTAAGAACCAATAATCATCTGTGTTAGCATGATTGCTAAGTAATCCCCGGATTCAAAAGTAGATTCCACCCACTTGACATGAAAAGACTCATCAGTAAACTGAAGTAAAACATTACACAAGAGGACTTTATTCTTGTTACAAAAAAATGAACTGTTGAGTTAATACAATTAATATTTAGTGAAACTAGTTACTTGACTATTTCTTTTATTACAAACCATTGGTTGTTAGTAGACCACAGGTTTTAGCATTTATTGTTATATCAAAATTTTAAATTTTTGTGAAAATTTGGGGTTTTGACATGTGGTATCAAAGCACAAGGTTCAAACATTAGGCCTTGATGAAGCCCAACTAGCTTTCATAAAGTAGTAAATTAAATTATTATGCTAACATATTTTATTTTAAATGTTATTCAACAGAGAATTGTCTTTTCTGAAGTTTAACAGGAAGGTATGGAAAGGATGGAAGAGTATTCAAAGGGGGAGTCTCCAGCTAGTGAAACAGGAAATTTACGAAGAGATCCTATACCAGAGGATTTAACTACAAATTCCTCAGAGTTGTTACAAACTGTAAAAGACTTAATAACTGAAATGGAGTCTGTAAAGCGAGAAAATGAAAGGATTCTGAGGGCTCAAGAAGAGCTAAATAAGATCCTAATTGAAAAGTTTCAAACTGAAGGTAGGGGTAGATGATCGGAATCAGAAGATGCCAGTCATCAATGAAAATCTAAAAATATGAAACGTACAAAAACTGAAAGTAGTTCATCTTCTGAAGTGTTTAGTGAACAACAAAATTACCATACTACTAGTGACAGTAGTGATGATAATCTGTACACTAAAAAGAGGAAATACAAACCTTATGAGGAAATCTCCGGGGAATTCAAAAAGATAAAACCACCAACTTTTAATGGAGAGACTAAGAAGGGGGACGAAACTGAATCCTGGTTATCTGGGATGAAGAATTACTTCCAAATATATAATTATTCTAACCAGTTAAAGGCTAGGATGGATATATATAACCTCTCAGGAAAGGCTAACATTTGGTGGCAGGACTTGAAGATAGTTAAGGGTATAAAAGAGAAAGAAGTTAACTGGAGTACATTTAAGAGGTATTTCCAAAAGAAATTCCTGTCTGAGCAGTATTATGAGGAGAGAGCCAAAGAGTTTTATGAACTGAAGTTAGGTTCAATGACAATGAAGGATCTGAACAACAAGTTCTTAAGTCTACTTAGGTATGTACCATACCTTGTAGATGAGAAACCAAAGGTACAGTGATTCCTTAGCTATCTACCTTATCATATTAAAGATAGAATTCAATACGATAACCCAAAGACCTTGGAGGAAGCTATGAGAAAGGCTAACTTTTGTTTTGAGCAGAATCGAAAGAAAGAAATCTTGGCCAACTAGAAGGATAAGAAAAATAATAATCAGTTTGAACAAAAGAAGAAGGATTGTGTGCCTAATAGAAATTTTAAGAACAATAAGGCCAAAAACTATTCTAATAACAATAATTTCCAAGGAAATAGGAATAGTACACCCAACAATCAGAATAATTCTAAATCCTTAAGGAAACTGCAAATAATCATGGAAACTTTACCAAGAACTTTGAACGTAAAGAGCATGTCAAGTGCTGGGAGTGTAATGGCCCACATTATGCTTCAGTCTGTCCAAACAGAAAGAAGACTGTTAGCAATATTCATACTATACAGGAGGAGATGACGGTTGGGGAACTAGCAAGGAGCATGCCTAAAATCAACGTAGCCTTGGAGAACCGACAAGCTGAATATCAGACTTCCATGGTGGAAGTAGAAGGTATGATAAATTAGACCCCTGTAACTATTTTGATTGATCCAGAGCTAGTCTCAGTTATATTGCACCTCAGATAGTAGAAAAATGTAATTTATCTATTGAAAAGTTTGAGAATTCATGGTTAGTTCAGTTAGCCACTGGTGCTAAAAGAAAAGTAACTTGTTTTGTGAAAGAATGTGCATTAGTTATGGATAAATTTGAAACTGTTGTTAAACTTAATGTTTTGCCACTTGGTTCTTATGATTTTCTGATTGGTATTGACTGGTTAGAACAACATAGAGTAATTCTAAACTGTTATGATAAAAATTTCACATGCTTAAACAGTGATGAAAAACCAGTAAGTGTTAAAGGAATTCCTAGAAAAACTACTGTAAGGCATATTTCTGCTTTACAACTTAAAAGAGCTGTTAGAAAGGGATGCAAACCTTACACAATAACAATTACTAATGAGGAAAGTAAAATTAAAATAGATAAGTTAAAAGTGGAAGACATCCCAGTCTTAAAATAATATGTTGATGTATTCCCAGAAGAAATTTTGGGATTACCTCCGAAAAGAGAATTGGATTTCACCATTGAACTGGTACCGGGTGCACTACCTAGCTCAAAGGCCCCGTATCGAATGAACATATTGGAACTTAATGAATTAAAATTGCAATTAAAAGATTTAATTGATAAAAAGTATATTCAACCAAGTGTGTCTCCCTGGGGGGCACCTGTCATCTTCGTCAAGAAGAAGGACAGAACTATGCGACTTTGCATAGATTACCGTCAATTAAACAAGATGACCATAAAAAATCGATATCCGTTGCCCTGCATAGATGATCTATTTGATCAACTACGTGGAGCCACGGTGTTTTCAAAAATAGATTTTAAGGTATGGATATCATCAAGTGAGGATTAAAGATGAAGACATCTTTAAGACATCCTTTAGAAGAAGATATGGTCATTATGAATTTGTCGTAATGCCATTCAGGCTTACTAATGCCCCAGCTGTTTTCATGTGTTTAATGAACAACATAATGCATAAGTATTTAGATAAGTTTGTGGTCGTGTTTATTAATGACATTCTAATCTATTCAAAAAATGAAGAAGAATATAAAGAACATCTAAAAAGTGTTTTGCAAGAGTTGCGAGAACATCAACTCTTTGCAAAGTTTAGTAAGTGTGATTTGTTCAAGGATAAGATTCAGTATTTAGGTCACGTAGTGACCAAGGAAGGAACTTCCATAGATCTTGAAAAGATACGGGAAATCGAAGATTGTCCAGTTCCTAAGGACGTGACGGATGTTAGATCTTTCATGGGAATTACTGGTTACTACCGGAGGTTCATTGAAGGATTTTCAAGGATAGAAAATCCGATAACTTCCTTGCAGAAGAAAGGAAAGAAGTTCGAATGGAATCAGAAATGTGAAAAAATATTTACAAAATTAAAAACCTTATTAACCAGTGCACCTATTTTAAGAATAGCAGATCCTAATAAAGAATTTGTAGTGTGCACTGATGCCTGTAATGATGGCTTAGGTGGTGTTCTAACTCAAGAAGGGCATGTTATTACCTATGAGTCTAGAAAGCTAAAAGTTCATGAAAATAACTATGCAACATATGATATAGAATTAGCAGTTGTAATACATGCCTTAAAGATGTGGCGACATCACCTAATTGGCAGAAAATTTGTTTTAATGACTGATAATAAAGGATTGAAGTATCTTTTAGATTAGGCTAATTTAAATGCCAGACAAGCTAGGTGGTTAGCTTTCTTAAGCGAGTATGATTTCAAAATCCAACATATAAAAGGTAAAGAAAATAAAGTTGTTGATGCATTAAGTAGGAACGGAAGGCTGAATTTTGCAACAGCAATCAGCACTTATGTTTCATACTTAGATGAACATCTTAAAGAAGGAATAAAACAAGATGAAATTTACCATAATTTGCAAGCTAAAACTAAAGAAAATCCAACAGAAAACTTAATAAAAGGTTACAGTTTAAATGAAAAAGAATTTTTACTGTATAAAGATAAACTGTATGTACCTAATGTACCTAAAGTCAAGCTGTTAATTTCGGATGAAATTCATAAAACACCATATTCATGTCATCCAAGTTATCGAAAGACTATAACCATGTTAAGAAAAGAGTATTTCTGGCCAAATATGAAAACTGAAGTAGTTGAATATATTGCAAGGTGTTTAGAATGTCAACGGGTAAAAACTAAACACCAACACCCAGCTTGTTTGCTATAGCCTTTACCCATTCCTAGCTGGAAATGGGAGGTAATTAGTCTAGATTTTATTATTGGATTACCTAAAAATCAAAATCAGAATGATTCTATCATGGTAGTAGTTGATAAGCTAATCAAAGCAGCTCACTTTATACCTGTTAAGGCTGCAAACATAGCTGATATTTTTCTAAAATAGATTTTTCGATTACATGGAGTACAAAAAGTCATAATCTCAGATAGAGATCCTAAGTTTACAGGAAACTTTTGGAATTCTTTGTTTAAAGGGTTAAACACCACATTAAATTTCAGTACTTCTTTCCATACCCAAACAGATGGAAAAAATGAAAGGGTAAACCAGGTACTGGAAAATTTAATAAGAATGTATGTGAAAGACTAGCCAGGTAAATGGGAGGACTATTTACATCTGGTAGAATTTGTTTATAATAATAATTATCAGACATCATCCAGATTTAGTCCGTTTGAAATTTTATATGGACATAAATGTAATACTCCTATCTCTTGGAGTAATCCAGTAGATAGATTGGTATTAGGTCCAGAATTGTTGAAAGAAATGGAAGAAATTGTGAAACAAGTGCAATGAAATCTGAAAGTGGCACAGGATGGGAAGAAAAGTCAAGCAGACTTAAAAAGAACTCCAAAGGAGTTTCAGGTAGGTGAACATGTGTTCATCAAGTTAAGTCCCAAAAATAACTCTCTAATATTGGGCAGTTGTGCCAAACTGGCACCTTGTTACTGTGGCCCATTTGAAATTTTATCTAGGATTGGACAAGTAGCTTATCAATTAGCATTACAACCTAACTTAAGAGTACATAATGTTTTTCACATTTCCATTTTAAAGAAATATGTTCATGATGCTACTCATGTTGTTAACTGGAATGTTGTACAGGTGGAACCAGAAGGATAATTTCTAGTGGAACCAAACTGTATCCTCGGGAGGAGGGAAATTACACTTTAGAACCGCACCATTGGACAAGTGAAGGTGCAATGGAAGCACCTTAGTCTAGAGGAAGCCACCTGGGAATTGGAAATTAAAATGCGAGATGCATATCAAAACATGTTCCAAGGGAATTCAGATGATGAAGAATAAATAACATCGAGGACGATGTTATATTCTAAGGGGGTGTGTATGTCACATGCCCCAATTTTGCAAAATAATATTATCTTATTTTGATTTTATTCCAAGACATTATGTTAAATTTTATGTTAAAGTTGTAACTGATGACTCAGCAGAGTCAAGGATGTGGAATGTAATTCTAAATATTTTATGTTTTAATAAATAAAAGTGGAGACAACAGCTTGGTAGAGCTGTTAAAAAGAGTGTTACTAGTCAAGTTGGTGGAGGAGACTAGGTGGAGAGAAAATAGACAAGTGGCAGCATCCTCAAACACTTCCAATGTTGCAAGTGGCAACCTCCCTAGATTTGGGGTCATGAGCCCTCAAGAAAGCGGGATCAGAGCAGGTGGCTCAATTAATGACAACTAACCCAAAAATACCTAGGCAATCTTAATTAAAGTTCCCATTGAACAGAGATGGGGCTGCTCATTCCAGGAGAAGAATCATTCAGGTGAATGCAGTTCAAGTAATTCATTGGGAAGGGAATTTTCGAGGAAGGTGTTTGAGGGGTAAACTGTAGGAAAGTGATCTAGTACATCTTTCCATCTGAAAGATCTTACTGCAGTGTGCAGAGTTGGTATTGAGTCTTTGGACTAGTAATTTTGTTTTCTCCACCTAGTCTCAACCAATGAGACTAGGAACAGGCTCGAGGATCCTAAGAAATCGTTGTTTAAGCACTATCCAAGAGTTGGTAGGGAGAACGACCTCTCAAAGCTGTTGTCATCCAGCTTT
Source organism: Pseudotsuga menziesii (assembly GCA_001517045.1). NCBI lineage: Eukaryota > Viridiplantae > Streptophyta > Pinopsida > Pinales > Pinaceae > Pseudotsuga > Pseudotsuga menziesii. The sequence goes on along the minus strand of LPNX011070618.1, from coordinate 895,539 downwards.
AAAAATAGGTTCTACTATCTTTTAATTTCTGTGTTAAATTTTATACCTGTGTATGAACATGATTTATATACTACATTGTGAACTGTTAAGTTTGAAATCTCTTAGATGTTTTAATGTTGAATCTGTTCTTTGATGAAAAATAATCCTACCTGTGTTTTTCCCCATATGGAGTAATCCAGATCGTACTCTAGCACAGGTAGTGTGTTTAAAATGAATGAAGTATGATAGGAATATGAAATGAATAGAGTACTTATGTTTTTTAGAGTATTGAAATCTTTTCTTTCTGTAGATAGTTGTTTTTCCAGAAAGAATATTAATATGTTTCGTAGGGTTGTTGTTAGAACTAGACTATATATTTAGAATATTAGAAAAAGAATAGAATCATATTATTTTACTAACAGTAGTATGTTCAAGTATGTAATTCATTCTTCTACACAGTACCTACTTCTATAAACTATACATCTATATTGAAATAGAAGAAATAGAAATGTCAGTTGAATGCTTATTATTTATGTTAATTAAAGATGTAAATATAATTTTGTTAGTTTATTTATTTTCCAATAGTATTAGCTAATTTACCTACAACTATCTGAACTCTAAATAAGAATTGGATAAATCTTACAAAATTCTTTTCTTAGTATTAATAACTAAGACAATAGTAACCTATGCATAAGGTATTAATTAATAAGGAACTGTCCTTACACTTATAAATTAGATGTAAGGAGGATTGATAGGTATGAAATTTTTTATTCTTTCACCAAGCTTACAAAATAATCTTATCAAATAAACTAAACTATTATAGACTGTTCTCAATCTTTAATAATAATGTACATATGTAAAAATAAACTTAAAATAATTACAATATTTACAAACAATATTATTATTAACACAAATAATATTATTATTAGCATAAACAACATTGTTTCCAATTTCAAAGAAATTCTTTTATAAACTGTAGAAATTATTAAAAGAAGAACAGAGATCATTTCTAAAAATCCTAACCTAGGATAAATCATAAGAGCAGATCTTTTAAACCATTAAAAGAACCAACCAAAATTATTACACAGAAATGAAATATAATACTGAACAATATTTACAAATTTAATACTTATAAAAGAAACTGTGTCTTTTTATTTTACTCACAGGGTGTACCTGTGAAAGTGAAAGGCAGGGTTAAAAACCCTTATGACTATTACATTTACAATTAGCAAAACATTGAAGTAATAAATGAAATTCATTTAATTATGGAACCATTAAATAACCAGGTTAATATAATTTACTCACGGTCCTTTAAGGACAAATAAAAAGACTGTAATTATTATAAACTGGAATAATCCATTTCAAAACAAGGGTTTCCACAGGAAAAACCCTAAATCATAACTCTAAATAAAAACAAGCAGGAATTAAGTTACTACCGTAAGTATCAGTCTTTAAAATTTAATTAGAAACCCTTACAGAGTATTTAAACAGAGAACAAAAACTTGACTTACAGTCAAGAAGGGTAAAAGCCCTGAATTTATACATAGTATAACATTAAACATCTGATAAACTAAACCAAGCTTGAAGACAGACTATCTTTACAAAAACTAATATGTTAAACATGTCGTAAAGCTAACATCAAACTAATTACAGTGCTCAGTTAAACCGAGTCTACCCATCATCTAGCGAGGGTTTGATTCTAGGTATTACAACAACAACCTGTAAAAACAAACAACATAACTCATGGTGAGTCGAGGGAGGGTTTCCCCAAACCCTTGGTGATTCCATTGACCACCCTAATATAAGTAAGGTGAAAACCCAACACATGGACCACAGGGATTACCCAAATCAAACCACGAGCCATGGCATACGTTGGTGGACTATTTATTTTCTTCATCATGAAAGTATACAGTGGAAAGCACCTACAAGCAATGTAAAAGACCATTGTCAGTTAACAAATACCTATTTAACCACGGTAACAAAAAATCACTTGCAGTGAAGAAAATGAACTCTAAGTTTATTATTTACCTGTCAGTGGAGAACGATGAATAGCCTCATCAAAGCACTGTCACCTATAAGATTTTCATTTTTAAAAACTCAAACAGTCTGCAAGTGTAACCCTCATGCAATGGCAAGCCATGAGAATAGCAAAAGGTAACTGAAGCAGACACTAAGCCACGAAGACAGCGAAAGGGAGATTACACAGACATCGAGCCAAGGGTAACGAAAATATCCATAGGTTTGCAGAGCAAGAACCCCAGCCACTAAGAATGGATTTTGAACCACACACTAGAGACAAAACAACACTGAACCAAGACTCAAGACATCGGAGCTGAGGATGATCGACGGCCGCCATGAAAGCCAAGCAGAGTAGCCTCAAGGGACAGCACAAACTACGAGAAGGAAATGATAAGATTTAGGGTTACGATGATGTTTTATATTCTCCACACTTGGTCAAGAGATGACCACATGATCTCATAAAATAAACCATGTAGTGGTTCGTTCCCTATAGTGCCTGCATAATACAAAATCCAATTATTTAATCATTGGAACAAGGAGTAAACCATAACATCAACCCAATAATTTTCCATGCAAATCGATATTAACATGCACCTTATCATATGCTAGTGTAGTGAAGGAATATCAATGTTATGGTTACATTGACCTATCATGGAATGTCACTTTTAAGCCTTAGTTTAAGCCCGAAAATCATGCATGCATAATACTCATTTCACCTTTTAACCTTACAACTTATATATTATAACATCACAAATGCAATTTGGATAGTTGCATTTCTTTTCTCCAAATGTTGTTTTTATTATAAATAGAAATCAAATATTTTATGTCTTATTTATAGATAGAGCTCAATGTTTCGTGTCTTTAATATAGATAAGAGATCAAATATTTTATGGGAGAGATCATGTTAATCAACGAACAACTATAGTTTTCCTTTGTAAAAGACTATAGTTTATACATGGTAAATCTCTTATACAAAGACTTCACAAGTTATAATTTTTATAAATGGCATATTGTAATAAGTTGGAAAATCATAAACTCTAATCTAAACATGTGTATAACCTTGAGCTAGATATAGAATGAATGTCTATTAACAAATAGAGTATTCATGTTTATCAGTAACATAAGAACTAATAACTCGTTGATAGCAGAACTATGAAGTGAACAAAACGTATTGTAAGAACACTATTATGAAACTTTGTTACATAGTTCAAAGCGATAATAATTTGATGGACTGTGGTTACGACTCAACTTGGAAATTACTAAAGATTCAACAAGTTAATTGGGTAGTAAAGTAGTTATAGAACTTAACAAGATAATTAGAAATTCAACTTGTTTCGAGAACATCAATCTTAGATAAATTGTTTGTAGACAGTAATGTAATTCAAGAGAAGTATAATAGAAAATTAAGAAATTGAATAGGAATGAATCTATTGAGTCCAAAAGTTATTAGAACCTCATGGTTCAACATGAAAATAAAGTGTAGGAAAAAAATGATCTTATGTAGGAAGGCATGATGGTTTGCAGTCTGCACAATCAAACTTATACTGTCCAAAGATTAATAGGCTGTAAGTTATCTTGCAGAAGCAAAATGTGGGTCAATTGTTACACAGATAAGATAAGGTACTATTGCTTAAATACTGACAAAACAATCATTATAACATTACAAATTACATAGACTAAATTAGAAATGCTTTGTAACTGAGATTCTAATGCTTAGAGTCGCAAACATATCTTACTATCGCTACTTACTTATGAACATGATTACAAGAAGAACTGAAGGAAGCCAAATGGTTTTACCTCACAGAAACTGTTTAAAGTTTAGCAGCTTAATTACTAAGCTTTTTAATTGCAAATAAATATTGTTGGATACTTTAAACAATTTTTATACGTACTCATTCAAGCATACCTGTAAACCTATAAGAACTAGTAATCATCTACGTTAGCACGATTGCTAAGTAAGCCCCAAATTCAAAAGTAGATTCCGCCTACTTGACATGAAAAGACTCATCAGTAAACTGAAGTAAAAATTTACGCAAGAGGACTTTATTCTTGTTACAAAAAATGAATTGTTGACTTAATACAATTAATATTTAGTGAAACTAGTTACTTGACTGTTTCTTTTATTGCAAACAGTTAGCTGTTAGTAGACCGCAGGTTTTAGCATTTATTGTTATATAAAAATTTTAAATTTTTGTGAAAATTTGGGGTTTTGACACTAAACCTTTGCAGGGGAATTGGTGCAGATGCTTATATCAAAATCTTCAAAATTTAGCACAGGTGCTAACAACGGCTCCAACTTGGGAATGTTATCCTCCCTCTGAGGTAGCAAAGAACCACACAGACCAGGTTCCTAATCCATTGGGTTGGTCCCAAGCTTTCCTGAAATCCTCAACCTGCTCTGAAAAAAATAAACTGAACTGATACTGAAGACAAAGTGAAAAATTGCTTAAAATAAATTCTTTCCATGTCAAGATTCTTCACACCTACCTACCCTACTTACTGAGCATCAATGCCCAGTTAAGTAAATTTAGACTTCCAGTGAAGACAACCAATAAATTGATCTATTGATCGAGCTTCTTCATCATGCTTGATCAGAAATGAAGGACTTAATGGAAAAAGGTTATGATAAAGGGATTGATCTTTACAACAGAGACATAACCAACCATTACCACTGCAAAGCTTTTCCACATAATCAGCTACTGGATCATGACAACCTGCAAACAAATTTGTTATGTACCTTCCATGACAAAGCTGCTCCATGTATTCATCCACTAGATCATAAAATCTATGACAATCTTCAAAAAAAATTGTCATTTTCTTGCCCCAGTAAGACTTATCAAAATGTAACTCCACCTGCACACTGTCAAACTATTTTTCACAAGAACCTTGAAAATTATTCTCATGAAAATTTTCAAACGAAGCATCAATAAGTTCAGAAAAAATTTATAGAGAAACCGCTTGATTCTCTTTATGTGCTTCAACAGAAATTTCATCCTCTCCTTCAAGAAAAGCAAGTGAAATGAACTCTTCTTGACATGAAAATTATGAATTTGAAAAACATGAAGATACATCCCATTTAGGACCCTCATCTTCCTCTTGGTGATCCAATCTTCTATAGTAGATTGCTGGTTCTTTGGGTGCATTATCCAATTAGCCATCCTCATATGAACTCATCATATGAGGGAAAGCTAGAATTTTCTTTAAAAACATGATCACTAACATGGCTTTCAACATGCCAATTACAATCTTCATAAAGAAAATTAGTATGACCCTCTTCTTGTATATCACCTTCCTGCTTGTGTTCCTTCCCATCTTCCTGCTCATCATATACAGGTAGACTAAAATATTCTTTAACACCACCATTAGCAGGGTTTGTAATAGGATTATTGCATTCCTCATAAATCATATTATGTCTTTGAAGAAACTGCAGCTGCAAAATGGTAACTACTGATTAAACAGGGGTGACCTCTTCTTAAGCAAATAAATTGTATCCTTCTTCAGCAAGGTATATCCCAAAATCAATATCATCAAAGTGATGATTTTAATTTTCCATTGGATCTTCTCCTCCCTCCTCAACAACATAATTGTCCAGGAAAGGTGGCCTGATTTGTTGGTCTTCAATAATTCTCTGATTTCTTGGAGGAGGAAGGGGTCTTCTAAAATTATGGTTTCTATTCTATTTCTCTTGATTTTCTATGGGAGGTGATCTATTTTCCATAGTGAGTCTCTCCATCAATGTTTCCATGATTTTAATCATCATGTACTTGCTGGCCTCTTGTGAGTTAGAGGAAGAAGGTTGTGTGGGCTCTTTATCCTTTCTTCTTTATCCCTCTTCCCTCCTTTAACATTCAGGTTTATTTCTACCTCTTTGGCATCATTCATCATATCGGACAGGGAGGACGATCTTCTTTCACTCATCCATAAGGTAAATTCTCTATCAAAAGATTCATCATATTGGAGTTGGGAATAACAAGGTATAGGATTGAACTGGGCAGGGATGGCATTATATACTTTCATAAATATGTCAAAAAACTTCTGGACAGATTCACTCTCCCCCCTCTCCATGGAATGGAATTGGGAAAAAAACTTCTTGGGGTCTTTCTTTTTTGCCCATTTATTCTTGAAAGAACCTTCAAAATCATGTTAGCTCATAATGGAGTTGTACGGAAAACATGTGAACCATTTGCTTGCTTCTAAAACAAGACTTTGGGAAAAAATTTCGACTTTAATATCCTCATGGTCTACTTCTTCCAGGTTTGTCTAGTTTGAAAACCATCCCAAGTGTTCCTCGATTGAACACCCCTTCTCCCCCTTAAATTGTGTGAGTTTTTTGGGGGTATCCATGGGGGAGGTCATGAAGAGAAATAGGGAGAAGTATAGGGGAAAACCTTTTAGCCTTTCCTCAGGTTATAGTAGGGTTTTCAAGAGGAATTGAAACTGGTGTGACAGACAGAATCAATCTGTAGTGAGGAACTGTAGAGTCATGAAGGACTGTAAAACTGAAGATGAAATATTTTTAAGCTCTAAAGTGGTGGGAGATAAGGATATGGAAGAAAAATTCTCTATGGAACTGGATTTTAATGAGGCTAATTCAGAGGGAAATATGAGGAATTCTCGATCAGACAAGGGTTGAAGATCCCTACTGAGAGACTTAGAAAAGGATGCAGTATCAACTATGGCACCATGATTTTTACAGGGATGGTCATTGTTCTTATGTGGCTCGACTAAACGATCTTGGTAAAAATAATATGTACAAGACGAATATTTACTTTCAGTTATTAAAGAAGGATATACCAGGGTAAATCCATGGCCTTGTTTTGAGTACAATATACAATGGGAAATTCCTTTGACAAGCTTAGGAAATGATACGAAAACATATACAAGAAAGGATAGGATATCTTGGAGAATATTCACACTTGAATAACTTGTTTTTTCACCATTCCTTCCCATGTCTTTGCATTGAGCTCATTTCCCCAGTAGAATCACCATAGAAAATTTAGAAGACTGGATTCTTTGAAGGTGGAGTCACCAGGTTAAAGATGCACAACCTTATTGATGTTTGAGACATTTTGTGACCCAAAAAAATATTAATGACAACCAACAAAAATGGTTAAGTAAAGTTAAATATTTTGATTTTGATATATAGTACAAGAAAGGAAAGATGAATGTAGTAGCAAAGGATTTGTGAAGAAAACCAACTTTTTCTGCTATGGAGGTCCCTAAAGGATGGAAAGAGAAAGTATCCTCAGAATACTCCAGAAACCAATTTTTATGTGAACTTATCAATGGAGAAACTAGAGATGACATGCACAAAATAGTGGATGGGATAATATACTACAAGGATAGGATTTACTTAGTACGAGTATCAGATCTAAGAAAGAAGATTTTAGAAGCTGCTCATGATTCACCACTAGCAAGGAAATCTTGGTTTTCTGAACACTTACCAAAAGGTTAGGGTGATATTTTTCTGGAAAGAATCCAAAGATGATGTGGCGATACATGTGAGATAATGGAACATATGTCAGAAGAATAAATTAGATCACAACCATCTAGTTGGTCTACTTCAACCACAGTCTATTCCAAATAAAAAAATGGGAAATCATTTCAATGTAATTTATCATTGGGTTACACGTGGTGCAAGGTAATTATTTCATATATGTTGTAGCTGACCAATTGAACAAGTTTTCACACTTCTTTGTTGTTACTTCTAGCATCTCAACAAATCATATTGTTGAACTCTTTTTTTTCAAAATATTCAAATTACATGGCTTTCCAAAGATAATAATCAGTGAAGGAGATAGTAAGTTTACTAGTGATTTTTGGCAACAATTGTTTAAATTGGTGGGAATAGAATTGAACCTCAGTACAAGTTATCATCCCCAAAATGATAGGGTTGATCAATGTTTAGAGGGTTATCTTATAAATTATGTCACAGGATGACATAAGACATGGATCACATGGTTGCATTTGGGAGAATTATTCTACAATACTACTTATCATTCATCGATAGGCATGTCCCCATTAAAGGCCTTGTATGAATATGAAGCTATAAATTATGTGGATCAAATGTTTGGATAAATTAGAGCTCCAAAAGCTAAGTATTGGATTCAAGAAATCGAAGATGTACTGAAGGCACTCAAGAACAACTTGCAGACTTCTCAAAAACAACATAACATGTATGCATATAGGAACATAACCGAGAGCCATTTTCAGGAAAATGACTTAGTATATTTAAGATTGTATCCTTACAAACAATAAACTCTGAAGGGAAAAGGCGAAGAAAAGTTAAAACCCAGGTTGTATGGTCCATTAAGAGTAGTAAGGAAAGTAGGTGAAGTTGCTTATGAACTGGATATTCCTGAGAATAGTAAGGTGCATAATTTCTTCCATGTTTCATGTTTAAATAAGGAAGTGGGGAAACATGTAACAGTTTTAGCAGAAATTCCATGTTTGGATGATGAAGGGAAGTTAATTATTATATCAGATAAAATAGTGTATACTGGATAAAGAAAACTCGGAAATATAACCATTAAGTAGTATTTAGTCTTGTGGAAATGGATACCAAGTGATGACTACACATGGGAAAATGGATAGCTATTGTAACATCCTGAAATAAAATTGCTTCAGGAAAATAAAATTTTGTGAAGGGAGGACTGTAATGTACCTAAAAAATGACCATGTTTTTATGTGTGCTAACCCCTAGTGGTTCTATCCTAGGAAGTGTTATTTTGTAAATAAATAATCCTGGATATGAAATACTAGACTAGGATACAATTTTTATTTATTAATTAATAATTATGATGGTTTTAACAATTTTATGCTAAGTAGTTCCCTAGGTGACAAGGAGGGTGCATGATTCCAAGTGCAACATAAGTTGTCAACCAGGAAATGAAACTAGAGAAAATCAAGAAAAATGCCAAAAATAAACTAAGCAAGAAGATAGAATCATGCTAAATCAATCATAAGAGAAAAGTCAAGACAAGGAAGGCAACTGAAAAAAAGTTGTTGAGAAAAAAAAAAGGAAAATTTTGGAGAGAGAATTTTTTAAAAGAGAAAGAAGAAATTTAGTCAAAAATGAATGTTGGTTGTCTGGGCAGACCTGGGTTTACTATAATCAACCAACAACACCCCTAGCTCACTGGCCCTTTCGGCGACAGACCGCAAAGCGGCCTGAAGTCTCACCTGAAGTGATTCTAATGGGTTGGCCAAGGACTCAAGTGTCTTGGACCAGGTTCTGTGGCAATCCTACTTGTGACTCGTAGCTCCCCTAGCTGCAAGGTCTCTTTCTCTGCGTGTCGCGCGATGTTCTGCTCACGTCGCGTGATCTCCTCGTCTCGCAGCTCTTCTAGCTGCGAGATATCCCTTTATACCGTCGTGCGGTCCTTTTCTACGTCGCGCACTTTCCCTGACTCGTGATATCTCCAGCCTTATAGCGTCACCGTGCACCGTGCGACACGCAGCTCCTGTCCAATGCTAAGTCTTCAACCTGCGGTATCGCACACCGCAGCTCCTCTACCGGTACGGTATCACCTCTTTGTGATATCCTACCTCCGCGGTTTAGCGCACTTAGCGTTGCTCGTGTCGTCGTGCAAGACTTAACATACAAGGCTATTCAATACTGCAACTAGTGACTGTTTCACGCAAAGCATAAATGAACCACATACAACATGCCAAAGACTTCGACTTATGTTTATCCTTCTATATTACTGTGAACTGATTAACACATTCATTCATTAAACTGTAAACAAAGTCCATGAAATGACTGAGAACTGCATAAGTAAACATAACACATAAACCAATCACATAACACTTGATTTTAACGTGGTTCACCTCCATGATGGAAGTTACGTCCAAAGAACTGTGTTTTATTACAGCTCAGGGGAAGGTAAAACACAGTTCTGCTACACCGCATATGCATCTCAAGATCTTCTCTCTTAGATCTCTTTTCTTCTCTATATTTCTCTCCTACAATATACTCTTCCCTCTCTGTCGATCCCTGTGGATCGTTACATGCATGCTCTATAAGCCAGCTACTGGTTACAGTAAGATTGCTACCACTAATAACAGAACCAGAGCTAGGATTTTACAACAGTCTAATAATCTACAAAAACACAACTAACAACTGAACGAACCAACCCTTTTACAATACAAAGTATATCCCTTTATAGGCATCCCGAAGGTCTCACCATTACAACACTGTGGGCCTGTCCCAACAGTAACCCAAAACCCTAACTAGTGACAGTCGGCCATATCTGTACTTGAGGTAGCCGCTTTCCATCACACCACAGCTCTCTGCAGTCTTCCATGCTTCCCGACACTGATCATGGGTACTGTGCACCGCTTTGCTTTTCTATCCTTCGTCTTCAATGCTTCAGCCTCATTGCTCCTTCTCCTTTATGAGGGTCGCTGAGCCCTCCTGTCTTCCCCCACTGCCTTCAATGCAGTGGGTGAGCTCTCTCTTCTCAGCCGCTCAGGTACTGTTGCCTTTCTTGACTTCTCTATCTTAAAAGTCATGGTTTCCGGCTCTGCTCTGCAGCTGGAAACGTGCTACGACGTTGTAGCTCTATCTTATCTTCTTTCTGCCAAAACTGTATGTTCGCTAAACTGGCAGCTTCTTCTGTAGCTGTGGGACCCTGATCCAACAGTCCCCTAACACTTACTTGTGGCTCGTCCCTGAGCCACTACCAGCGGGCTTCTCCTGCTGTAGCTTTACCTTGGCTTCCTGTGAAGCCTTATTAAACTTGTCTCAAAGTCCTGCGACTTCATTCTACATCACTTCGACACACTCCTATGCCGAGTCAAGCATAGCTTGACTAATACTGGAGTCCTCTGCTGCATCAATTTCATTTCTGGTAGCCGTGAACTCCCTAACTTTTTGTTCAACCGTATTGACTATCTCTACGATTTGCTCTTGATATTGTTGAAGCAATTCATTGATGTGTATCTCCTGTGCTCTCAACTGCTATGCTTCCTGCTGCAAGCGATTCATCTCCTTTGTCTTTCTCATCTTCTGAAGAGCTGCTAAGCTCTTAATTTCTTCCCTCATTGTTTTTATAGTATTCTCTATCTATTGAATACTTTGCTGTATGTCTACTTTCTGGGGAGGCGCATCTAACTCGGCCCATGTGTTCATCGCATTGGTTAGTACTAACCGTGCTTCGTTGATGTGAGATTGCATCTACGCAGAAGTGAGTCGAAGGGCTTCTACTCACACTTTCTGGTCTACCTGGGAGGTGTCTCGTATGCGAGCCTCAAGCTCGGTGATCTACACTTCATGGTCTACCTTCATCCTGGCCACTACTTAGTCCATCCTAACCATGGTTTCTTCCAGAGCCTTTGCTCTGTCTGCTACTCTTCTTAGCTTTTGCGGAACTGGTAAGGCAAACTCAATGTTACATTGAGGCAGTTCCAATGCGATGCTTTATAAAACTTGAGAAATATCTTGCTCTCTTTCCTCATATGTTCATACTTCGTCTGCCTTTTTCTGAACACAGATAGCAAGTGCTGCATTCTATTGCTTCAGCTGCGTATTCTGTTTGTAAGTCTCGAGCTCTCTACTCCTGAGCTCTGTGCCTAGCTACTGCTGGATCATCTGCAACTGATCAATATGAAACTCTGCAAGGTTAACCTCAATGGGTTGTCTAAACTGAGCTGGTGGGTCCTTCATTGTCGCAGGGAATTGGATACTCCCTGGTGGAATTAACACGGTATTGAGGCGATCTTTTTCTAAGCTTTCCTCGCGGGACATCGATGGTGACGAAGTTTCTCCAGTGGTCACCTTTACCGATGGAATGTGTATCAGAGCAGTCTTTTCAGTAATTAATTTTAAGTCCAGAAGCTGCTTTTCTACCGCACTCTGTATCTTTTCCTGTGATGATTGTATCACGTCAAATGAGTCTTTCAAGGTGTCATGCGTTCTTGTCGCAATGAGTTCATAATCATCATCTGTCAATGCGGTCTTTAGAGGTGGTTTTGAAGTTTTGTGTTTTTTCTTCTGTTGTGTCTCTGGTGGCCCTTCTTCTCCATCCTTTGTTGTCTATGCCTCTGATGGCACTTGCTGTGAGGTTTTCCTCTTTTCCCTCGGTAGTGGCGCTTCTGCTGTAGATTGTGTCTGGGTCTCTGTTTTGTCTTTGCCCTTGTCCTGGGGTTCTGTCTGTGCAGTGTCTGATGATAGTGGCGCAGTATCTTCATATTCCTGATTTCATTGGTCATCAAGGTCTCTTGTGACCCCTTCAACGTCCCGTGCTATCATCCTAAATGAGCTAGGAGTCCAATCATCTCGCTTAGTCCTTTTCGGTCGTAGATAGATTAAATGGCTATCTGCCATAAAATTAAGCCGGTGATCGTATATGTCCACAGTCTCTATGCTGAGCCGTGGTGTCTCTTGAATGACCTTCATCAATAGCTTATAGTAGTCATGGAATACCATCGTATTTACCGCTTTCTTGGCTGGGCTGTTGGTCTCCCATAAGCTGGCATAGCGCACTCCTCTGGGCGCACCACCTGCTATCTGCGGAAACTGGGTATGGGGTGGCTCCTTCCATCTGACAAATGCACAAAGTATAAGCAACCATGAGAAATGTAAAGGGTGTTTTGCTTCATCCTGAGCTGCCAAGCAATTGGCTTGAAGCATATTTAAAAAAAATAGAGACCAATTGAACTGTTCCCCCTCTGTGACTTGTATGGCAAGGTGAATTACGGATCCTGTAACTTCCTTTGGTCGAACCTTGGTTAAAAGTCTACCTGCGAGCAGACTGTCAGTGAATCTAAGTGTATCGTTTGTAATGCTTGAAATTTCATAAGCCCGTCCTCCTCTCTGCAGCTGATACTTATTTAATAGTGCTTGCGGTAACTTGGAATCCTTGGTTTTTCCTGTTGTATGTATCTCAGGGTGCTTACCAGTCTTGGATATGCCGGTGATGCGATGTATCAAATCGACGTTCAGTTCGACCTTGTTGCCTAGCCAGAGGTACCCTCCATGTACACAAGAAAGTAATATGTGCACCATGGTATTAACCCTTGCACCCCGTCCAAAATGAGGTAATCTCAGCAAATTGAGCAGACCTAACCGCTCAAGAATCTGGACATGTGGCAGGGGAACATATTCATCTCTCCCTGTCCTTGGGTTCTTTTCAATCTTTAGATAGTTGTCCAGCTTAAACTGAGGATATTTCTTGCCATCTCCCAGGTTATAATCTACAAATTTAACAATAGCAGCATATCCTACTAGATCTCCATTTTCCTTTACTCAAGAATCAATGGGTGGTATGGGAACAGTATACCTAGCATTCTTAGGAATTTTTACCTCTGGTGCGCCTTCAACTCGTGGTATAATGTAGTCTGTTGTGCTATGAACTTCTTCCTCCTGTTCTGAACTGGATTCCTCATTAACCTGAGATTGGCTCCTCATTTGTGGTTGCTGTCTGGGCTGTGACGAACTTGGCGGAGCACCCTTAGATGGCGTCATCATAGCACCTGCAAGGCCGTGACGCTGAAACCTTCTCAAAACGTTTTCTATAGGTTCGTCCTCGAACATAACCCACTCAGTGTAAAATGGCGGACGTGCAGTGGCTGTAACTTCTAAAAATCATAGCACTCTGCAACAAACTGAGCTCTGGACAGAGAACTCTTAACAATTTACTCTATAGCTCTCGGTTTTTCTACAAACGTAACCGTCCCAATTGAATACTTTCTGCTTTTATGCCCAATATGATAATCCTGGACGCAACGGTCATCTGGACTGAACTCGTCGGTCGTAATAAATTCATGGACAAGACCACACCCGCCATGCGATCCTTAATAAATGGGGAAATCCGATCGAATTTCCCTCAAAACGTGTGTGTACAGGCGCCGGTCTCGTCGAAGATTTTCCAGATCTGGAAAAATTGATTATACTACTGCCAAATCTACGGTAAGATATACCGGTCATTTCCTCATTAACTTCTTGTCAGAGGGTGACTTGACTGGCCCTCTGTCGGTTGCAAAACTGAGTACGTGGCACGGGGAAACATCGCACTGCCGCGATGCGACTCTGCATCACCTGCGTAAAACAATACCCTTTTTTTGTTTTGGTTCCATTACCAAATGCAGAATGCTCAATATAAATTGTCAAACTAGGGAAGTATTTTTATTTCAAATATAATTCACACTTTCTGTGCATAAACACTAAGTAGCTGATTAATTGAATGAAATATTAACTGTCCTACCTCTCTACTCAATCAAACTCCTCTCATGATTAAACTGATCTAAATTACCTACTTAAGAATTTCAGAATTGCAATTACCTTCCTACAACTTCAATCCAACAACTAATGATTCTAGAAATAAATAAATAGACTACTTTTGCAAGAATTTAAATCCTAACATTATCAGACTATATGCAGATCCATCATTACTAGTTTAATTCCACTGATCTAGGAATCGAAAATAACAGGAATTGAACCAAACAATTCTAAGCTATAATCTGACTGAATTAGAAAACCTGAGAAATAAAAGCAATTAAAATAAACTAGAAATGAGCTTGATTGTTACAGCTAACACACACTTGCATAATGGAAACTAACCTACACAGTCGACTGTCACACCACACTACTGCAACTTAAGAGAAATGCATATATTGATTATCAAAGAAAGCACAATGATTAACCATTACTGTTGCAGCTACTGTAAAGAATGCATCTACTATAACTTCCACACCACACAAAAGAATAATCAAAACATATAATTAACTCGATGATCTCTGTGGGAAGGCGGGCCCATCCTTCAAACAAAGATGCAGGAACTAAAACAGATTAAAATGCAGAAGTATGAAGAATCATGCTTCTTATATTAGAATGGTAAAATGAAAGTACAGTTCTCTGTCATAGCTTACATAGTATAATCCAATATCAACCAACCCTTGGCTCAAAATGTTTCCCAATATTTATACATGATGAATCATAACCTTCACCCACTGATATCGGGCAGCCATGAAGATCTATGATCTTCAGGCTTCCCTGTTACAACAAGTTGTACAGCTGGGGGTCGAATTGAATAGGAGCAAAGAATATAGGGAATATTGTTGTGTGATCCATTAGTGAATAAATAGAACCAATTTAAGGAATACCCTGTTGGTTGCAGCTAAACCTTAAGTAACGACGCGTTTTAGCAGCTGAGTCTATTGCAGATATGCATGTTGCATAAATACGTGAAATGATGGCCTGTGTTTGCTTCCAGCATGTGGGGATGCAACTGGAAAGTGACAGTTGGCATCGAAAGCTCATCTTCCCTTCAGACCACTCGGGCTGTTACACCTGTACTTCTCAAAGCTTGAACTTTTTTTATGAAATCATGATGTATTACTATAATTCAAGAGATAGAGTTCTGATTATAAAAATAATAGGCATTAATAAGATACATTAGAGGAAATTTCAACTCAAAATTGGCCTCCTAAGGAAAATAATAAAATAATAGTTAAAATAATAAAATAATATTTATTAATTTTGGAGGAAGAAAAGAAAAAACTATTTTTTTGTTCGTATTTTCGACATATCTCCGTGTGTTTTTACTCAAATTCTGATCGAGAGAGCTCATTGGATGCGGAATTAAATTTTGCATCCAACGAGTACCCACTTTGCATACTTTTGGTGGACCCTGCTACCTGAAAAACAAGAAATACCTTATAAAAAATGATGATGACATCATCATCATGTTTTTTCAGGTATTTCTTATTTTTCGGGTAGCAGGGTCCACCAAAAGTATGCATAGTGGGCACTCGTTGGATGCATAATTTAATTCCATATCCAACGAGCTCTCCCGATCAAAATTTGAGTAAAAACACAAGGAGAAATGTCGAAAATACGAACAAAATTTTTTTTTTATGATACCTATCCCCAAATTTATATTAAAAAATTGTTTAAGACCTATACGGTATTTCAAATTTAAAACAATTTCATTGGATAACACATGATGACATGGAATTTGAATAAGGGTTGAAAGGCCCATTTTGAGTTGAAATTTCCTTTAATGACACAATAATTAATCATATACCTATGAAGATTCAAGGCTCAATGTGAGGAAAGAACATCTGTCTGGTGCATAGAATGGAGTAGGACAAGACAAAAGGGTATAATAGGTGTGGTCAAAAGGGGGCATTTCAGGACCCAACATCTCCCCCCAACTATCCTATTGCATGCCCTCATGCAACTACCTCCACTAGTCTGAATCTGATGTTGGAACTGTACCTCGTTCTTGGAGAGAGAAAAAATTGTGGGAGAGTTCAGGTGGTTCCTTCACATATAGATATCCATTATGGGAAACCCAATATTTCCAACATTGCTTCTCCTCTACCCTTTTCAATGAAAAATTATCCCTATATGGCCTTGCTAGAAACCAAATAAGTGGAAACTTGAATTTAAGTCCCAACTAGTTAACTCCACACTTCTTCATACAATCAACATATCCCTCGACCCTAGGGAGCATCTGTTTAAATTTTTTAAAGAAATAAGGGTCCCTTTTCTTCAATGATGAAGGATAATCCTTCCATCTATGCTTACTTCCTTCCAAAGCCAAATGTTGCTATCTGGAAATATGGCTAACACAAGTGGAGATGACATGCTCTTGAAGTTCAACCAACTGTCAAGTCTTGATGGGAGATGAAATTCTATGTTCCTGAAGAGTAAGAATAAGGCGAGGAGATTGAGGTTCATGTCGAATCAAAATATTAGAGTTAGATTAATTCTAAGAAATCTTGAAGGAACTCTCCCACTGCACATGATTGCTGACAAAAGAAGAAAAATCCCTCAACTAGGCATCTCCTAAGTAAGTATCAGGGTTAGAATGACGATCTAGGGGGAAAGACATTTCATGCAAATAAAGTTCACATAGTAGGTTCTACTCAGTGAAGCTTCTTTCCATAAAGGTATCCATAAATTAGGCAGAGGATTCCACTTCATAAGGTCTCCCTTCCTTCAATTCCTTAAATTTAAACCAAGTAAATTGTTCATACAAAAATACATGATAAGATGGAGATGGAGCTCTGGAGCTCATCAATTCCCAGGAGAGAGTGTACAGTTGATATTTTTTCTTCTACATGGACTTGAATTTCTTCAACTCCTTTAACTCTTTATATCCTTCTTCCCAATGAAACCTATGGAATGTTAACTCTTCTAGCCATCTTTCCCTCAATTCTCTGATAGTATTTCTATGCTCAACAAGGGAAACCATTCCTTCCTGATATATGTCCACCTGACCTTTCCATTGCTTTACTTCTAATTTTAGAAGCAAGAGTTCTTCTATCAGTCCTTGAATCCTTCCATTTGTTGCATCCTTCTCCTCATCAGAGTCTAAATTGACAAAGCTCTGGGAAAATTGAATCCATACCTTATCACCTGATGTTTCAGCCTAATCATTCTAAATCAGAAGTGAAACAACTTCCTCTTATACCAGTGATCCAACAACTTCTAGCTATATGAGTACTTTTGCAATCAATTCTGGCGATGTTGGTTCTTGTGTAACAGTATCCTCTTCCTGAAAACTCATTTCTATCAACTTCACTAGCCATTTGTTAATATGTTGGTTCTTGTGTGACATCATCTTCCTGAGTTTCAATCTCAGCATCTTCTTGAGTCTCAGCTGCATCTTCTTGATTCTCGATTGTGGATTTGACAAGGAGCTGCAAGGATGTTGGTTCTTGTGTAATAGATTCCTACCCTCCCAGTTCCTTAGGCTACTAGGTTTTCTCTTGAGTTACTTCCATATCCCATGAAAAGTGAGACTAGTCCCCGAATACTTTAGTGTCCCTTGATAGATAAGACTGGTCCCTGAATACTTCAGTGTCCCCTGATGGTTGGGACTGCATCTGTTCATCTTCTCCTATCTCTGAATCGGGGATTATTTCCAGATCAGGGTCAATTGTTCCTATTTGAATGGGAGTCTCAGCAAGAATTCCTAAGGATGTTGGTTCTTGTGTGACAACATCCTGGTCAGCTTCAACATTTTCCTGTTGCTGAGGTTCTCCCTCCACCATTTCTGTGCCCTGATATTGTTCAGGGGTTATAGTAATACCTTCTAAGTTTAGATCAGGGATTGTCTCAACCTCTAGCTCACCTGCTTCCATTTGAGTAGCAGCCTCAACAAAAATTTCTAAGGGTGTTGGTTCTTGTGTAACAACACCCTATGGCTGAGACTGTAGATGCTCATGCTCCCTTTCTTCTATGTTGGGGATCATTTTCACTTCTGGTTCATCTTCACCCCTCAATTCCATCGTAGATGTTTCTTTCTCTTCTTCAACTTCCTCTGTAGGTTTTCATGCCACAAATGCACGCACTGTGACTTTGTATCCTGATTGATTAAAAAATTTCCCACACTCAGGGAAAACCACTTTTTCCACTTCTGCACCTTCCTCAGCAATAGGTGATCCTTCCAACTAATTTGTAGCTTCTACTAATGTGTGCAACCTTCTTTCCACTTGTTTCTTACATGTTTCCTTCCAAATTTCCAATTCCTTTCGGAGCACTTGCACTTATTCCCTCAGCACACCATTTTCATACAAAATTCCCTCAATTTGAGGTTCTTCTGCAACAGGTTCTTATGGGGCAACATTTGTCCTGGGTCTCAATATGGGAAATTCAATATTTGATTCGATGTTCGCCCATCTTGCATGTGCTACTTCTGCTGCTGTGACAGATCTGGTTGTCCTTCTCTTTACTGGTTGCGATGCATGTACCTCTTCTCTTGATATTCTTATGTTCCTCTGCAGTACAAGGGTTTCTAATACTGTAGTTGATGTACAAGGAAAATTTCTCTCTCTAGTGACTCCTCTTGTTTCTGCCATCTTAAATTCTTCCTCAATTAATTTTCCTCCCCATTCAGGAGAGGATTGAATGGTGAGGATCTCTGCATTTCCTTCTATCCTTATAGCTCCCAGAGCCTTAGCTTCCACTGTCGCAACATATAATGTTGCTCCAGTTTCAGCTTCTGCTGTTGGAGCTTCCACATTATCTATTCTTTCCATAGGGTTTGATATTGTTGCAGCCTCTCCCTGTTCTTTCGCTTGACTCGTTGAGTTTTGTTTTGACACTAACTCAACTCGCCCCCACCCAACTAAATTGGAGGGACTTCGGTCCTCCTCCTCTACTTCCACTCCCCCCAACTATGCAAGTGCCTCTTCTTCCTCTTCTATTGGGACACCACCCAAAAGTGTAGGTGCCTCTTCTTCCTCTTTTATTGGGACACCACCCAAAAGTGCAGGTGCCTGAATTATCTGAGGCTGACCAGTGAACTGTTCCCAGGTTTGGTTTTGTTGTGCTAAGGCCCTTATGATAAGCAGTTTAATTAGGATGTGATGGGTGAGATAATAATATGGGCGTCGAGATGATATTACAATCCCTGCCATATGATGTAGGTCTTTAAACAAATAAAATGGGATGTTGAGTAAATACCTGTGGTGTAAATAAGATAGTAGAAGAAACTCAAAGAAATACACAGTCTGATACCTACCTTCACATGTGATGTACTTCTTCAGGAAGAATTCCACTTCATTCCAAGGGTGAGGTAGTGATTGTAATGCTATCCCTCACTTCGCTTGGAAGACTTGTTCACTAGTTACCAGAAACTCTCGCATTGCAGCCGCATTGTGGGTTCTTCTTCCAAACTAGGTTCTTTCCACCTGAGGAAGACCAGTAACCTTAGCCAACATATCCTCAGTAACTTCTATGGGGATACCTCTAACTTTTGAATAGGTTTCTTTCAGATTTAGAGAAAACTGCAGAGTTGTTTGTCAATGAAAACCATTTAAGCGTTTAAAGAACTTGGTCCAACCAACTGCTTCAAAAATGGAAAAAACCTCTACGTTTCTTCTTAGGGCCTTCGTATTTGTAGGTTCATGCTAGGATGGGATACCCATATCATCTCTCTGTCTGAATTTTGGTATCAAATCAACAAATTATAGAGCCAGAAATGGAATTTACAACACAGGAACATGCATGAACACCTGAGGTTGGAGTTGGATAAATTAGGAAAGTTAAGACAGTCATAAGCAAGGAATAATTGGTAAGATTTGGTCCCAAATTAGGAAAAATATGACCATCGAATGGCAAGTTTAAGTACCAGATAGATCATGTGGATTGACAATTAAATGAGTATGGTTCTTGTTAGGATTATTAATCCTCCCTTGTCCAAATTTGGTCATATGTCTAAATCGGGAGTCCATCCAGTCTATTTATAGTCATTAGCACCATTGGTTAAACTTAACCTAATTGGGGCACATGTTTCAGTTACCAAAGTGTGGGGAACACTAATTGAGGCTCACTGCCACTTATTGCACTTGATTGCATAAGTTTAGGAGTCTCCTAGATCAATCCCTACAATTTAGGAAGCAACTGGGAGTGCCGAAACCAACCAAGGTCAGTTAACTTCAGTTGATGACTAGTCAAGCCAAGTTAGGAGTCAGTTACATTCAGTTCTAGCTCTCTACATTCAGTTAAATAATGGTTTAATTAATTGCACACATGTGGGATGTTTTTCTCACCTACCACAATCAGTTAACCATTATTTAATACTAAATGTAACATTTGGTTGTGTTTTAGAACTCCGGTTATGATTTAGACAAGGACAATTAACTACTGGGTCCTTAACTTCAGTTGATGACTAGTCAAGCCAAGTTAGGAGTCAGTTACATTCAGTTAAATAATGGTTTAATTAATTGCACACATGTGGGGTGCTTTTCTCACCTACCACAGTCAGTTAACCATTATTTAATACTAAATGTAACAGTTGGTTGTGTTTTAGAACTC
This sequence comes from Pseudotsuga menziesii, assembly GCA_001517045.1. Lineage (NCBI taxonomy): Eukaryota > Viridiplantae > Streptophyta > Pinopsida > Pinales > Pinaceae > Pseudotsuga > Pseudotsuga menziesii. Next base: position 874,769 of record LPNX011070618.1, on the reverse strand, counting down.
CAATTGTGATTTAGACAAGTCTTGGTTACCTACAGTCAAGTAGAGTCATCAATTGGAACTTCCTCATGTGGATTCGAATTTCTTGTGGCTATTAAAGCCATTTTACATCATTGTAATTATTATCTGGATTACTTTTTTGATTAATGAAAGCATTCACAGTTGCAATCCTTTTGCACTGTTTCATTCTTCAATGGCTGAGTAAATTGTGAGATCTTCTTTGTGAGTTGTGTGTTTGTCTACAGATCTATATGCTCAAATTTAACATGGTATCAGAGCCTTGGTGGACAAGGCACTTCTCCTCCTCAGATCTCCTACTGGATCATTTTTTTTGTTTTGCAGGTACAACTTTGAAATGATTTCATCTCTGATTAATTGGCTGAATAAAAGTGATGGAGATTTTGGAGCAATATGTCTGGCCCTTTCTCCTAGCTTGCGCTACCTTATTGATTCTGCTGAATACCGGAAGGATCTCTGGACAAAATTGGAAAGAAACTTTGTCAAGCACAATGAGGGTCATAATAGCACTTTGGAGATCACATCCAGCACCATAAGAGTTCTTTACTCAAAAATCTCAGCCTCCACTCTCTCTGATGAAGTTGTTCAAGATGAAGAAGAAGCAAAAACTTCTACATAGTCAATTCGAATTGAAGACAGTCTCCATGCAGTGACTCCTTCTCCTGATGCTCCAGAAGTTCATGAGATATTTGATATCTCATATTCTCATATTGCTGAAATAGAAGAATACATTCGAATATCTGATATTGAAGAAAAATTATGCTGCACTTCCATGCAAACATTCACCGGTGATTTTCCTTTAAATTATGTGCAAAATTTACTAGTAATTGCTTCCGAAAGTGAAGAGAAATTTGATTTTTCTTCCTCTAATGTTGCTGCTGGTGTGCAAATATGTGATACCTTGGATATTTTGGAAGAAATATCAGATTACCAGGGTGATCCATTCACTCCCCATGATCTAGTTTTTCCAGCAAATTCCTGCAGGATTGCATGCACCAAAATTCAGAATTTTGAAGAAGAAGAAAGCCGTGCACCCACCGTCTCGGTTAACCATTTATTTGAATATGATATTAACCTTATTGGATCTGATATTATCTTATTTAGATCTTATCTTATATTTCTTGGTTTAATATATCAAATTCATAATCTTTCAGTACCGCTTGTAGCTGTTCTCATCAATGGTGTGAAGAAACAAGTACCGCAAGTCTCCTACAAAACTACTGCTGGGGATTTGATTCCATTTCATAGTTTTGAATCTGTTTTGAACCTGTTTAGATATGATTTACTTTCTTATCTGATATT
>LPNX011070618.1:686847-873139 GCA_001517045.1 Pseudotsuga menziesii | reverse complement strand
AAGTTAGGAGTCAGTTACATTCAGTTCTAGCTCTCTACATTCAGTTAAATAATGGTTTAATTAATTGCACACATGTGGGATGTTTTTCTCACCTACCACAATTAGTTAACCATTATTTAATACTAAATGTAACAGTTGGTTGTGTTTTAGAACTCCGGTTATGATTTAGACAAGGACAATTAACTACTGGGTCCTTAACTTCAGTTGATGACTAGTCAAGCCAAGTTAGGAGTCAGTTACATTCAGTTAAATAATGGTTTAATTAATTGCACACATGTGGGGTGCTTTTCTCACCTACCACAGTCAGTTAACCATTATTTAATACTAAATGTAACAGTTGGTTGTGTTTTAGAACTCCAATTGTGATTTAGACAAGTCTTGGTTACCTACAGTCAAGTAGAGTCATCAATTCAAACTTCCTCATGTGGATTCAAATTTCTTGTGGCTATTAAAGCCATTTTACATCATTGTAATTATTATCTGGATTACTTTTTTGATTAATGAAAGCATTCACAGTTGCAAGCCTTTTGCACTGTTTCATTCTTCAATGGCTGAGTAAATTGTGAGATCTTCTTTGTGAGTTGTGTGTTTGTCTACAGATCTATATGCTCAAATTTAACAGTTCTAATGATGGGTACAAAAAGGCAAAGCATGATTAATTTTGTCAAATCCAATTAACGTCTAATCATGTAAATAATCGGACCCCATACCTTAGCAATTATGAGATGAACCGTGACTTTCCATAATAGTGCAGCGTGTCATCACAACCATCAAATTAAATAGTATTGTGTGCATGATGCTATGATATTACCCCTAGTGCATCAAGAACTATCTTTTCAACCTTGGCGGAAACATAATTGAAGTTGTGAGGCAAGTCGGAACCAAAAAAATCATGGGCAGTGGAAATTGCGGATGAATCTAGAGGAGTCACAACCATTATGTGGATAATTCTGGAGGAGTTGCAGCTGTGAAAAAGGTAGACAACATAGAGTAGAAATCACAGTTATGGAATGGAGTAAGTGCGGTAGAGTCACAGCCGTGAAAATAAAGAAATCGACGAAGATAGCGGAGTCGCAGCTTCGGAAATAGACAAGTTTGGTAGATTTGAAACTGTGGAAAATAAAAGAATCAGCAAAATTATCAGAGTCGCAACCACGGAAAATAGGGAAATATGCGGAATTTGGCGGAGTCGCAGCCGCGAGAAATAGGGAAATCTACGGAATTTGGCGGAGTTGCAACCGTGAGAAATAGGGAAATCTACATAATTTGGCAGAGTCGTGGTTGTGAAAAAAGGGAAAATGGGAAATATTTAATTGATTCGTAGCTATGAAAATGGGAAAATGGTAAATTTTAAACAGAGTCGCAGCTACGAAAAAATGGGGAAATGGGAAAATTTGAACTGAGTCGCAGCTACGAAAAACAGGAAAATGGGTAGGATTTAACAGAGTTGCAGCTGTGAAAATGGGAAAATGGGCAGGATTTAATGAAGTCACAACTGTGAAAATGGGAAAATGGGTAGGATTTAACGGAGTTGTAGCTGTGAAAAACAAGAAAATGGGAAAATTTGAACGGAGTCACAGTTGTGACTGAACTGTTCATCATTCATTTTTTCAAGGAGATCTTCTGAAACAGGAACATGGATTAAGGCACTCACAGTCATTAGGCCTAGTCATGACCACTGCTCATTAAGTAATTTCCTTCACATACTCTCTAAAGAAAACCAATCAAGCGTAAAGGAAAACATAATAAAAATAAAATAAAACATCAATTTATTTATGTACAAATTCCTGTGTGGAAATCACAATGTCCTTTTAAAGATTGACATGGATAGAGATAAATTCCTATCCTTACTTTAACTGGTATCCTGGATCAGCTGCAACCTACGAGATAAATGTGTCCCTTGAAATTGGCTTGTGACTACAGTCGTAACCTGTGACCATTAGCGAATAATGGCATACAATCTTCATCAATAGTGATTAGGCAGACTGTGCCATTGTTAAATACCTTGTCTATCTTGTATGGACCCAACCATCTTAATCGAAGCTTACATTTAAATTCCACCTTGAACCTAGAATCATACAGCAATGCTCAGTCTCCTTCACAGAATACTTTATTCTTTATGAACTGATCATGCCACCTAGACCACTGCTATTGAATTAATTCTATTTGATGTACACATGCTGTGCATTTTTATTCGAGTTCATTTAACTGGTTCAATCTGCTCCTCTGAGCTTCGGTTAAATCTAATTTTTCCTCCATAGTTGTCATTAAATTTCTAGTCTCAAATTCAATGGTTACGATATCACTCTTTTTTCCCAGTATTACAGCTATGATCTATGGAGTTTTTGCCTTATTTTGAAGGGTGTAAAAGAGCTTAAAGACAACCCATGATGATATTTTTCGTAAATTTCAGTCCCAATGCCTGATAAAGTATAAAAGGATACAAAGGAAAATGTTCCTAGCTTGAGTGTGCCAAGGTGGTACTTTTCTTATAGTAGTCTCCATAGTCTGGAAAAGGAGGTAAATGAGGCTACATAGATGCCCTTTCAAATACTTTAATGGCCATGAAAGGAAGCAAGTGTGGTCAATAATAGTTTCATTCTTTTAAGAATAAAAAAAGAGCTTAATAAAAACTCCAATAAGGTTAATATTAAAAACTTCAAAAAAGGGCTAAAAACCCCAAAAAAAGCCTAAAAACCCCCCAAAAAAGCCTAAAAACCCCAAAAAAGGGCTAAAAACCCTAAACATGGCTTAAAACCCTAACTAGGGTTCCAAAACCCTAAAAGAGAGAAGAGGCCAAAAATCCTAAAAACATATTATAAAAATAGTGTGGAGGTCTCCATCAACAAGATTCTTATCCCTTTTTTCATTATTCTATTTCATGAGTACGGTCAGAAACCATCATTCTCAAAGTATTCACACCATTTTTTTCCATCATTCCATAGCCCTACCATATCCCATCTACTACGTTGAGACATCCTCCGTACCAACCAGCCTGTGGAGAGATAGTCCATTTCCAAGATAGGGCATGGTGGCCCATTTTCAAGAGAAAGAAGGTATATTTGTCATGTATTTATTTTTATTTTAGTTTAGTCATATATGCTTATTGATTTTGTTTTACTAATATTGTATTTTTTGTAGCTTTCTTCCACGAACTCTACCCTATTGTCCCTCTGACTGAAGGGAGGTGCTTCTGCACGTAGCAGGGGTGAAAACCCCGCTACAGTTTTGGAAAATCCACTAGTTGATCCTCTTGGATCCCTTTTTTTGCATGTGTTTCTTTTGTTTTTACTCATAGGCATCACTGATCGGACCCCCACGAGGCCGATCCAAACCTGTATGGCACCAGTGCCTGCCCCTCTCAGCCCCTGTTGGCTTACTTTTCTTGACTTTTTCCTTTACAGCATAAGTTACACCTTTCGTCCCAAAAACCATGATCTAGTTGCATAGTTTGGCCTGTTAGGTGCGATCCAGGTTGTGACCTTAGCCCCGTAAAGCGCAACTTTCCTCCCATGGCCAAGTCGCAACTGTTTCTATTGTTTGAGTGACCCAGTTGCCTCTATTTTTCCTGTTTGAGTGACCCAGTCACAGATTTTCACCTGTTAAGTGAGACTTGTCTATTTTTCTGAGCCTATTTTTTGTGTTTTCTTTCCTTCTTTGTCTACATTTTATAAGTTGGAAATTAACCTACTTACTTGTCCCCTTCTCCTCTACTCAGTCATCGCCCTCCAGGGTCTTTTGAGATACGACGGGTGGTTGAATAAGTTTTAGTAATAGGCATCCACTTCACTATTTTCCTCTTCAACTAAAAACAAGTGACTTTGGAGGCTACGAGGAGTGGGAGACCGTTGGGGGTCTCATGGCATTAGCGTCCTCCTTGTTGAGCACCGGGCACTTGGTGTTTGACCTGTGGATCTACGGTTGGACTTGTTTCCACTTTGTTGAGAGCCTAACACTCCCTCTTTGATTTTAAATATACAAAGTTGGGGTAGTCACACTACTGGTTTGCAAACATAACAGTCAGTTTCCCAATCCTATTTCCAGACCCTTTCCTGTCTTGCACTTTGTTCGGATCTGCTTTTACCTTGCAGACCTGCTTTGGTACATCCCTTTGCTTATTTCTTGCAGGAAATCCATTGTTATTTATTTATTTCATATTTGAAAGTAAAAGTTTCATACACAAGTGCACACATACTCACACCAATAATCAAACAAACTCAGTTCATGACCCCAAGCGAAACCTTAAAATTAACCAAATTTACTTAATAACATTCGGTTTGGGACATAAGTCTCATCCTCAACAACTGTGGAAAGTACTTGGGATTTTCCCTAAAAATTATTATGAGGAGTACCACATGAACCCCAAAGTAGTTGGCCATTGAGAGAACCTACCAAGCAAAATAGGCAACAGCCCCCACCGAATTGACTAGATACCCACATGTGAGGAAAACCAAAGCACTGTCTTCAGGAAGTCTTGGTGGTAGAGTGACTCCTTTTGAGCCCACAGGAATCTGATTTAAACTGGGGTCCAAATTCATTTCCAGCTACTATTTCAGCCATCATTTCTCCACCACGATATTCCTCTCGAATTAGGGGGAACTCCCCTCAGTTTGCTTCTTTATACCATCACCGTCGAAACCCTCTTTGACAACATTACTCACCTTCAGAATGACACACAGCTTCTAATTTCTATTTAGACTCCTACCACTCTGAACCTAATCTGTTCACTATACTGTCTAGCCCCATGGATGGCGCAAATATACCATCTATCATATTCGCCATTTTGGAGATTTCGATTCTGAAATATACCTCATTGAGGAGGAACACAGCATGTTTGCTCAAGAAGACGATGATAAGGATTTTGAGGTAGCATCAGAACAGTACCAAAGGGGGTACCTACATTCTATGGATGATGTCCAAAGAAAGATTAAATTGAGGAATAGAGATGTTACTGTTAACAAAGGAAGGCTCAATCCAAACCAACCTTCTAGAAGTCAACAGAACACCGATAATAAAAAGGAAAAAAAAATAACAAATTGTATATAAAGAGCCTGCAGATAAAGTAGAAAAAACTAATAATTAAAGCAACGAGTATTGGTGGATGTAGATAAAGATGTTTCCACTTTTAACTTGTAGACAGATCTCTTGAAAGTTAAAATTTTCATTCCTTTCAATGAGTTGTTAAGAAATAGGGAATACAGAGACAAGATAACAGACATGGTTAGGAATCATGGATAATTTCAACCTGGTATCTTAGAAGTGGATGATGATGCTCCCACCATTGTCTTTGGGTCCAAAATTGAAAATGTGGATGATGATATGATTGTGCATAATTCTATGATAGACTTCAGTGCCTCTCATAATTTAATTCCCAAGGGAGTGGTAGAAATATTGGGACTGGAAATTACTAGACCGTATAAAGATTTGTATTCCTTTGATTCTAGGAAGGTGAAGTGTCTTGGATTGATCAAGGACATGGTGGTTACCTTGGAAAAAATTCCATCTAAGACTATAGTAATGGATGTTGTTGTAGCAGACATTCCTCTAAAATTTGGTGTATTGTTGTCAAGGTCTTGTACCTCTAAATTAAAAGGAATTCTGCGGATGGATATGTCTTATGATACCATTCCTATGGCTGGTGGAAATGAAAGATTATACAGTGAAAAAAGATCCCCATATGTAGTTAGTAGCCAATACAAACCAGATAATCATGCTATATATGATGTTGATACTGACTTGGGATCTTCCATTTTATTTAATGGTGTTTGTCCCTGTGATCCTGAGATTCCTATACCCATTAAAATTAACGAAGAGGAAGAGTATGCAAAGAAACAAGAGGATTTGGAAAGGAATCAGAAAGAAGAGGGTCTCTGGACCATGTATTTTGATGGATCAGTGGATAAGGTTGGTGTTGGTGCAGGTGTGTATATTATTTCTCCCATTAGGGATTTGAAAGATTTGTCTTATAAGTTAACTTTTGAATGTACTAACAATGTGGCTAATTATGAAGCTTTATTGTTAGGGTTGCATGATTTAAAAGATATTCCAATCCAAAAGGGTGCAAGTCATGGGAGACTCAAAGATAGTAAGAAATCAGGTAAATGACAACTACTAAACCATAGATCCCAGAATGAGGGCTTATAGAAATGAAGTGTGGGATATGTTTGGTAATTATTTTATTGAGCATACAGTCAGAGTAGTTCCCAGTTATGAAAACACAGTGGCCAACTCCTTAGTTGTTTCTGCTAGAAAATTCAAGACTCCCACTACTAGCCAAAGGAAGTATAAGGTTGACATTGTAAACATACCCTCCATACCAGATAATTCCAAATACTAGGAGGTATTTGAAGATGACATGCAGATTAAGATATTTTTGGAGTTATCTGGTGAATTTCTAAATACACAAGTAGAGAGATAAAATCATAATTGTGAAAAGTTCCAAGATGTTGAAGGATGTGAAGAGGAAAGTGATTAAGGTAGAAAGTTAAAGAATTCACTAGGGGGAAAGGAAATAATACAGTTGAAGAATAATTATATTCCCAGAGCCCTAATTCCCCTATATAAATGGTTTGATCAGAATGATGTTGCTAGATATCCAAAAATGAATCATGTTGATGATGTTATTGAAGAGAAGAATATAGGAACTAAAGAAAATACAAGGATTATCAAACTGTCAAAAAACCTTCCTGTCAAAGAAAAGGAAGAATATATCAATCTGATGAAAAGGTACACTAATGTATTTTCTTGGAGCTATGATGACCTTACAGAGTACGATACTTCTATAATACAACATACCATCCTAATAAGACCTGGGGAAAAACCTTTTAGACAAAAACTCAGAAGAATAAATCCAATGCTACTGCTAGTTATTGAAAAAGAAATAAAAAATTTGTTCAATGCTAAGATTATAGTGACTCTGAGGTTTTCAAAATGGGTTGCAAATTTGGTGCATGTTAGGAAAAAGAATGGTGAAGTCAGGCTTTGCATAGATTTCAGGAATCTCAACAAAGTCTCTTTGAAATATAATTACCCTTTTCCAAATATGGAACATATTTTGCAGAAAGTGGTGGGGTTTGAAAGGATCTCAACTATGGTTGGTTCTTAGGGTATAATTACGTCAAAGTGTTGTCTGGAGATCAAGAGAATATTTCCTTTACTACACCATGGGGTACGTTTATGTATGAAAAAATTCCTTTCGGCTTAATGAATGCAGGGGCCACTTTCCAGCACTCCATGGACATTACTTTCGCAGAGGAGAAGGACAAATTTCTTATTGTTTACATGGATGGAATCACTGTGTACTCAAGATTTGATAAGGAACACATTAAGAACTTGGAAAAAGTATTTCTGAAATGCAGGAGGTATGGTATATAGTTGAACCCCATAAAATCAAATTTGTCATTAGAAGAAGGAAAGTTATTAGGGAACATTATTTCAAGATATGGCATAAAGATTTATCCATAGAGAATCAGTGCAATCCTGAAGGTTGAAGGACCAATAAGAAAAAAATAAGTGCAATCCTTCATTGGACAGGTAAATTTTCTAAGAAGGTTCATCCCTAGTTTTGTTGAGATACTAATGAATATCACTAACATTCTAAAGAAATACCATGGGATAAAATGGAAAATAGATGCAAGGATATCCTTCAGAGAGATTAAACAAGCTATCATAGAGGCCCTAGTTTTGGTAAGTCTAGATTTCAGCAAAGTTTTTTTAATCTTTTCTTATGCTTATGATCACAATGTTGTTGGAGTGTTGTTACAGAGAAATTATCAAAATGTTGAGAAACCTATAGCCTTTTTTAGAAAATTGTTAAGAGATGGGGAGTTGAAATATGACATAATGGAAAAATAGGCATATGCTCTACTCAAATCTTTGAAATATTTTGGATTATATGTTCTTCATTCACACATTATTGCTTATGTTCCATGGGGGATTCACTTGTTGGCCAATATCCTATCACGTTAGTTCATATTGTGGGTTTTAAAATGATAAAAAATCGAACCATTATATTGCAGGTATTGGGGGGATGAGGGGTTTAAGGTGGGGGTAGATAGGGTGGTTTATAAGGATTGAGGTATAAAAAGGGGTGGGGAGGAGGTTTTAAGTATTGGGAGGGGGATTCCACAAAAATATTTTGGGTCAATATCTCTCTAAATTAAGGGTATTCTTTAATATCCCATGATCGCATTTGCTATGTGAGAGGTTCACTAAGTGAAGTCCCCGTGTTATGTTCCTAGCAACGTGGTGAAGGGAATTCACACATAGCTAGATCCAGAGGGAAAAAGAGAAAAATGGATTTTTGTGTTACTAGAATATGACATTGAGATCAAGCCTACCAAACTGAGAAAAAGGACAAGGACTTGCAAAGATGATGACAAATTCCAATTGTGAAGCCTTGTAACTCAATTTCTTGACCAGTCATTCAAACCAGGTTAATACAGGGGTGCAAGGTAATGCCTGAATTCTGTATATCTCCTTAGTATTCTGATATTGTATATGTGTTGAAAAATTTATAGGCTCCTGCAGGACTAAGAAAAACAAGAGAAAGGTTAATAAATTTGAAATATACCAAGTTCTTTATTTTGAATGAATACCTTTATTGGAAGGATCTTGGTGGGGTCCTATTCAATTGCCTCTTGGAAAGCTAAGCTAAGAATACTATGAAAGAATTTCAAAAGGGAAACTATGGTGGAAATCATTCATGGAAGGTAACATCAAACAAGATTATGAGAGTTGGTTTCTACTAGCCCTCAATGTTTTCAGATGTCTACAAGGAGACCTCTACGTGTCATCAATGCCAAATATTTGAAGGTAAGAGAAAGGTGGTTTCACTCCCTCTCCATCCAATATTAGTAGAGGAGCCTTTTCAACAGTTGGGACTTGATTTTATTGGGGAAATAAATCCAAACTCTTCATTGAAACATAGATGGATCCTAATAGCAACGGACTATTTTACAAAGTTGATTGAATCCATACCCACCAGGAGGGACATAGACACAGTATTTATGGATTTATTATGGATTTTCTGGAAGAGAATATCTTGGCTAGATTTGGCTGCCCAAAAACTATTGTGATTGATAATGCTCCATATTTTAAATCTAATAAAAAGATATTTTTTTGTCACAAGTATCATACTAGTCTCAACCATTCCACTGCATACTACCCACAAGGTAATGAACTGGCAGAATCCTCTAACAAAAGTCTGTTGAGGATAATAAAAAATTTCTAGAAGATAAAAAAAGGGTTTAGCATACAAAGCTTAAATATGCTTTGTGGGATGATGAGATCAACACTAAGAGGGAAATTGGAATGTCCCCATTCCAATTAGTATATGGAGCCGGGGTGGTTTTTCCAACATCTTTGGGAGTACCAGTCATGAAGTTATTCCAAGAGTAGTAGGATGAAACAAATCATATGTAGATAAGAATCAATCAGATCATTGAATTGAATTAGTTGAGGGATAAATACTATAGTAAACTACAAGTACATCACGAAAAGATGAAATCACTTTTGACAGGAAGGTAAAGGAATAGAAATTCCTGATTGATGATTTGGTTCTAAAATGGGATGTTCCTCGTGAAGACAAGGGAAAACATGGGAATTTTGACAATATGTAGATGGGTCCTTATATCATTACAACATACATAGGTGATAACACCTTCATCCTATGGCATCAAGATGAGTCTCAACTGACAGGAGGCCCAGTCAATGGAAGGTTTCTCAAGCATTATTTATCCTAAAAAAGGAGGTAATGTTTGTATCATAGTGGTATATATTTCTTTATTTTTCAAATAGTACAGATGGTGAACTAACAAATTTGAATCTCGAAGATAAGGCCCTAAGATCTTGAAGGGTAGCCATGTTTTCTATTTTCCTATTTTTTTACATGCAGAGAAAGCAGAAATAAGAAGTCTATGGATTTGAGAAAAATCTTGGGAGTCTCCCAATGGATTTGGAACCTAGTCTATGGGTTTCTTTGCTACCTCGCAGGGAGGATAACATCCCAAGTTGGAGCCAGTTGTTAGCACCATTTCTGGGCTAAGTAATTGCTAAGAGATCTGGCTGATATGGTGGAAGAAGGTTTGTAAAATTTTCATATCATATAACCTCAAATATTGTTGATGAAGATCTGTGGATATTTAAAGGGACATTTTTAGTTTAAGAAATCCAAACACTTAAAGAGTTTCTTATTTTTTACCTTCAAATGCATATGAATGAAGAAATATGCCCTTAACTAAATGTTGACAGGAAATGGATGAACCAGATTTACATCGGAGGAGATCGAAGGCCAAAATTTATTTTCGCCTAAGGAAAATCAGGAGTAGAAGCGCAGAAAGGACTAAAACTTGGTTATAAAAAGTGGAAAACCTGAATTCCACCTTCCACAATCTGAGTAGAGATCGAAAAGAGGAAATGTAAGAATCTTGGTTGCTCAAACTTAAAATCTCATTTTTCGTTATCCATAGTTTACCAGATCCAATGGTCAGGAAAACTCTCACACAGATCAATGGTGCGGAAAGGAGCAAAAGTCACAGATCGAAAGAGGGAAATGCTAAGTTTTTGGTTACAGAGAAGTTGAAAGTCTACTTTTCAAAGTTCATTTTCCATGAAAGGAAGAAGTAGAAAACTTAAGTTTTAGTTGTCAAAAGGTTGAAGTTCTACTTTTCATTTTTTGCTAAAGGCGGAAGCAGAAAGGTGGAAGCGAAAAACTTAAGTTTTTGGTTATGAAAGAGGTGAAATTTTGATTTCTTCTTTCCGAAAAAGTGTGGAAAAGGAAAGGCGGAAGAAAAAAAGGTGATGTTTTGAAATGCAAAAGTGGGAAACCTGATTTATGATTTCCATGCTCAATATCTGATTACTCAGAGAGCTCCCGCATAGATCGATGGTGCGGAATGAAAATGGTGGAAGTGGAAATCTGAGAGAGGAAGATACAAATGTTTGGTCGTAAAGAGTTAGAATTTCACATTCCATGATCTGCCAAATAGATGGTTCATAGATTTCCCTCACAAATCAACGGTATGAAAAGAAAAATTCGGAAGTGGAAAGGCAGAGGCAAAAAAATTCAGAATTCACATCCTCGAAAAATTGAAGTTTCATTTTTTGTTTTCCTCTTTCCGAAAAAGTGCGGAGGAGTAAAGGTGGAAGCGGAAATATGAGAGAAGAAAATTCGGAAGCGTGTTTTATAAAAAGTGGTAAGTCCTATTTTTGCTTTCCGCCAGATCAATGGTCCAAAGGTTTTCTATAGATGATCAACGGTGTGGAATCAAAGAAAGGGGAGAAAAGAGATAAAAGGTTAAAAAGGGAAAGTTAGAAGTCATTTTCCATTTCCCGCCAACTCCTGATCTATGGTTCAGAATTCGTCTTGATGAAAGATCAACAGTATAGAACTATTTTCACTGGTAAAGATGCGTGCATGGACGAAGTTTTTTCATATTTCCCGAAGGAGCTCCTAAATGTCATCATAAGAAAGCAAGCCTGAGTCCTTAATGTCCAAATTATCCAACTGATCCATCATGAGTGTTCCCGCATGCCTTTTTTTGGGTTTATGGTCATGGAAGATCTTCCTGATCATCATTTTATTAAGATTCAGTATCATTGTTGTAACGGTTTTTGGCTTGATTTCGAGGTTGGTCTCGGGAGCCTAGGATACTATAAATATATCCTCAATAGAGGAAGACAGGGTTGGAAACCATGCAATTTTTTTGTTATTCTTTATGTGATCTATTGCCCATAAAATTGTAGAACCGGATGCTAGTTTTTTGTTGCGGAGATTCATGAGAAATTTGTAATTATAGTATGTTATTTCATTTCTCTGTGTATGTCTTCTTGTTTAACTTGCCATTATGTCTTCCTTCAAATCTAGAATGAGTGCATAATAGCTCATAATTCATATTCTTTCCCTGCAAACCATTATGTAATTCATTCATATTTATGACTCCATAGCCCAATTTACGCTTGCCCTATTTCAACCATAAAATCGATCTGAATTTCATTTCATGTCTATATATGGCCTTGTTATATATATGTGAGAGATCCCTCTCTAGAAATGAAGAATACAACTCCCTTTCTTCAAGTGGTTCTTCTATTACCTCAGGGTTCACCTTCCACAACCTTGGGTGCAATTATGAGTGCTAAGAGAGTGTTTATACCTTATAATAATAAATTCTATAAGCACTGCAAAATATGACCTAAAACCCTACTTGGACTGAATTACTAGCTTTGGAAGAGACTTAAATCAGAAGGCTGGGAAAAGTGAAAATTTCAGACTCTTACTTAAGCAATAAGATGCAGAAAAGCATACCAGAGAACTGAAAGAAGTCAAGAATTCACAGAACCGCTTTAACCAAATAATCCAAGAGGTAAGACCTAAACAAACTTGCACACAAAATCAAACCCAACCTATTCAATACAAATTTGTAAGACAAGTTACAGTGAAATGCACCAGGTAACAAAGTAGTATTGACTCAGGAAACAACCCTACAAGAGAATTCAAAAGTAAAAACACTCAGAACAGGTAAAAACCCTAAAGTTTAGACACCTCCTATAGGAAATAACAACTGTCTAGTTGAAAACCCATGAGTGAATTGCAATTGTTATGAAGGAAACCCGCAATTGCAACCCAAAACTCGTGACTATAAACACAAAAACCCATGAGTGGCCCTTAAATTTTTCAAAAGAAAAAATAAATGAACCAGGGATCCTAAGCACATAACCAAACTGAATGTAACATAGATAAAAGACAATCACTCAAGAAACAAAAGAGTGAAAAACTAGACTGAAAGCCTAATTGGAAAGGCCCCAACACAAACTAGACTCCCCAGTGGAGTCGTTAGTTTTGTTGTGAGGGATATATATCTTATGACTTGGGGTCCTATGGTCACCAACGTACTAGGTTTTCGCTTGCAAACATATAAATATTACAAAAACATATATAAGAGAAATGGGATGCAAGGGATGTGTACCTTGTTACTAATGGTTGATCCAAGCTTTATTCTTCTTCCTCAAATTCTCCTCAACCTCCCGACCTTCTGTACCTACAAAAGAGATTGGTGTTGTTCCACATAAATCCTAATTGTTATACAGATAAATATGAAAATATTATAATTGCATATAATAACTAATAACAATACATTTCAAATTCATAACAATAAGAACATGTGCAAATACAATATGGAATAAATTCACTCTTTATTTAGAAGTTGTAGGGAACATTACAACCCTCTCTAAGACAAGCCTCTCTACTGACAAATAAATTGAGTTCTCCTACTCCTCTTTCCAATGGATTCCTCCAACATAACCTTTCTCTTCCAAATTTCTTCCCCTATCCTATACCCCTCCTCTCTATTTATACTTAATGATGAGGATAAGTTATGAGGTCTATGATGGTTAGTGGAGTTGGAGAAGTTATGATTCCGAGCGCAACTACCCTTAACTAATCATGTTTATTTTTTTAAATTTTTTTCTTGAGGGGCTCATGGGTGCATATATAGGAAACTCGTGAGTGACTCACGGATTCTATGGAGGAAAGTCGTGATTACAACATCTCATAGTTTACTCACGATTTGTATATGGTCATACCCGCAAGTGACATGTAACTTGTCATAAGAAGAGTCGCAAGTGCAAGAAAAACTCCTTTATAAACATGGGAAAGGCTGAAGGAGGAATATGTATTAAGGATTTACTTCATATATAGTGTTTAGGTAACTTTAATCCATATTATCCTTTTGTGTATCAACACATTTGGTGTCAGTACTCAGACGGAGAAGTGTTGTTTAATAGTCTAATAGTATATGGATAGCAAGTTAAAGTTATAATAGTTGAATGAATGATTATGATGCCATATGCATGGTAAAAAAATTATTACATTATTTTTAGTATTAACGAAATATGTATACTTGTCAATGATTGCACGATATTGCACAACATTTTGTTATGAGACTAACCGACAAGTTTAGAGTAGCTAAGGGATAGATGAGACATACAAAATGGAAGTACCTCGACCATATGATTCCCAAATATATATTGTATGAGAATTAATGGTTATTGTTATGTATGATTATTGTTATTATCATGATGTATGGGATGGTGTAGGGTTTTGAGGAAACTCAACCGCCAAAATTGGTTATTCGATGACAAAACCTGAGTACAATAGTCATAATGTAGCCACTATGTCGATGTATACATAGTCCCTTTTTCCATATATACATATGTTGATGTGTGTGTGCGCGCGCGCGTGATGTGAGTATTATGAATGATTGTCATATTTTATTTTTGTCTCTAGCGTGCAAATTCAATAGATGATGGGTATGTGGATACCAAGTTAAATATATAATAGTTGAATGAATGATTATGATGCCAAATTCATGGTACAAAAATGATTACATTCTTGTTAGTATTAATGAAATATGTATACTTTTCAATGATTTCACAATATTGCACAACATTTTGTTATGAGACTAACCGACAAGTTTAGAGTAGCTAAGGGATAGATGAGCCCTACAAAATGGAAGTACCTCAACCGTATGATTCTCAAAATATATATGGTATGAGAATGAATCATTATTTTCATGTATGATTATTGTTATTATCATGATGTATTGGATGGTGTGGGGTTTCAAGAAACTCAACCGCCAAAATTATTTATTCGATGATAAAACTTGAGTACAATAGTCACAACGTAATCACGATGTCGATGCATAAATAGTACCTTGTTCCATTATGGGGGTGGAGAAATTACCCATCGTTTACCCCCAAAATATGGATTCATGGGAGGGTTATGTTATGGCACACTCTCTAATATGTACGATGATAACTAGTGGGTTCCTTCTAGGGAAGCTTGGTCGATGGAGTCGATACTTTCACTTACGGGTTCTAATATGAGTCAGGTCATGTAGTTGATGCTCTAGGGTAGTCCAACAAAGGAAGGATAGGATGTGGAAGTTAGTTGTGAATTAATTGTGTGTGTTGAAACCTTTGGTTAGTTCTTGTATCGTAACTCAGTACTTTATTATTGTTTCATAGGTCATTATGATCTAAGTTAATAAAAAACAAATAGGCATTCCATATTCATGTTTTAAGTATGTTTCGACAGATAGTAATTTATGTGATTATGGATGTTGTGTGGTTTAGTACTATTAGTGTACCTACATGATGTATGTAAGAATTAGCTACATTTACATAGCTTGTATACATATATGCTTGTATAATTGTATGTCATGTTGTTATAATTGGGCCTTGATGTTCTGTAATTGTGACTAGTTACATTATACTTGTTATTTATTAAGTTATGAATTGAAACTAATGAATCAAGTTATTAATGAAAGGATTTAATTGTGATTAAGATTAATTATTAAATTTCGCCATCACTAAATAAAGGTTAATTAGTGATTAATTGGACTAATATTAAGCCATTCATAAGTCTTAAATAAATATTAATCATATTGATTAAGGTTATTGTAACTAAAGTTTGAATGTTGAATATGGTAAATAGTTCCATCGATGATCATTATGGTTAATTAGAATTAATTAGAATTAATCATAATGTGGTAATAAATAAATATTAACTAGGAACTTAATCATAATTAATGTTCAATTGTTGAATCTGGTAAATAGTTCCATGAATGGTCTTTAAAGTTTAATTAGTAAATAAATACATAAATGAGTCTTAATTATAACTATGCTAGACTTGGAATATGGTAAAGTTTAATTAGTTAATAAATAAATAAATGAGTCTTAATTATAATTATGTTAGGCAATGGAATATGGTAACAATTAAATAAATGACATTTTAAATTTATATTATTATTATCATAAAATGTAATGAAATAAAAATAATAATGTGAATTTATAAAATTGAATAATTATATTGTTGAGTTATGTTAGAAGAATGAGTAAAAGGAATGGTGGTGTAACTTTAATTTTAATAAAATAATTGACTTATGATTAACCACTTGAATATGAGTTGTTGAAGGGAATTGATGGAACTTGACATAGGGGGTAAGAAGGGGGTTGAAACATTAAAGATGGGGATAAGGGTAGTAAAGTCAAGAGGAGGAGGCAATGATGAGGAGGATATAAGGGGAAAAATGTGGAGTTTTTTGGGGATATTTTCATGAGGGATATTTAGGAGAGGTGGATAAAATATTTAGAATGGAAAGAAGACTGGCTAGACTTCTACTCAATTTTTGGGATCAGGGGTCCAAGAAATTAGTCTTTGGAGTTAGGAAGTTGGCGATACTTTCCTAGTTGGCAGGGTGGCAAATTGATTTGCATTGGTTAAGTTTTCTGGTGGGAGAGAGAGCTTGCAGTTTGCAAGGACAAGGAGCTTGATGGGACAATTTTCTATTCAGGTATAAATTTCCACATAGTAATTTTTATATGCCACTTATTTTGTTTAAAGTTAAAAAAATTGATATCTATATTAGTATATGTTGTATGAAATTTTGGAAATGATAAATAAATTTTCTAATTATAGGCCAAAATAAATGTCGACCACAAAAACAATCTAATATGGGGGAGATGTTGTAATCTTCCTACCTAACAAAACAATAAAAAAGTAAAAATTTAATTATCCATAAAAAAAATTGTGGGTCAAGAAGAAAACACAATATGGGGGAGATATTGTCATGTTGCTACCTAAAAAAATAATAAAGAATAACAAATTGAATTATCCCCAAAAAATGTTGGCCTTGCACATGGTTTTAAAACCATGTGAAACCATGTGCAAGGATTCCTAAACAACCCATGGTTTTATTGTACATGGTTTAGGAGGGCCTTGCAAATGGTTTTAAGACCATGTGCAAGGCCTCCTAAACAACCCATGGTTGTAGGAGGGCCTTGCATATGGTCTTAAAACCATGTATGGGGAAATGTTGTAATGTTCGTTCCTAACAAAATAAAAAATAATAAAAAATATTATATGCCGGCCATAAATAATATTAAATATTAATAATAAAAATATTAAATGTGGACCTTAAATAAAAAGATGTGTCTTTTGGTTTGAATAAAATCAATGGATACCTAAGAAGAGGTTTGCACCTTGAGAAATTTGATCCCTCTCAGTGGTTAATAAAGCCTAGGATTTGGATCTACTCTGGTTATACTTGCAAAAATTTACAGATTATAGTTACTTTTGATTCTACTTTCATATTGAACAGATGCACATTAAACATAACTTTTGATCTTTAAAACAAAAGGGAACAAAACACAAATATAGATGAATACCCAAACATCATTTTGTACTAGTTATATTTATTTGAGAATTTAGGGACCACAATAGGGTCCCTACACATGGTATTAGAGCTCCAGTCTATCCCTACATATGGTCTTTATAGGGTCCCTACACATGGTATAAGTGAGATAGTTTCATTCATTAAGGATTAGCGTATATATATTTCCTCTAAAAAAGGTGTTAAACTATAGAAGCAGATCCTCGAAGAGTAAGGAACAAGCAATAAAATATGACAATCATTCATAATATTGACATCGCACACACATATATATGTCTTCCACATAATAGTGATCCCATAGATCCATAGTGTGAATATATTGAGAAATCTCCAAAATCATAAGATAATACAAACACAAAATGGTAGTTCAAATGGTTAGGTCAAACAAGGGAATTACTGTATCATATACTAAAAATACCAAAGGTGAATACCTTTATGGGATTCTCTTTGTTTTAAGAATAATGTATTCTCTACTGAACATGACCAACCACATGAAGGTTGAATATCGTATGGACTGTCCTCCCCCCCTCACATCACTCTCAATTCCCCGTACCTAATCTATTTTAATGTAACATGAAATAAATTCACAACTATATAAAAATTAACACTCATTTAAACTTCAATTTGGCCTAAGAACAAGAAGAAACAATATGATATAAATTTTAAATATCCAACTTTTTAATTTCAAATAAAGTGACAAAATACTTACTAAAAAATTATTTACATGACGTACATAACTAGAATGTGGAAATTCTTAGCAATTTTATATTCATGAATACAACAAGGATATGTGTTTCCATGTGTTTTCACAATGTCAGTTCTCATTTTCCATGTGGTCATATGACACAATATGGAAAATAATAATTGTTTTCTAACAAAAGGCATAAAAAAAACACTTTTTTCCTCAATGTTGACATAAATGTTATTTCTCCATGAGACCTGCACCCAACCATTCATACAACAACATGAACAAAACAAAGAAAATGAACATATATAGAGGATAATTACAAAATTCAAAGAAAATGAACATATGAAATATACATCAACAAAAATAATAGTCATATGTATTTCACACATATAGAATATGGTCATAAAATGTTATTATTTTAAAATAGAGGTAGATAATTATAAAAATTGGCATATTTTGAGATCATGTTTAGGCAATGAACATGTATGACCTCTATAAATATATATACTACAATTATGCATAGTTCAACAAAAAAATTCATCCATGCATAGTGGCCAATCTCTACTTCCCTACCTCTTTTTCTATTTTGTTTCTCTTAATGTAGTCCAAAATTCTCTCAGTGGAATCAACATTGTCAATCTCATCTAGACTAGATTCTTGTTGTACTAGATTGGGATCATCATACCACAAGATACATCAACATATAAGTTGCCCAGTTGTGAAGTTGACACCAACTACATTTCAAGCACACCATCTTTTGATAAACTTATTTATTTGAAATAGTAACCACAAAAATAAGAATTTCTATAATTGAGTTCATCCCCAGTACCTGTAGGTGATATTGCTTCAATGCTATAATTTATATCTCTATTCAAATTAATGATGATCCATAAATCCCTGCGTTATTTCAAAATGACTAGTTTTTTTTCTTCTCTCTATGACTCAAACCCCTAATCGCTTAAATTCAATGCCACATCTTCCCTTGTTCAAATGAAGGGATGCAAGAAGGGTGGTGTTGGGAATTTTTGTGGAGTGGATCCTTCAATGGGAGGATGGTGAAAAATGGATTTAAAATATGAGGGGAGAAATAAATGGAAAGAGTGAAGTGGTTGTTTGGTCATTTGACGAATCCATTCAAATATTTTGAGTCCTCCTTGTCAACAATTTACATGAAGATATACTTATTTGGAGTCTCTTTGTTGCAAAAATTTCTTCGACAAACACAATATTTTCACCACTATGGTTTCTCCATTTAAAATATTAACCTTGAAAATTACATTAGAACACTCTCTACCTATTATGTTTGAGCTCACTTTGGATAAATTTATAACCAAGTTGGAGGGATTCGATTTTCTCACCAATTTAGGGGACTTTGTTTCCTCTACTCAGTGAATGCAGTCTCCTTTGCAACCTTTGGAATACAACCTCTATGACCTATACCTCTTTCACCTCTATTTCCTATGATTTTGGTGGTGGTTCTTGGTATACCAATTTAAGGTAAATTATGGGATGATCTAAAAGGTGTGGACGACCCATTTTTAGCCATGTGCTTCTTGGTGGTATGTTTACTTGTGATCCAATTTCAAGGATGACCTATGAAATATGAAACCCTTTGAATTCAATGTTGACTAAAGGGTAAATTTAATATTTATCTGCTTGATTTAGATTACATAATCTCTTAGGTATTATGCCATTTACTTGATTTCTTATTAATATGTGCATGGAATAAATTAAGTGAGCAACAACATATTCTTTTGTAAGTAATTGTAGCAATTCATTAAGTGTTTTGTTTATGCTTTCTTAAGTTTCCTCTTCCATAGCTATATATTCAAATATTTTTGAAGCATCACTAAAAAAATATTTTTGCTTGTTACAATTAGGATAATTGGTTATTTTGTTTAGAATGTTACTAATCATTTGAATTATCATCGTCAATTTTAGTGCCTTGTCTAGTTATAACATGCAAATTTATAGTATTTATGACTTCATTCTTAGGAACACTAGACAAGATATTAACATTTTTCTTATTCATTATTTTCTCAAGTACGATGTGATAGTATTCTACGAAGTGACCACCTATGCCATATTTAGTACAAAACTTGAGAACAGGTTTGTCCTTCCAATGATAGTATGGAAATAAATTATATTCACTATAGCATACAAAACATTTAGGCTTTCTTCCTCGACCACAAGGTCAATTACCTCTATTGTTATATATTCATGTATTGGTGTATCCTCCACATTGGTTGTAGTTATTATTTCTATTATTTCCACCATTTTGTTGATTCTAGTCGATGGTTTGTCTTTGATAGACCAATTGATCATTTTTTATTTTTTTTTCATGTTTAAGGCACATTCAACAGTATTATTTATGTTATATTTCATATATACCACACCATTTAGGATTCATATTATTTATATTAAATGGGAAATCCATAGTAGATTGAATTTGAATCCTTGTCATATTTCAAAAAAATATTCGGAGTGAACGACTTAGACATATTTTCATTTGTTGTCTTGTGGATGAAAATTATCTTTCATATGGCCTTCTGTCATGGAGGTCATACACCATAGATCTACATTTTTCAAAGTGAGGTCATGGACATACCTTTGCATTTTCAATCTTCTCTTCAATATTTATGTCGACATTTGTTGTCAAATAGTAGTTATCAGACTCAATCTATCGATCTTTATTTAGAGATTTTTCATGTGTTAAGCATTGATGTAGTATTAGGGGTGTTATGATTTTTTTGCAGTAGTCCTACCATAAAACATTGTATGATAAGGAGTTCATAAATTTAATATGATATCTAACTAATCATATCACTTAATATTTTATCGTACTCTTGTACCAACTCACTTGGAATTTGAATTCTCTCCTTAAGATTCTTAGCTATTAAATTATTAATGTCTTGCATTTGAATGAATGTAAGGAATTTTTTATTGATTTCATACTTTTACTATGGTTTGATTCTTAGTGAAATTCATATACCAAGTGAGTGCTCATTTCCGAACAGAACCAACAAACTAATCCATTTGTTTGGTTTCATTGGTGACAACATTAAATTTCCTTTTGGTCTCATGGAAAAACTAATGTTGTTTGCAGTCTTCATCACCCTCATATAATGGGATGTGAACTGGACGGTGATAATCCATTTCAAAACAATTTTGATTTTGAGTCTTGTATACAAAAAATACTAGATTGTGATGTACTTATTTTTTTCTATTGATATTTATACCATTCGAAATGATCTTCTTCGAGTTGTATTTGCTTGTCGCATCGATCAACTAACATATTAGGAGTTTCAATCGATATTATTGCTAGTAGGGGAGGTGCTTCCATGAGATATTAATAGAATATGATGATATTATTTATTTCAAACTCAAGGGTAAAGGTAATCTAGTTACCCTATAATGGTCTATGGATCATCAATCGACCCATTACTCATTTGTAGTTATCTAATTGACTTCTTATGGTTGTGTTGCAGCTGCAACAATTTCCCAAAATTCCAAAAATTTCAGGACCCTCCTTTGCTTTGGATTAGTTTGATTTTCTTCTTTGATTTGATCTAATGATCCCTCAGAATGATTTTCTAATGCTTGGATTGATCTACCACTTGTTATGATTCTTCCTCTAACGCTTGAAAAAATCCAATGTTTGATCAAATTTCGTCGTTGCTTTTAAATACGTTTTCAGCATGCTTGAATCGGAAGTTTATTTGGTTGGTTCTCCCGCCGTTGCAGAGAAATAACGAGTCTTGAATTCGATTTTCTTTCTGATACGTTGGTTTTCACATCGGCTGCTTTTTGGTTTTGCATCTGAACTTTTATTACTTCTTCCTCTGCAGTTGTGGACGGCAAAATGCTAGCTTTTCTGATTATTGTTTTGGCTTTCGTCTCCCGCTTTGTTATTTTCATCGGTCCTGTAAGTATTGGGCTTCCACCGTTGCGGCTGTGGAAAGCTTTATCCTTCCAGCCGTTGAGTCATTTTAAACCCCAACGTTGCGGAAGGTTGCGTCCTTTACGTTTCTATCGTTGCGGCTTCCGAATGTATTACCTTTCCGAGCCTTTGGAAGTTTTATCTTCCGGTTCTGGCAGTGTTGCAGAATGTTTTATCCTTTGTTCTTCTGTCGTTGCGACTGCCGAAGTCACTAGCCTTCCGATGGTTAGTCATTTGTCTTCCAAATCAGACCTTACGTTGTGGATTGATTTATCCTTCACGGCTCCATCGTTGCAGCTCTCGTTTCCACTATTGTCCTGATAATTAGTCTTCCGAGGTTCCGCTGTGTATGTCTCTGCGGATGGCTTAGCGATTTGGCCATCCGCTGTTGCGAAAATAAATATACTTTCGACCTCCGATCCTAAGCTCTCCGTTGTCTGATCTTTCAATTTTTCACCGCCACGCGTGGTTATATATATATGGGGTTATATGGATTATTCTATTACTACTGCCGTTTCGACCGTAGTGAGATGTCACCCTCGTGTGCCATCGTCTCTCATGCTAGCAAGGACCCCATTGTCGGTACCCACATCCAGGTGGCTCAACTGTGGAATCCTGACCGTATTCATCCCACCATACATGTTGCAGTGCCAAGTAGGCTCGTATTTGCCTTATCCCGTTCCGTTTTGAGTTTTTGGTTGATTTTTCTACAGGTTAGGTTTTTGGTTGCGACCGTTTCCCTTGGCCCATTATTTATGCTTTTATACATTAAGCATAGTTGTCCATGGGGGGGGAATTTGACCTACAGAATAATTTTCCCCACCACCGTTTGTTATACGACCCTGTGCTTAGTGGATGAGGGGGTTTGGTGCAGATGGTCGTTACGCTGTCTGCACCAATCTGCCCTGTGTGGTGATGTTTTGGGTAGGAGTAGGTTTTCCATGGACTCTCCCTGTGGGGCTTGGACTGTTTGTCTCATTTTTGTGCTACTTGCATCCTCTAAACCCCAGCTGTATTTCACCATGTTGTTCCGCGACCAGTTCGTGGCCGGTTTCGAACCCAAGCCGGGGGGAATTTATCATTGCATGTAATTATATTAACCCTATATGGAATAGACATTTGTTTTTGTTTACTGAGAATGCGCCGCTGAAAGATCTTGCATAGTTTTCCTCTGTTGTTCCCGCTTGGCGCGATGGCTATGGCACCCACAACGAGTCTGAAATTTCTTTATTTTAATGTAGTTTTCATTTTCTCACAATAGTTCTGTCAGTTAGGCCATTTCAGCTTATATACATGCATATATTTTCTTCATTAACTAATTGCTGTCATGATACACATAAAAGGAGTAAAACGCTACACATTGTTATGTAAATGTTCACAACTTAAACAGGAATGGCTTAATGTTTACAATGTTATATATGGAAGGAAGAATTTGAACTCACAATGTCAAAGAGGCAAAAGAAGAAGGCCCCTGTGGTCGAGGAGGAGCCTGAAGTAGAGGTCATTACCAAAAAAAAATACATATACGAAGACACCAAGTGTGTATCGGGTGTGGAGCCCGAATACCAATGGGGAGAGATTTACAGGTTAATCACATGCAGAGAAGTGCCTTATATGGGACTGGAAGAAGAGGGAAAATATGCCAACATAGAAAGATCTTCTCTTATGAATATTTCCACCAGACCAGAGCTTTTCCCATGCTCTGAAGTAATTGGTTGGATTCTGCCCCAGGAAGATGTAACCACGATGATTATGGAGAATGTAAACAAATAGGGCTATGTTGCTTATAGCCCAGGATATGTAGCCCTGGCTTACCACCTACCTGAAGCGCAAGTATTTCTATCGGATGATTGGTTGAATAACATTAGAATGGACCTTGTATAGACCCTGAAAAGGATGTTGTTATCGGGAAAACATTTCAGAACCAAGGCAACAGGAGAGTATGATACAGCCAGCTTAAGGGCCCCATACAGGTTCATAGCTTTAATGCTTTATAGGATCTTTGGAAGAGCTCATGGCAGGTTCTTCAAGTTAGAATGGATGCCAATCATTTTTTATGTTGCAACCCAGGGAACAATTTTCAACTGGGCCAACATTGTATCTAACAGTCTCTCTACCTGTTTGGCCTCAGCCTTGGGTGGAGTATCCCAAAAAAGATCTGAATTCTACATGAGTTCCATACTTGTCGATTGCATATTGTGCAATCAACCTTTCCCCGACCTCAGGTGCATCTGGGACAGGGAGAGAATGCCTCTCTATTCTGCTTATAAACCACTGTGGGCACATAAGTACCACAGTCATTATCAAGAAGTCTGTGAACACTTCATCATGCCCTTATATACACTCATTTTCCTGAAAGAGTGTGATTGCATGTTAGAAGAGGCGCTGCAAGTAATTGAAGAATATGTAGACTACTATCTGACTGAAGATGGCCTTTACTTCAGAATGTTTGGAGGATCAAGATCACCTTCCCTGCTGACCAAATACGCCATTGAATACATCATTCACAAGGAGGTAGTGAGGCAGGTCTTCTTGGATGGCATAGGGAGCTTCTTGTTTGAGCATAAGAAGACTGCCTATCCTCCTTTTCCCTTCAAGTTAGGAAGCTACAGATTCACTAGGGTGAAGAAAGCTGATGAATTTGTATAATAATTGGAAAGGTTTCATTTTGGCGAGATGTCATTCCATCAAAATGACTCCCACGGTAAAGTAGCTGAGCATTGCAAAGAAAACAATGTACATTTTGAGTACACCCACCATTGGGACAGGGAAGAAACTATCTTCCGCAATGCTCTGAATATGACAGCCTTGAGGAGGAGGTTCAAGAAGAAGACAGTCACCAAAGGAGGGAAGGGAGATGAACAAGAAAAAGTTGAGGAAGAAGCCAAGAGAAGAAATGAGGAAGCCCAGAGGTTGGCACAAGAAGTTGCAGGGTGGCTGCAGGGAGAAGAAGAAGAGAAAAGAAAAGATGTGCAAGAGGCAACTAGAAAAGCAGAGGAAGACCAAAGAAATGAAGAAGAAGAAAAGAAGAAGAAGCTTGATGAAGAGCTACAGAAACAAGAAGTAGAGAGGCTAAAGTTGACACAGACACAGATAGAACAGTCAGCCTCTGACATAGCTGGAGGTCAGACTCAGGACATAGAGAACCCCGAGGTCCAGGACCTAGAAGTACCGGCTGCCAACACAACTATGGTCCCCACACTCAAGCTGATCCCTTTTGTATAGAAGAAAGGGAAAGAGATACCTGATTTCAATACTGTTTTCTATGACAGGGAGAGCAAGAGGATAGTGAAGAGAACAGAAAGGAAGATTGAAACAGGCGGTCTATCCAGAAAAATGATAATGGATACACCCATTGTACTTGGGATAGACCGAGATCCAAGATTCACCATCAGAGCAGGAGCTGCATTAATCCAAGATTCAGAGGATAATGTGGACAATATTATGATAGACTTGGAGCAATCCAAGAAGTCCTCTGCTCAATTGAAAGACACATTAAGGAAAGAGAGAAAGGAAAGCAATAGGCTAAAAAGGAAGTATGAGGATATGAAAGAAGAAATGAGGTCCTCAAAGAATGAACTGGAGCTCCTCCAAGTGGAGAGACAAGTTAGGGAAACTACACAAGAATGCCTGGAGAAAGTGCAGAAAGAATATCAAGAGCTAAAGATGGAAAAGGAACGGCTATTGGGAAAGGTAGAAGATTTAGAGCAGAAAAATATCATCTTGGAGGCCATTGAGATGCATGCCCAAGAACATGAAAAGAAGCTTCAAGAGCAGGTCATTTCTCTCACAACTACTCTAGAAGAAGCAATAAAGCAGCCGGTCAACCTCCAACCATTCAAAGAGCACGTGCTGGCGCAAAAGGCTAAGATGTTGCAGCTACAGACTGCTATAGAAGAAGAGAGGTGCAAATTGCTACAGGTAGATAGCCAATTGGAGGAAATGCTGGAGACCTCCTCTTATTTTGTTGATAGATCTCAGGACATCCTTGAAGTCCTAACTGCAAGAATGGCAAGGCTGGAAAACAATGAAGAAACTCCAGCAGAACTGCCATCAAAGGATCAACAAGCCCTCAAGCAGGATTATGACTTACTAGAATTTGCTATAAATACCGTAGAGGATTTCAAAAAGGCCGTAAAAAAGATGAAATGAGCATGCACAGAGTTTTTAAGAAGGCTCCTTATTACCTACAATCGGTGCCAAGTAGAGGCCGAACATAGGCTTGAGGTTTTTCTGGACCACAACGCATTTGTGGAGATGTTGCAGAAGAGATATCAGGAGGAAGAAGAGAAAGTACAGCATATTAAAGTCCTAGATGATTAGATCTTAAAGAAAGAAGTAGATCATTTAGCCATAAGTGTGTAGCTTCTGGAGGATCATCTTCGGTTGAGTGCAGCTAGGATTGAGGCTATAAAGAACCAGGCTGCAAAGTTTGAGATCAACATTCAGTTTCTGGAACCTTGTGCCTTTGAAGGCATCGTCTCTAAAGCTTTGGCTTGGAAGAAGTTTCTCGACACCCAAGTGGGACCCTCCTCGTAAAGGATTGGTCACTTTTGTAATTTGTAACGATTTTGTAAAAAACATTTGAGAAAAGTGAAATATTGGAGGTGAAGAGTTGGCCAATTCTATAATTGACAATCAACCTGAGCTCCTTCAACTTCCTCAGGCTGATAAAGAGCAATGTAGACTAGTAGACATGGTCTCGATTTCGAAAATGGTACACTTAGACCATGGATATATTTTTGACCTGCACCACAACCTAACCCTTTAACTCATTTGATTGAAGATTTTTAAGGGTGGGCACACATTTTTCTTTTCTTGTTGCTTTGTACATAAATAAATTGATGTTGTTTTTCTTTAATTATTTGATGTTGTTTTCTTTTGATTATTTGATTTGATGCTATTTTCTTTTACTGCTTTGTTATTAGTTCTTTTGGTTTTGAATAAAGAGGCAAAATTTGGTTGCGATGGAAACATAAAGGTTCTTTATTAACTGAAATCTGGAGCAAAAGACTATGCTTTGAAACATAGAATGTATTCTAGTAGCAGTGTTCCTAACTGGCCATGCATTCATTGAAGTCTTACTTAACCCCTGTAAATAACTCAGAAGTAAAAAGGGTCTGGAATACTATTTCGAGGCTCCATCCATTTCACATCTTAAATGTCCAAGGGGGTGACAGCAAAAGACCCATGGAAAGGAAGCAGAATAAATGGTATATCATTTATAAATGATCCCATGCCATAATTTTAAAAAAGATAAAAGCTATCAAGAGTCAAAACTCCTTAAAGAAACAATACATATCAAAGCAAAGTATCAAAAGCATGAATCTCAAATTGCCAAAATTTCCTCTCCGTCCGTGAGATGAAAAGCCAGTTCTTCTCTCCCACAAAAGGACACTATGGATAGAGGAGCTTGAATAAAATTCAGAAAGAAAGGCAGACGGAGGGCTCAAAAGAACCAAAGTTCAAATAGCACAAAAGTGCAGTTGGCATGGGAATGAGGAACAAAAGGATAATGTTGTTTACTATCTGTTACAATCCTGTGGTGTCCAAGCTGGAAACTACCTAAGGACGGGAAAAATAAACCTCACTTATCAGGCCTCGAAAGAGTTATTCAGACTTGCAAATATTTCTGATGTTACCATTTTCCAAAGAATTGACTACTTCTTAATGATTTAAATGCATAATTTGGCCAGCCTATGAATACAAACATCTAGAAGATTTCAATTTTGAGCTAGACAGTCTTTTACTGGGAAGAAGTTAAGTAAAAAATATGGGGTTCACCAAGTAGTCGCCAATTGTTGCAGCTGCAACAATTTCCCAAAATTCCAAAAATTTCAAGACCCTCCTTTGCTTTGGATTAGTTTGATTTTCTTCTTTGATTTGATCTAATGATCTCTCAGAATGATTTTCTAATGCTTGGATTGATCTACCACTTGTTATGATTCTTCCTATAACGCTTGAAAAAATCCAATGTTTGATCAAACTTCATCGTTGCTTTTAAATGCGTTTTCAGAATGCTTGAATCGGAAGTTTATTTGGTTGGTGCTCCCATCGTTGCGGAGAAATAACGAGTCTTGACTTCGATTTTCTTTCCGATACGTTGCTTTTCACATTGGCTGCTTTTTGGTTTTGCATCAGAACTTTTATTACTTCTTCCTCCATAGTTGTGGACGGCAAAATGCTAGCTTTTTCGATTATTGTTTTGGCTTTCGTCTTTCGCTTTGTTATTTTCATCGGTCCCGTAAATCCTGGGCTTCTGCCGTTGCAGCTGTGGAAAGCTTTATCCTTCCGGTCGTTGAGTCGTTTTAAACCCCGACATTGCGGAAGGTTGCATCCTTTACGTTTCCGCCGTTGTGGCTTCCGAATGTATTACCTTTCCGAGCCTTTGGCAGTTTTATCTTCCGGTTTCAGCAGTGTTGTGGAATGTTTTATCCTTTTTTCTTCCTCCGTTGCAGCTGACGAAGTCACTAGCCTTCCGATGATTATTCGTTTGTATTCCAACTCAGACCTTACGTTGCGGATTGATTTATCCTTCATGGCTTCGCCGTTGCGGCTCCCATTTCCACTATTGTCCCGACAATTAGTCTTCCGAGGTTCCACTGCGTATGTCTCCGTAGATGGCTTGGTGATTTGGCCATCCACCGTTGCGGAAAGAAACATAATTTCGACCTCCGATCCTAAGCTCTCCACCGTCCGATCTTTCAATTTTTCACCGCCGCGTGTGGTTATATATATATGTGGGGGGGGGGGGTTATATGGATTATTCTATTACTGCTGCCATTTCGACTGTAGTGAGCTGTCGCGCTCATGTGCCGTCGTCTCTCGTGCTAGCAAGGACCCCATTGTCAGTACCAGCATCTAGGTGGCTCAATTGTGGAAGCCTGACCGTCTTCATCCCGCCATACACGCTGCAGTGCCAGGTAGGCTCATATTTGCCTTATCTCGTTCCGTTTTGAGTTTTTGGTTGATTTTTCTATGGGTTAGGTTTTCGGTTGCGACCATTTCCCTTGGCCCGTTATTTATGCTACTATACATTGAGCATAGCTATCCGTGGGGGGGACATTTGACCTGCAGAATAATTTCCCCACCGTCGTTTGTTATACGACCCTGCGCTTAGTGGATGAGGGGCTTTGGTGCAGACGGTCATTACGCTGTCTGCACTAATCCGCCCTGTGTGGTGATGTTTTGGGTAGGAGTAGGTTTTCCATGGCCTCTCCCTATGGGGCTTGGACTGTTTGTCACATTTTTGTGTTACTCGCATCCTCTAAACCCCATCCGTATTTTTCCATGTTGTTCGAACCCAAGACGGGGGGGGATTTATCACTGCATGTAATTATATTGACCCTAGATGGCATAGACATTTGTTTTTGTTTACTGAGAACACGTCACTAAAATAGCTTGCATATTTTTCCTCTGTTGTTCCCACTTGGAGTGATGGCTATGGCACCCACAGTGAGTCCAGAATTTCTTTATTTTAATGTATTTTTCGTTTTCTCACAATAGGTCTGTTAGTTAGGCCATTACAGCTTATATACATGCATATATTTTCTTCATTAACTAATTGATGTCATGATACACATAAAAGGAGTAAAACGCTGCACATTGTTATGTAAATGTTCGCAACTTAACCGAGAATGGATTAATGTTTACAATGTTATATATGGCAGGAAGAATTTGAACTCACAATGTCAAAGAGGAAAAATAAGAAGGCCCCTGTGGTCGAGGAGGAGCCTGAAGTAGAGGTCATTACCAAAATAGAATACATATACGAAGACACCAAGTGTGTATCGGGTGTGGAGCTCAAATACCAATGGGTAGAGATTTACAGGTTAATCACACGTAGAGAAGTGACTGATATGGGCCTGGAAGAAGAGGGCATATATGCCAACATAGAAATATCTTCTCTTATGAAGATTGCCACCAAACCAGATCTTTTCCCATGCTCTGAAGTAATTGGTTGGATTCTGCCCCGGGCAAATGTAACCATGATGATTGTGGAGAATGTAAACAAATAGGGCTATGCTGCTTATATCCCAGGATATGTAGCCCTGGCTTACCACCTTCCTGAAGCGCAAGTATTTCTGTCGGACGATTGGTTGAATAACATTAGAATGGACCTTGTAGAGACCCTGAAAAGGATGTTGTTATCAGGAAAACATTTCAAAACCAGGGCAACAGGAGAGTATGATACAGCCAGCTTAAGGGCCCCGTACAGGTTCATAGCTTTAATGCTTAATAGGATCTTTGGAAGAACTCATGGCAGGTTGTTCAAGTTAGAATGGATGCCAATCATTTTTTATGTTGCAACCCAGGGGACAATTTTCAACTGGGCCAACATTATATCTAACAGTATCTCTGCCTGTTTGGCCTCAGCCCTAGGTGGAGTATCCCAAAAAATATCTGAATTCTACATGAGTTCCATACTTGTCGATTGCATATTGTGCAATCAACCTTTCCCCGGCCTCAGGTGCATCTGGGACACGGAAAG
This sequence comes from Pseudotsuga menziesii, assembly GCA_001517045.1. Taxonomy (NCBI): domain Eukaryota; kingdom Viridiplantae; phylum Streptophyta; class Pinopsida; order Pinales; family Pinaceae; genus Pseudotsuga; species Pseudotsuga menziesii. The sequence goes on along the minus strand of LPNX011070618.1, from coordinate 842,789 downwards.
AATGCCTATCTATTCTGCTTATAAACCACTGTGGGCATGTCACAAGTACCACAGTCATTATTGAGAAGTATGTGAACACTTCATCATGCCCTTATATACACTCATTTTCCTGAAAGAGTGTGATTGCATGTCAGAAGAGGCACTGCAAGTAATTGAATAATATGCAGACTACTATCTAACTGAAGATGGCCTTTACTTCAGAATGTTTGGAGGATCAAGAGCACCTTCCCTGCTGCCCAAATACACGACTGACTACATCATTCACAAGGAGGCAGTGAGGTAGGTCTTCTTGGATGGCATAGGGAGCTTCTTGTTTGAGCATAAGAAGACTGCCTATCCTCCTTTTCCCTTCAAGTTAGGAAGCTACAGGTTCACTAGGGTGAAGAAAGCTAATGAATTTGTAGAAGAATTGGAAAGGTTTCATTTTGGTGAGATGTCATTCCATCGAAATGACTCCCATGGTAAAGTAGCCAAGCATTGCAAAGAAAACGATGTACATTTTGAGTACACCCACCATTGGGATAGGGAAGAAACTGTCTTCCGCAATGCTCTAAATATGACAGCCTTGAGGAGGAGGTTCAAGAAGAAGATAGTCACCAAAGGTGGGAAGGGAGATGAACAAGCAAAAGATGAGGAAGAAGCCAAGAGAAGAAATGAGGAAGCCCATAGGTTGGCACAAGAAGCTGCAAGGTGGCTGCAGGGAGAAGAAGAAGAGAAAAGAAAAGCTGCGTAAGAGGCAGCTAGAAAAGCAAAGGAAGACCAAAGAAATGAAGAAGAATAAAAGAAGAAGAAGCTTGATGAAGAGCTATAGAAACAAGAAGCAGAGAGGCTAAAGCTGACACAGACACAGACAGAACAGTCAGCCTCTAACACAGCTGGAGGACAGACTCAGGACATAGAGAACCCCAAGGTCCAGGACCTAGAAGTACTGGCTACCAGCACAACTATGGTCCCCACACTCAAGTTGATCCCTTTTGTACAGAAGAAAGGGGAAGAGATACCTGATTTCAATACTATTTTCTATGACAGGGAGACCAAGAGGATAGTGAAGAGAACATAAAGGAAGATTGAAACAGGTAGTCTGTCCGGAAAAATGATAACGGATACACCCGTTGTACTTGGGACAGATCGAGATCCAAGATTCACCATCAGAGCAGGAGCTGCATTAATCCAAGCTTCGGAGGATAATGTGGACAATATTATGACAGACTTGGAGCAATCCAAGAAGTCCTCTGCTCAATTGAAAGACACATTAAGGAAAGAGAGAAAGGAAAGCAATAGGCTAAAAAGGAAGTATGAGGATATGAAAGAAGAAATGAGGTCCTCAAAGAATGAACTGCAACTCCTCCAAGTATAGAGACAAGTTAGGGAAACTACACGAGAATGCCTAGAGAAAGTGTAGAAAGAATATCAAGAGCTAAAGATGGAAAAGGAACAGCTGCTGGGAAAGGTAGAAGATTTAGAGCAGCAAAAGATCATCTTGGAGGCCAGTGAGATGCATGCCCAAGAACAGGAAAAGAAGCTTCAAGAGCAGGTCACTTCTCTCACAACTACTCTAGAAGAAGGAAGAAAGTAGCAGGTCAACCTCCAACTGTTCAAAGAGCACGTGCTGGTGCAAAAGGCTAAGATGCTACAGCTATAGACTGCTATAAAAGAAGAGAGGTGCAAAGTGCTACAGGTAGATAGCCGATTGGAGGAAATCCTAAAGACCTCCTCTTATTTTGTTGATATATCTTAGGACGTCCTTGAAGTCCTGACTGCAAGAATGGAAAGGCTGGAAAACAATGAAGAAACTCTAGCAGAACTGCCATCAAAGGATCAACAGGCCCTCAAGCGGGATTATGACTTACTAGAATTTGCTATAAATACCACAGAGGATTTCAAAAATGCCATAAAAAATATGAAAGGAGCATGCACATATCTTTTCAGAAGGCTCCTTATTACCTACAATCAGTGCCAAGTAGAGGCTGAATAGAGGCTTGAGGTTTTCCCAGACCACAACGCATTTGTGGAGATGTTGCAGAAGAGATATCAGGAGGAAGAAGTGAAAGTACATCATATTAAATCTTTGGATGATCAGATCTTAAAGAAATAAGTAGATCATTCAGCCATCAGTGTGCAGCTTCTGGAGGATCAGCTTCGGTTGAGTGCAGCCAGGATTGAGCCTATAAAGAACCAGGCTGCAAAGTTTGAGATCAACATTCATTTTCTGGAACCTTGTGCCTTTAAAGGCATCGCCTCTAAAGCTTTGACTTGGAAGAAGTTTCTTGACACCCAAGTGGGACCCTCCTCGTAAAGGATTGGTCACTTTTGTAATTTGTAACGATTTTGTAAAAAACATTTGAGAAAAGTGAAATATTGGAGGTGAAGAGTTGGGAAGCCCAAAGGTTACTTTGGGCAGCTGAACAGTCTCACCTTTTTTTGTATAAATGTAGAAGGCTTACAAGGAATAGGGGCTTTTTCCCCAGTTAGACATGAAAAGAGATATTGTAAGAAGAACTATTTCTCTTTGCAATAAAGAAGTATACGGTTTTCCTGTTGGAGAAAGATTGGTGGCACTTTCAAATGTTATGCTGTGGATGGCGGAAAGATGAACTATTTTGTTTTTCCAGCTTTTTGTCCATTAACCGTGAGTTCGTTCTAACTCTTAGAGCCTATGCTCTTGTTTAAATGATTTCTGGTTTATTTTGTGGAATTACCACCATGAGTAATGTATGCTGTTCATAAAACAATTAGCTATCTGATTATTGAAATATCTTTAATCGTTCATGTGTTGTAGGAAGAAATATCAGCTATTTGTAACTTCTCTTTATGATACATGCACAATTTACATTGCTCATAAATAAATTATAATCTGGCTCCCCGGGGATAGATAGATAGATAGATAGATAGGTAGATAGTTAGTTTTATTTTATTTCAGCAGATGTGATTTAGATGCTTGCGAGTTCTAAGATGAGACGTAAGAACCTACGCATCGCGTTGTGAATGCTCCTTGCATCCTTCATCACCCTGCATGGTTAATTAGGCATCTACATATCATACTTAAGTCAAAAAATACAAAAATATACACGGTGGACTGGGCCGCAACTGGTAAAACCCTTTGTTTTTTATTACTTGACCTACGGTAGCCAGACCGCAAACCGGACGGATTCCCTGCACCAAACAGTCACGGGCTAGTTGGGAACGTTGACTGGGGAGAATCCCTTGCTGTTGTTGCCTACGAATTTTCAGGCCTCGACAGTTCTGGTGCTAGAAGGAGGGCCACCAGTGCATGGCTAGCCATGGAAACTTATTTTCCCAAGATTACCCCACCAGCATATGTTTTGAAGCTTTCGGCCTAACCCAAGAACTTACAAGTTTCGGTCATACCTTTGAAGTAAGAAAGCCTGGTTTCACCTTACGTTGCTTTTTGCTCAGACTTTTTCTCTTTTACCTGTGCTCATGGCTAGTGTAATTGTGAATCAGCCCAACCCATTGCCTGCTTGGAGAGCTAGATCACCTTTAAACCACACACCTCCATTGCATAAACTACCTCAATCTTTTGATAAGCTGCTGCCTAAGTTTGACCCCGAGGAAAGGATTGCTGTAGAGGATCACTTGCAAAGTTTCTATTTGGCAGTAGAAGGGTTAAGGACTGGAGAGTACGAATATGTTGTCTGTAGATTATTCCCTCATACCTTGAAAGGGGCAGCTGCTTCATGGTATTTTTCCCTACCTGCAAACTCGATCCCAGACTGGAATACTTTTGAAAGAATATTCAGAAATAAATACGCATCCCAGAAAAATCATGCAGCACTAATGAGAGGATTATGCACTTTGAAGAAAGAAAGAAAAGAGAAAGTGCATAGTTTCACCCATAGGTTTGCTGCTTATCTAAAGAATTTTTCTGAAATTGACAGACCCTCAGACAAAGTCTTAATTGAGTATTATACCTCAGCTTTAGGACCTGAGTTGGCCATGTTTTCCAAGATGAAAGCCAAAACTACATTGGTAGAGACTTATGAAGAAGTAGAAAGGGTAGAAGTTGAAAGGGAAAGTATAGAAGACTATTCTGAGCAACTGAGAGAAAAGACTATCGAGAGGAGAGCCTTATTGCTGTCTAAACCTCAAGATGAACAATCACGTGATTATCAGGGAATGTTGAAAATGATTCAGAAACTATCCAACCGAATAATAGACCTAGAAAAAGAAAGAGAAGTTCAGAAAACCTACAAACCCTACTACCAAAAAGGGGAGGACAGCAATCAATGGAAAATCCCCCCACCAAATTCAGCATCAATAAACATGACAGAGGTAGGGGGGGATAATTTATGCACTTTTCACCAACAACCTCATTCAGAAAAGAAGTGTCCTCAATGGTTGAATTCAGTAACGTTGGTGATGAATAAGATGTTGGGCTCTAAATTAACTAAAGATAGTAGTAAAGAAGAAGAGACGAACCAGACCATAGAAGAACAAGATAATGATACCCTGTTCTTATGGAATGGTGTCTCACTTTTCAACACAGAAGAGAATTCTCTCAAATCTGAATGCACACATACAGCAATGAAAGATATTGACTTAGCAATTAAAGACAATGCAATAATTTTGAAGATCAAAAGATTGCAAAAGAATGTCAAGAGACAGGAAGATGCCAATGAGGAAGATAAAACACCTAAAGTCACTATTTTCAACCAGGAAACAGAACCAATCATTCAGCCTATCAAACCTGTGGAATATGTTGGGGAAAGAAACGCTGAAAAAATTAAGGAAGTTAAAGAGGAGATACCCACCGAAAACCAACCTGTGGAGGAAAAGGTCGAATCAACTGGGGAAAGGAAAACTAGCACCCCACCTTTCCTTTTGACTCTGGAAATTATGAACCATAAGGTACATAATTTTCTGGTGGACTCTGTATCATCGGTGAATGTTATGCCTCTTGCAATCTGCAAAACAATTAATGGGCAGCCAAAACCTACCGATTGGGACGTCACTCAACTAGACAAGACTAGTGTCAAAGTAGTGGGGGAGATGGAGAATGTTCTAATTCGATTGTCTGCAAATAAAAAGATATGTCAGTACCTTAATATTGTAGTAGCAGACATACCTGATGGCTATGGATTGATCTTGAATCGAGACTGGTCAGCACGACTAAATGGGTACTTTGCTTCAGACTGGTCACACTTGTGGTTGCCTCAGAAGGGTAGCCCAAACCTGATTAAGATTTTAAGAGAGCCCTACATGAAGCACAATGTCACTGGGCTGGAAGAGGGTAATGAATCTGCCTATTCTGTCTTGGGAAATTATCTAACCAAGCTTAAGCCAAGACATCATACAGAAAGAAAGGCCAGTTCTATAATTGACAATCAACCTGAGCTCCTTCAACTTCCTCGGGCTGATAAAGAGCAATGTAGACTAGTAGACATGGTCTCGATTTCGAAAATGGTACACTTAGACCATGGATATATTTTTGACTTGCACCACAGCCTAACCCTTTAACTCATTTGATTGAAGATTTTTAAGGGTGGGCACACATTTTTCTTTTCTTGTTGCTTTGTACATAAATAAATTGATGTTGTTTTTCTTTAATGCTTTGATGTTGTTTTCTTTTGATTATTTGATTTGATGCTATTTTCTTTTACTGCTTTGTTATTAGTTCTTTTGGTTTTGAATAAAGAGGCAAACTTTGGTTGCGATGGAAACATTAGGGTTCTTTATTAACTGAAATCTGGAGCAAAAGACTGTGCTTTGAAACATAGAATGTCTTCTAGTAGCAGTGTTCCTAACTGGCCATGCATTCATTGAAGTCTTACTTAACCCCTGTAAATAACTCAGAAGTAAAAAGGGTCTGGAATACTATTTCGAGGCTCCATCCATTTCACATCTTAAATGTCCAAGGGGGTGACAGAAAAAGACCCACAGAAAGGAAGCAGAGTAAACGGTATATCATATATAAATGATCCCATGCCATAATTTTAGAAAATCTAAAATCTATCAATAGTCAAAACTCCTTAAAGAAACAATACATATCAAAGCAAAGTATCAAAAGCATGAATCTCAAATTGCCAAAATTTCCTCTCCGTCCATGAGATGGAAAGCCAATTCTTCTCTCACACAAAAGGACACTATGGATAGAGGAGCCTGAATAAAATTTAGAAAGAAAGGTAGATGGAGGGCTCAAAAGAACCAAAGCTCAAATAGCACAAAAGTGCAGTTGGCATGGGAATGAGGAACAAAAGGATAATGTTGTTTACTATCTGTTACAATCCTGTGGTGTCGAAGCTGGAAACTACCTAAGGACGGGGAAAATAAACCTCACTTATCAGGCCTCGAAAGAGTTATTCAGACTTGCAAATATTTCTGATGTTACCATTTCCCAAAGAATTGAATACTTCTTAATGATTTAAATGCATAATTTGGCCAGCCTATGAATACAAACATCTAGAAGATTTCAATTTTTAGCTAGACAGTCTTTTACTAGGAAGAAGTTAAGTCAAAAATATGAGGTTCACCAGGTAGTCGCCAATTGTTGCAACTGCAACAATTTCCCAAAATTCCAAAAATTTCAGGACCCTCCTTTGCTTTGGATTAGTTTGATTTTCTTCTTTGATTTGATCTAATGATCTCTCAGAATGATTTTCTAATGCTTGGATTGATCTACCACTTGTTATGATTCTTCCTCTAACGCTTGAAAAAATCCAATGTTTGATCAAACTTGATCGTTGATTTTAAATGCGTTTTCAGCATGCTTGAATCGGAAGTTTATTTGGTTGGTGCTCCCACCGTTGCAAAGAAATAACGAGTCTTGAATTTGATTTTATTTCTAATACGTTGGTTTTCACATCGGCTGCTTTTTGGTTTTGCATCGGAACTTTTATTACTTCTTCCTCCGTAGTTGCGGACGGCAAAATGCTAGCTTTTCTGATTACTGTTTTGGCTTTCGTCTCCCGCTTTGTTATTTTCATCGGTCCCGTAAGTCTTGGGCTTCCACCGTTGTGGCTGCGGAAATCTTTATCCTTCCAGCCGTTGAGTCATTTTAAACCCCGATGTTGCGAAAGGTTGCGTCCTTTACGTTTCCGTCGTTGCGGCTTCCGAATGTATTACCTTTCCGAGCCTTTGGCAGTTTTATCTTCCTGTTTTGGTAGTGTTGCGGAATGTTTTATCCTTTGTTCTTCCACCGTTGCAGCTGTCGAATTCACTAGCCTTCTGATGATTAGTCATTTGTCTTCTGCCTCAGACCTTACGTTGCAGATTGATTTATCCTTCACGGCTCCGTCGTTGCGGCTCCCGTTTCCACTATTGTCCCGACAATTAGTCTTTAGAGGTTCCGCTGCGTATGTCTCCATGGATGGCTTAGCGATTTGGCCATCTGCCGTTGCAAAAATAAATATACTTTCGACCTCTAATCCTAAGCTCTCCGTCGTCCGATCTTTCAATTTTTCACCGCCGCGCATGGTTATATATATATGTATGGGGTTATATGGATTATTCTATTACTGCTGCCGTTTCGACTGTAGTGAGCCGTCACCCTCATGTGCCATCGTCTCTTGTGCTAGCAAGGACCCCATTGTCGGTACCCGCATCCAAGTGGCTCAATTATGGAAGCCTGACCATCTTCGTCACACCATACACGCTGCAGTGCCACGTAGGCTCATATTTGCCTTATCCCATTCTATTTTGAGTTTATGGTCGATTTTTCTATGGGTTAGGTTTTCGGTTGTGACCGTTTCCCTTGGCCCGTTATTTATGCTACTATACATTGAGAATAGCTGTCCGTGGGGGGGACATTTGACCCACAGAATAATTTTCCCCACCGTCATTTGTTATAAGACCCTGCGCTTAGTGGATGAGGGGGTTTGGTGCAGACGGTCGTTACGCTGTCTGCACCAATCCACTTTGTGTGGTGATGTTTTGGGTAGGAGTAGGTTTTCCATGGCCTCCCCCTATGGGACTTGGACTGTTTGTCCCATTTTTTTGCTACTCACATCCTCTAAACCCCAGCCGTATTTCGCCATGTTGTTCCGCGACCGGTTCGCAGCCGGTTTCGAACCCAAGCTGGGGGGGGATTCATCACTGCATGTAATTATATTGACCCTAGATGGCATAGACATTTGTTTTTCTTTACTGCGAACGCGCCCCTGAAAGAGCTTGCATATTTTTCCTCTGTTGTTCCCGCTTGGCGCGATGGCTATGGCACCCACAGCGAGTCTGAAATTTCTTTATTTTAATGTAGTTTTCGTTTTCTCACAATAGTTATGTCAGTTAGGCCATTTCAGCTTATATACATGCATATATTTGCTTCATTAACTAATTGCTGTCATGATACACATAAAAGGAGTAAAACCCTGCACATTGTTACGTAAATGTTCACAACTTAACCGAGAATGGATTAATGTTTACAATGTTATATATGGCAGGAAGAATTCAAAGTCACAATGTCAAAGAGGCAAAAGAAGAATGCCCCTGTGGTCGAGGAGGAGCCTGAAGTATAGGTCATTACCAAAACATAATACATATACGGAGACACCAAGTGTGTATCAGGTGTGGAGCTCAAATACCAATGGGGAGATATTTATAGGTTAATCACACGCAAAGAAGTGCCTGATATGGGCCTGGAAGAAGAGGGCATATATGCCAACATAGAAAGATATTCTCTTATGAAAACTGCCACCAGACTAGATATTTTCCCATGCTCTGAAGTAATTGGTTGGATTCTGCCCTGGGTAGATGTAACCACGATGATTGTGGAGAATGTAAACAAATAGGGCTATGCTGCTTATAGCCCAGGATATGTAGCTCTGGCTTACCACCTTCCTGAAGCGCAAGTATTTCTGTCGGACGATTGGTTGAATAACATTAGAATGGACCTTGTAGAGACCCTGAAAAGGATGATGTTATCGGGAAAACATTTCAAAACCAGAGCAACCAAAGAGTATGATACAGCCAGCTTAAGGGCCCTGTATAGGTTCATAGCTTTAATGCTTAATAGGATCTTTGGAAGAGCTCATGGCAGGTTCTTCAAGTTAGAATGGATGCCAATCATTTTTTATGTTACAACCCAGGGGACAATTTTCCCTGGGCCAACATTATATCTAACAGTCTCTCTGCCTGTTTGGCCTCAGCCTTGGGTGGAGTATCCCAAAAAAGATTTGAATTCTACATGAGTTCCATACTTGTTGATTGCATATTGTGCAATCAACCTTTCCTTGGCCTTAGGTGCATCTGGGACAGGGAGAGAATGCATGTCTATTCTTCTTATAAACCACTGTGGGCACACACGTACCACAGTCATTATCGAGAAGTTTGTGAACACTTCATCATGCCCTTATATACACTCATTTTCCTGAAAGAGTGTGATTGCATGTCAGAAGAGGTGCTGCAAGTAATTGAAGAATATGTAGACTACTATCTGACTGAAGATGGCCTTTAGTTCAGAATGTTTGGAGGATCAAGAGCACCTTCCCTTCCGCCCAAATACGCCACTGACTACATCATTCACAAGGAGGTAGTGAGGCAGGTCTTCTTGGATGGCATAGGGAGCTTCTTGTTTGAGCATAAGAAGACTGCCTATCCTCCTTTTCCCTTCAAGTTAGGAAGCTACAGGTTCACTAGGGTGATGAAAGCTGATGAATTTGTAGAATAATTGGAAAGGTTTCATTTTGGCAAGATGCCATTCCATCAAAATGACTCCCACGGTAAAGTAGCTGAGCATTGCAAAGAAAACAACATACATTTTGAGTACACCCACCATTGGGATAGGGAAGAAACTGTCTTCCGCAATGCTCTGAATATGACAGCCTTGAGGAGGAGGTTCAAGAAGAATATAGTCACCAAAGGTGGGAAGGGAAATGAACAAGCAAAATTTGAGGAAGAAGCCAAGAGAAGAAATGAGGAAGCCCAGAGGTTGGCACAAGAAGCTGCAGGGTGGCTGTAGGGAGAAGAAGAAGAGAAAAGAAAAGCTGCGCAAGAGGTAGCTAGAAAAGTAGAGGAAGATCAAAGAAATGAAGAAGAAGAAAAGAAGAAGAAGCTTGATGAAGAGATATAGAAACAAGAAGCAGAGAGGCTAAAGCTGACACAAACACAGATAGAACAGTCAGCCTCTGACACAGCTGGAGGACAGACTCAGGGCATAGAGAACCCCGAGGTCTAGGACCTAGAAGTATCAGTTGCCAGCACAACTATGGTCCCCACACTCAAGTTGATCCCTTTTGTATAGAAGAAAGGGGAAGAGATACCTGATTTCAATACTATTTTCTATGACAGGGAGACCAAGAGGATAGTGAAGAGAACAGAAAGGAATATTGAAACAGGCGTTCTGTCTGAAAAAATGATAATGGATACACCTGTTGTACTTGGGACATACCAAGATCCAAGATTCACCATCAGAGCAGGAGCTGCATTAATCCAAGCTTCGGAGGATAATGTGGACAAGATTATGATAGACTTGGAGCAATCCAAGAAGTCCTCTGCTCAATTGAAAGACACATTAAGGAAAGAGAGAAAGGAAAGCAATAGGATAAAAAGGAAGGATGAGGATATGAAAGAAGAAATGAGGTCCTCAAAGAATGAACTACAGCTCCTCCAAGTGGAGAGACAAGTTAGGGAAACTACACAAGAATGCCTAGAGAAAGTGCAGAAAGAATATCAAGAGCTAAAGATGGAAAAGAAACAGCTGCTAGGAAAGGTAGAAGATTTAGAGCAGCAAAAGATCATCTTGGAGGCCAGTGAGATGCATGCCCAAGAATAGGAAAAGAAGCTTCAAGAGCAGGTCACTTCTCTCACAACTGCTCTAGAGGAAGCAAGAAAGCAGCAAGTCAACCTCCAACCGTTCAAAAAGCATGTGCTGGTGCAAAAGGCTAAGATGCTGCAGCTACAGACTGCTATAGAAGAAGAGAGGTGCAAAGTGCTGCAGGTAGATAGCTGATTGGAGGAAATCCTGGAGACCTCCTCTTATTTCGTTGATAGATCTCAGGATGTCCTTGAAGTCCTAACTGCAAGAATGGCAAGGCTAGAAAACAATGAAGAAACTCCAGCAGAACTGCCATCAAAGGATCAACAGGCCCTCAAGCAGGATTATGACTTACTAGAATTTACTATAAATACCACAAAGGATTTCAAAAAGGCCGTAAAAAAGATGAAAGGAGCATGGACAGAGTTTTTCAGAAGGCTCCTTATTACCTACAATCGGTGCCAAGTAGAGGTCGAACAGAGGCTTGAGGTTTTCCTGGACCACAACGCATTTGTGGAGATGTTGCAGAAGAGATATCAGGAGGAAGAGGCGAAAGTACAGCATATTAAAGCCCTGGATGATTAGATCTTAAAGAAATAAGTAGATCATTCAGCCATCAGTGTGCAGCTTCTGGAGGATAATCTTCGGTTGAGTGCAGCCAGGATTGAGGCTATAAAGAACTAGGCTGCAAAGTTTGAGATCAACATTCAGTTTCTGGAACCTTGTGCCTTTGAAGGCATCGCCTCTGAAGATTTTGCTTGGAAGAAGTTTCTCGACACCCAAGTGGGACCCTCCTCGTAAAGGATTGGTCACTTTTGTAATTTGTAACGATTTTGTAAAAAACATTTGAGAAAAGTGAAATATTGGAGGTGAAGAGTTGGGAATCCCAAAGGTTACTTTGGGCATCCCAACAGTCTCGCCCTTTTTTGTATAAATGTAGAAGGCTTAGAAGGAATAGGGGCTTTTTCCCCATTTACACATGAAAAGCGATATTGTAAGAAGAACTATTTCTCTTTGCAATAAAGAAGTATTGTTTGCCTGTTGGAGAAAGATTGGTGGTACTTTCAAATGTTATGCTGTGGATGGCAGAAAGATGAACTATTTTGTTTTTCTAGCTTTTTGTCCATTAACCGTGAGATCGTTCTAACTCTTAGAGCCTATGCTCTTGTTTAAATGATTTCTGGTTTATTTTGTGGAATTACCACCATGAGTAATGTATGTTGTTCATAAAACAATTAGCTATCTGATTGTTGAAATATCTCTAATCGTTCATGTGTTGTAGGAAGAAATAGCAGCTATCTGTAACTTCTCTTTATGATACATGCACAATTTACATTACTCATAAATAAATTATAATCTGGCTCCCCGGGGATAGATAGATAGATAGGTAGGTAGGTAGATAGTTAGTTTTATTTTATTTCAGCATATGTGATTTAGATGCTTGCGAGTTCTAAGATGAGAGGTAAGAACCTGCGCATCACGTTGTGAATGCTCCTTGCATCCTTCATCACCCTGCATGGTTAATTAGGCATTTGCATATCATACTTAAGTCAAAAAATACAAAAATATACACGGTGGACCAGGCCGCAACCGGTAAAACCCTTTGTTTTTTATTACATGACCTACAATAGCCGGACCGCAAACTAGACGGATTCCCTGCACCAAACAGTCATGGGCTAGTTGGGAACGTTGACTAGGGAGAATCCCTTGCTGTTGTTGCCTACGAATTTTCAGGCCTCAACAGGTTGGTTGGACAAGTTTAGCATGCAAGTCATGTTCAAGGATTTTCTGTACAAGTAGGATATAGATCAATGGGATTGGCACGTAAATGATTGCATTCATAGAACTCATATTACTATTAAGGACTACATTTTGTAAGGAGCATAATCCTTCCTCTACCTAATGTGATTCTCCATCCAATGTTGGATCCTCATCATACCTCTCCCTTTTTCAACTTTCCCTTAATGTAGGTAGGTATTTTGCTATCTGAATTTATTTCTGAGTTTTTCAAGTTTATTTTGTTTCATAGTGGACTTGTAATGTCTCAAATCTCTTCACAACACTTTTTTTTCTTTTCCTGTTCAATTCTTTGAATGTACATTATGTATTTGTGATCATCCATTTTATTTTGTTGAAATCATGCTTGAATTTTAACTCGATTTTACTCTTATTTTCTTGTCAAATAGAACTACATACTCTTTCTTATCTCATGGTAGGTGACCCCCCATTTCCAATTGTACTTACTACTAGTTTGTGGGATTAGGATCAATGATCAAAATCATTTACTAAGGAAATATCCCCATTCTCTTTCTTTAAGGAAATGCACCTAATATTTTTTTCATTTTTTCCAATTCATACAACCAAGAGTCGATAATGGTCGACAATGATTGATTATGTGACTGATGCCTTTTTTAATTAAATCATTATCAAGCAAAATAGGAATTGTTAGAAAAAAAAATTCATGCAAGTAGGTTTAGAACCTTGATTTTACATCGTCCAGTGAGATATGTTTTTATGTTGTTTATTCTTCACAAAATTTATCTACTTTTTTTTCAACCCACTCATAAATATTTATTTGACTGTCGTTGCATAGCTTATGGATCAATAACAAATATTCATGATATTCAATCTTGGTATTTGTACGACTATCAAGGATTATTTTTATTTCTCAAGGGAAAACTTCTATAGATTTTTCATGCAACTCAATGAAGGACTTAGCTCTGGTTTGTGTGAGTTTTTTATAGTTCTTTATAGCATTATTTTGAATATAATTTGCAATTTTCCTATCCAATCATATGTGTTATATTTTTATCATTCAAGCTAGCATTATCTTAGGATCTTATCTTAGAGAATAGCATGCACAACAATAAAACACAAGAGACAAGAGACAAAGAATTTTCCTTGGGGAAACCATAAAGGAGAAAACCCCGTAACTTCCTCAGAGATAGAATGAGCACCAATGGCAGTAGTAAAACCCAAAAATATAAATATGATCTCCACAACTTCTCTATCTTTCTCTCACTTGAGAGAACTACTTCTCTCTCACTCATGCTCCCCAATGAGTGAGTGTGTGTGTGATAAATAGAGAGGATCACTCTCTATTTATATTCTTTCATTCACTTGATGTCCACTTTAACATCTCATCCCCACTTAACAATTAATTACTAGATCCGACATCTCTAGGAGAGTCTAATAACCCTAGTGCCCCACAATTGTGGCGACTTTTCCCTCCGATAAACAAGGAGGATTAACCTTGAAACAAATGTGGGCACTATTGCCTTGACTTACAATGGAGGGTTAAACTCAATGACTTTACATGACTTGTTACATTATTGAATCTCTCGATCGGAACATTGGGGAGTGACATGACTCAATTACATTATAGATACTTCCCAGAATAAACATCGGGGTACAATACATAAGATATACAAGTGAATACATTCTGAAGTTACAAATACATCAACACTCCCTCTTAACTAGGAAGGTATTCTCTTGACATAATTTATCAACACAAGTCTTCTTCTCTATATCATCTAGATCATCATCAAGTCATCTTCATATTCAATTCATCTTCATCTTCAAGTCATCTTCATTGTCAAGTCATCTTCATCATCAAGTCATATTCATTGTCAAGTCATCTTCATCAAGTCTGGATCATCACTTGATATGGATCGTCACTACTGGATCATCATCGAGTTGGGATCATCACTTGATCTAGATCGTCACTGCTGGATCATCATCAAGTCTATATCATCACTTGATCCGGATCGTCACTACTGGATCATCATCAAGTTTGGATCATCACTTGATCTAGATCATCACTGCTGGATCATCATCAAGTCTAGATCATCACTAAATCATCATCATCATTACTACTTCTTCTATCTCAATCAAATGGTGCTATCTCTTTAGTCTTCTCGTCACAGGAAGATCTACAAATCCAGCCCTTTTTCATGTTGGTTGTAGGCCTACCCTTCATGTAGGTCTTCATTGTCTTCAGCACTTATATCTAACCATGGAGTGAACCATGTAAGAAAGACCCACCCAACACTTACATCTGACCATGGGAGGAACATATCCAAGAAACATGTCAGAAAGGCGCGCCCAGCACTCACATTTGACCATGGGAGGAACACATCCAAAACCCATGTTAGAAAGGCCCAGCACTCACATCTAACCTCATCTTGTTAGAAATGCTCTAAACTTACATCCAACCTCATCTTGTCAGAAATTCTATGCACTTACATCTGACCTCATCTTGTCAGAAAGGCTCTGCATTGACATCCTACCTCATCTTGTCAGAAAGGCTCTGCACTTACATCCGACCTCATCTTGTCAGAAAGGCGCTGCACTTACATCTGATCATGTGGGAACCAATACCTCAGTCACATTAGAATGGACTTGCACTCACATCTGATCATGTAAGACTACATCCCACAGTCATATCAGAATGGCCCTCGGTCCTTGAATAAGTATTCCTGGTAACTTACCAGGTGCCTCCATTCCAAGAATGGCATTCAACACTTATATATGATCATGTAGGAACCAATCCTACAGTCACATCAGAATAGCTTGACACTCACATATGACATGTAAGGAACCAAATAGTCTCACCATGACAGAATGGCTCAGCCCTTACATTTGACCATGGAAGGAACCTAATCCTCTCACCATGTCAGAATGGCTCTAAGTCTCATCATTTCCCCTTGGAGGGAACCTCTATATGGAGAACACCAAGCTTCTCCTTGAAGTACTCAAATTTCACTTTGGTCATTTATAGAATAGAATCACATCAGGGATGATTACATCCAAGGATAACCTACGAGCTTCGCCAGGACCGATTACATCCGAGGACAACCTATAGGACCGTTTACGTCTGAACAACCTACGAGATTCACCAATATTTATGCTTAGACAACCTATCTCATCAGCTATGCTAGAAATCCCTCTTTCAAGAGATCTTGATTTGGATCACTGCTCCTCTCTGCATCATACAAAAAAACCAAGTCAGATCAACCAAATCAAATAATAATTTTCAAAAGAAACATACTACCTCACAAATAGTAAGTGGCAACATCTTTTTCCTCAGCTATACTCAGCGCCATGCAGGAATCCATCCTTCCAAACCAAGAGATCACACTTGATCCCATACTAAAGTAGCACCTCGAATTGCTCTTCCTATCAATGGTACTACCTTCCTAATATTAATCCCAATAACCCTCTAGGTTAATCTTCCGATTCACCTCATACTTGAGCCCATAATCAACTGTACCCTTCAGGTACCTCACTGCATGCTTTACAACCATTAGGTGAACATGTCTCAATGTGTTCACAGCAAAGCAAATATCTGGTCTCGTATTTGTCAGGTAAATCATCTGACAATGCATCGTGGCATCAACCGACTCTAATTAAGCATTACTCAATAGGTTCAGGTTCGATTCCATAGGTGTGGTCATGTCCTTGACATCCATCATCCTGAACCTCTTCAGGATATCTACTGCATACTTCCCTTTTCCACACCTCCATGCCTAGAATGTAGTGCATCATCCCCAATTCCTTCATCTAGAACTCGGTAGCAAGTCTCCTTCTTGAAACTTTAATGAGTTCCTCTTTTCTGTCAGGAACAAGTCATCAACGTATAATAAGAGCATCACTAGTCTTTGTCCTTCAACCTTGAAGTAAATTTTGGAATCCGCTTTACTCTTAATAAATCCTATATTCACCAGTAAGCTATCCATCATGTCGTACCATGTCGAACCTCAGGATCTTCTATAGTCACTCCGTCTGAAGCAGAGCATCATTCTCCCTCTGTCTTTCGTACTATATGCACTGAAACATTCTATACTGGAGTGACAAGTAGATTCCTTTGCTACTAATATTCTATGTATCCATCTAGGATCATTGGATACCAAGATCCTCTATCTTGAACTTTTTCAAAATTTCTTCTTGCACCCATCTGTGAGCTTGTCATCCTCTATAGACTTTTATCTTCAACCTTGTAGCAAAGGTTAAGATCTTCATCAAGCCCCTCATGTATGTGTTATCCCATGGGTGTCTTCTAATCTCGTACAAGGATTTCTTTCATTTGCACACATGATTCTTCCTGTCATGTGTATCTCTTGTGGCTGCAAATGTCTCTTCATAGTCTATGCCTCGTACTATGAATCTTTCCTTGTATCCCATGATGTTTCCATCTACTGCGTGATGGAACTATGAATTTCTCTTCATGTATTGATACTACATTTTAGACATCATTCTTCTTGAACTAGTATTCCCTTTTTTCTTGGTTACTTCTTCATAGCTGGAAGGTTCTACATCAATTATGTCGCTGCATTTGTCATATTATTCTTCATTTTGAAATGTCGTCACTTGTTCTTCAAAACAAGTCTCATCCTTCTTTGCTTGTAGGCAATTTTACATGATCTTTCCTACAAGTAAAATGCATTAGTTGTATGGTTATTTCATAAGGTATATTCATAATGAAAATTTTTTATGCATAAATATATGATCATGCAACTACTTTAGCCAATACAACATCCATCCATATCTCACGGAAACTTTCTAGATGCCTTCCATCTCTACCAGGACAACATTTAGATTGTGCACTAATCCAATATGTCAGTAAAGAGGTTTCATTCTAGATAAGTAGAAATGGAGAGTTGTATAGCACCATGAGATACTTACCCATCACATGCATATTAGTAGTATACTATCATTAATGCAAACATTCTATCATTCATAATACATTAACTGAATATAGGCAAATGCATAACAAAAATAATATCATGAAATGACAATTGAATACTTATCTTTATTTGTTTCATGGGTAGACTCCTTCTTGAGCCTTCAGCTTCATCATCTTCTTCATTCATCATTTCTTATCCAAATTCTAAGATGGATAATATTTTCTTTAAGAGTTGAGTTCTTCGTATTCCTCATCGCTTTAGGGATCTTTTTTGGATGGTGAGATCTTGATCTTTAGTTGCTCCCATCTTCTCTTCTATTATGAGTCAAGCTTCTTCTTCTTCCCAGAGTCTGCTGAAAGTAGTCACTTCCTTCTGGCACACATTCCTCGCATGAATTAATTCCATGATCATGGGAGGCCATTCAATATGGTTGTCACTACTTCTGCATTCTTCACTTCTTCTTCTACCGCTTCAAGTTGTTCTGCATTCTGGATCTTCACATTCTTCAACTATTTTCTCAAAGCCATATTTTGATTTATGTTCTTCCCTTCAAATATCTTGATTAAGGAATCAAACATGTCTTTCAGTGTCTTTTGGGAAGACACTTATGGTACAAGTTTATCCGTGATTGAATTAGCAATGATCTTCTTGTCCTTGACCAAGTTCTTTGAGCATCATCTCCCTCTGGAACTAGAACCTCTATAATCATGTAGGTGTCCAATTCATTTTTTTAAGAGATCATATACTTCCATGCTTGGAATTTTTCAAATTCACCAAGCTTATTATCAATCTCATGTGATAGATCACTTTGAAATGAGAATCTCAAATGAAAATAGCAAAGGATTATATCTTACCGATTTGAGGTGTCCGTCCTGGTTCTGGAGCTGGCTGATCTAGGATTTGTCGAAGAAACCCTAATTTTCAAAACTTGGAATATTTTAGATATGATTGTATATAAATATATATCTCTTCAAGGTGAGCTTTATAATCTACTCCTTTTCTTAAAAACAGTGGAGGGAAGCTCCTGGAATAGGAGGCCCTAGTTTTCCAATTTCTTCTGCATACATTCCTGTACTATTTCTATGGTATCTCCAGAATTACTAATCCTCTATGTCTAAAACTTCACATTGAGGTATCCTCGCATGTCCCTATTCCAACACCATATGTTTCATCAGAATTGGTTTCACCAATTGGGACTTATGATCGTTTTCCCAAGGTGACCTGTTTCAGGACTATTCAACATAGAGAAGTTGTATGGACTGCCACGTGTCACATTTTCATATTATGGGTGTGAAAATTGGACCATAGAAAATAATTTCCATTCCCTTTCTGTAACATCTTCATATATTTCATTTCAAACTTTGTAGCCCGAGATATAGAAATTTTTCACAGTTGTCCTGTTTAGGGATGAATCCTGGAAGAGACCGGAACCCTAACTTGGAGGGATCATATATCCTATAATATAGAGAATATGAGGCTTAATTTTGGACACAGTATAAATCCATATTTTATATTCGTCCTATGAAATTTTCAGCTCTTGCGCCTTCTCCAATGCTGAGATATAGCGAATGTACCAAAACTTATCATTTTTAGTATTTTAGGGTTTTTCCAGCGTGAGGTCAAACTAAGGTTTGAATTTCCTGGAGTTTCACCCAACCAAAAATATCGACCCAAGTCTCTAAACTTTTATTTTTATGAGGAGAGAAATCCTATTCTGGGATCACTCAAAAATTACTCTTCTGTAAGAAGCCCTAATTTCCCGCACCAAAAACGGAAAATGTCCGGAATCGAATTCCGCTTCGACAGAAAGATGCGCCTTTCAATGGAGAGTCATCCTACTATACTTTTTCTAATGGATTGTGGAGAGAAACCCACAAAGTAAGAATCCCTAGCTTCTACAGCTACAAAATGTCTTCTTCTCAGGTTAGCTCTGATACCATGTTAGATTTTTATCATTCAAGCTAGAATTATCTTAGGATCTTATATGAGAGAATAACATGCACAACAATAAAACACAAGAGACAAGAGACACAAAGAATTTTCCTCGAGGAAACCATATAGGAGAAAACCCCACAACTTCCTCAAAGATAGAATGAACACTAATGGCAACAATAAAACCTGAAAACACAAAGATGATCTCCATAGCTTCTCTCTCTCTCTCACTTGAAATAACTACTTCTCTCTCAATCATGCGCCCCAATGAGTGAGTGTGTGTGTGATAAATAGAGAGGCTCACTCTCTATTTATATTCTTTCATTCACTTGATGTTCACTTTAACATGTCAGCCCCACTTAACAATTACTTACTAGAGCCAACATCTCTAGGAGAGTCTAATAACCCTAGTGTCCCACAACTGTGGGGACTTTTCCCTCCGATCAACAAGGAGGGTTAACCTTGACACAACTGTGGGGACTATTTCCCTAACTTACAATGGAGGGTTAACCTCAATGACTTTACATGACTTTTTACATTATTGAATATCCTGATCAGAACATCGAGGCATGACATGACTCAACTACATTATAGATACTTCACGGAATAAACATCGGGGTACAATACATAATATATACAAGTGAATACATTCGAAGTTACAAATACATCAACAATATGTGAATTTATTACTTGCTCAACATTTATACCTAAATGCTCATTATTTTTCCTTGTTTAGTACTACTGGCTATCAAAATCATATAATTACAAACACACACACACACACACACACACACACACACATTGAGTATAAAATTTATAAGTGTGCAAACTACCTAATAGTAGGCGTAACAAACACATCTGGACTAGTTGATCAAATATGTTATCAGTTGAAAGGGCCGAGTTGGATTGATCTTTGCTTTGCATGAACTCTAAAGGATAATGTAATGTCCCTCCCATGTGACCATGATGTTATGTGGCCTAACCCCTAGTGGTTCTAGCCTAGGAGGGGTTATTTTGTAAATAAATAATCATGGATATGCAATACTAGACAATGATACAATTTCTAAGTTTTAATTAATAACTATGATGTTTTTAATAATTTTATGCTAAGTAATGCCTTGAGTGACAAGGAGTGTGCATGAATCCAATTCAACCATGAGTTTTCATCCAATAAATGAAACTATATCAAATCAAGAAAAATTACAAAAAGAAACTAAGCAAGAAGATAGAATCCCACCAAATTAGTCAAAAGAGAAAATCCAGGACAAAGACGACAACTGCAGAAAAGATGTCAGGATAAAAAGAAGGAAAATTTTGGCGAGATCAATTTCTAAAATATAAAGAGGCAAGTCAGTCAAATAAGAATGAGGGCAAATTTTCTAAAGTAGTAAAGGAAAGTCTTCCAAAATCACTAGGGCGCAGATTCCAAAAAATAAGAAAATCCATCTCAGGGAAAAAGAATAAAAGTGACAAATTTTCCCCTTCCTCTATGAGGGAGCTTTGGTCAAGGTGGATTTTTAATGTATATAAATTTCCTATATATGAATTATAGTGCACCCATATTCCATTTTCTTGTCATTGTTTTTCTGAGTTTGAGAGTTGTCTCTCAATAGTTGAGTGATGTGCCTCAACTGAAGCTTTGGGTGGTGTGCCCCTTAGCTATTGTATTTCATTTCTTGTTCTTAAAGTAACTATATCCATTATATAATTTTTATTTCAGGTTCTTATTTCTATTTCATCTACATTCCATATCATTCAGCAGAGCTTGAAGACCTCTCTTTAGTGAAATCTACTCTTCTCTCTTCTTCATGTCCATTCTTGGTTATTCTAGATATTATGGAGAGTTTGTAATGGGAATTTAAAATACAAATAATATTTATTAGTGTAATTATGTATATTATTCCATTTAATATCATTTTCATACCACATGCATACCATTGGGAGAGTTTGGGAGGCTCAGCATTCGATTCTACGTAGTTTCCTAAATTTGAGAGTCATTCTATGGGTTCAATGCTATAAGAGGATGTCTATAATATTACAATGAGATTAATTTATACCATAAATTATATATTCTAATGTAATTAATGATATCTGAAAGTTTCACATCATTCTGAACTGTTTTTCTCAAGTTTCATAAATATCTTTAACACCCTGCCTAGATTTCAATCAATAATGGAATAGTTTTCTAGTTTGAGTTAATTAGTCAGTATAAACATATAAATTTAATTTAATTTATATTCTAAAAATTAAATATAATTATAATTATGATATTCCATGTCTGAAACTAAATATTAGTGACCCCTTTCCCACGTTTGCAAATCCCAGAAGTTTAGCTTGTTGCATAGTCCTAGTAACTAGTTTTTTCTATTACAACCATTAGGATTATTTTTTATTTTTAATACATGTTATAAAAATTAAATTTATGAATTCAAAATCATAAAAATTACTACATAATCTCCCTAATATCCTCTTATCCTTTGGTTTCTCGAAAATTTCTTGCAACAATTTCAGTTTGCACCGGTTGGCACTCCAAGAATCTTGGTAGTATAATTCATCCTAGATGAGGTTTGAAACCTAAAATGGGACAAAATACATGTTATTAGGAATGTTAAAATTCAGTATCATTCATTTCCCTTTGATCTCACCTTCAAATCCCAATTTATTCCCTCCTCTACTTGCTAAATTATCCACCTGTTAGCTAGTGTCTTAAAGTTTGTTTAAAAACATATTGCACAGAGTTAGTGGACCTGAATACTACCTTTGGTTCATTAAAATTATATAATATCATGGTCCTATGTACATAATTTTATATTACCTTTATGAGTACTAAAATAGATCTCAATTCTAGCCATAAAAATTCTGAATATCTTTTCATTGTTGGAGAAGAGGAGGTCAGTTCCATTCAAGGGAACATTCAAGGAGTGGAAGGAAGTATGGATGACAAAGGAATATGTATAGAATAAAAGTATGAAATATTTGCATAGAAAATTCTTAAATTTGTGGATAATTTCACCCAATTACAAACAAAAACCAGAGACATTCTCTCTAGGTTGGTAGACAAGAAAAAAGGGGAAGTCAGTAATGATGGTTCCCACAGAGGAGAAGAAGTTCATCAAGGACAATATCTTCTCAAATACTGGAACCCATAATAGACCACTTGAATTCAAAGAGATTCCAATTTCTAATATTCAAAATATTTTGGAGCATAGTTCATAGGATGGTAAAGTACCATTTGAAGGAGTCACACCAATAGAGATTTGGCTCACAGAATACATGGATTTAAATGAAGAGTTCAAAAGACATTTGACCTTTAGAGACTACTATGATTATCAAGTTAGGTTAAAATTTAGATGAGGTAATATAATGCATACTCAAAACTTTTATTTGCATAGAACCATAGGAAAAATTTCCATTCCTTATTTTGATGGATCTGCAAAATCCACTGCTAACTCATGGGTGTAGAAACTTTATCCTTATTTTCAGCTGAATCCTATGATGGAAAGAGATGCCATTAGGATGAACACGCTGCATTTGGAAGGATATGTAAGTGATTGGAGGTTTAAGGGTTAAGAACCTTGTATAATGATACATTAAATACCTATGAAGAGTTCACCAGAAGATTGATGAACATATTTGATAGGAGAGATCCTGATATGTCATTCATGGATCTTGCTCATTTAAAGAAGCTAGGAACTCCAGAGGATTGCATTTCTTAATTTCAAAAGTTGGTTGTCATGGTGGATGATGTGTTAGAATCCTGATTAGTCATTTTTTTTACAAAAGGACCAGCAAACCCACTTAAAGGTTTGGTTAAATGTCATCAACCTTCTACATTGCAAGATGCCATGGAAAAGACTCGGGATCTTCAAGATGCTATTCCAAAAACCAGATTTCCACCAAAGAGTAATTTTCCCTCAAGATTCAAGGATAAGATAAATTTCAAGAGGGATAAATTACACAAGGGTCCCACTAAAAATTTCAAGAGGGATAAATTTTCTAAATATCGAGATGAATTGAGGGGGAAGAAGTTGTGTTTTTCATGCCAGGAGCCATGGGTTCTAGGCCATAAATGTGTTAAGGCGAAAGAACACTATATTAAATTTTATTTTGAAATTGAATATGAAGGAGAGGATGCATACCAGCAAACAAATGAATAAGAAAATTTTGAATCAGTTGAAGAGGAGGAGCAACCTCAACCAGATTTCGAAAAAATTGTTGTTTTTTCTGGAGTATCTAAATTTCATACTATCTGGTTCAAAGGAGTAGTCCAAGGGCATAGAGCCACCGTTTTGGTTGATGGAGGAGACACCCATAATTTAATTTATACTACAATTATGGAGAAAATAAATATTCCCACCAAATCCTTTCATGGATTCACTGTCATAACCCCAGGAATCACTCCATGGACTGCACAAAATGGATTCCCAAGTTGCAAGTGACCATTGGGGATTATATAGTTACTAACCATTTATATGTGGTGAATGTGGATGACACCTATATAGTTTTGGGATTCCAATGGTTATTTTCTATTGGTGAACATTCTATGAACTACCAAGTTCTAGAAATGAAGTTTACAAGTTTTTTTGGGAAACAATTTTTTTTGCTAGGCATGAATACTTAGCCAAAGTCGTTGGTCTCTTCCCACATCATGAGATATATATTAAGACATGAATACATAGAGTTGGTTGATGAATGTTTTATTCTTTCCTAAGTATCAACCATAGACATTTCTCAACATCCATAGGACATTAAGGTGCTGCTAAAAAAGTATGAGAAAATTTTTGGAGATCTTCCTCCGAGGAGACCACCAGATAGAGGGGTTGAGCATGTGATAGAATTGGAGGTAGGTGCACTTCCTATCATGATTTGACCTTATAAGAATACCAAAAGGTTGAAATATAAAATTGAAATAACATAAAGGATTTGCTGAAATTGGGGTTGATTAGACCCAGTACTAGCCCTTTTGCTTCATCGGTGGTTTTAGTGAAGAGGAAGGATGGGACCTTAAGGATGTTCATAGACTATGGAGATATGAATAAAAGAACCATTAAGTACCATTACCCCATCCCAATGATTGATGAATTAATGTATGAGTTTCATGGGGCCAAATTTTTCTACAATATTGACCTCCATTTTGGATATCATCAAGTCTATATGAGAGAACAAGACATACAAAAAACAACTTTCCACTGTCATTATGGCCATTTTGAATTCTTAGTCATGCCCTTTGGTTTTTTTATATGCACCTGCAACATCTCAATCTTGCATGAACATGGTATTTAGAGAGTATCTCTGTAAGTATGTGTTAGTATTTTTTGATGATATTTTAGTATATAGTAAAAATTTGAAAGAACATCTACAACATTTGGAAGTTGTACTAACCATTCTTGCATACAAGTCCTTGTATGCAAAGGTATCCAAATGTGAGTTTTGGATGATTGGGATGTTGTATATTATCCATGTGATTTGGAAACATGGGGTGAAGTTCTGCATGGAAAATACTCAATCTATCACAGATTGACCAATCCCCAAGAATGTCACAGAATTGAGAGGATTCATTGGAGTATGCACTTACTATTAAATATTTGTCAAGGTATTTTCTTAAGTAGGAGCTCCCTTTACTAATCTTACCAAGAATAAAACCTTCTTTTGGTCAGACGAAGATGAAAATGTTTTTGAGAATACAAAAATGGTTATGAGTAGTTGTCAAGTTCTTTCTCTACCTGACTTCGCTCAACTGTTTGTGCTTGAGTGTGATTCCTTTAGGGAAGGTATTGGAGCAATACTGATACAAAATAGACACCCAATTTCCTTTGAGAGAAGAAAGTTTCATACCCATGAAAGGAATTTTCCATATATGACAAAGAGATGTTGACCCTAATTCATGCCCTAGAAAAATTCTAACAGTACCTGGTGGGTAGCAAATTTGTGGTCAAAATTGATCACAATAGCTTGAGACATTTCTTGACCCAAAAAAAGATTAATGACAACAAACAAAAATGGTTAAGTAAAGTTAAATATTTTGATTTTGATATATAGTACAATAAAGGAAAGATGAGTGTAGTAGCAGATGCTTTGTCAAGAAAACCAAATTTTTCTACTAAGGAGTTCCCTAAAGGATGGAAAGAGAAAGTATCCGAAGAATACTCCAGAAATCAATTTGTATGTGAACTTATCAATGGAGAAACTAGAGATGACATGCACAAAATAGTGGATGGGATAATATACTACAAGGATAGGATTTACTTAGTACTAGGATCATATATAACAAAGAAGATTTCAGAAGCTTCCCATGATTCACCACTAGCAAGGCATCTTGGTTTTTTGAAAACTTACCAAAAGGTTAGGGATATATTTTTCTGGAAAGAATCCAAAGATGATGTGACGATACATGTGAGATAATGTAACATATGTAGGAAGAATAAATTAGAGCACATCCATTTAGCTGGTCCACTTCAACCACTCATGTCTATTCCAAATAAAAAATGGGAAATCATTTCAATGGAATTTATCATTGGGTTACCCATGGTGCAAGGTAATGATTGCATATATGTTGTAGTTGACCGATTGAACAAGTTTTCACACTTCTTTGTTGTTCCTTCTAGCATCTTAGAAACTCATATTGTTGAAATATTTTTCTTTAAATATTCAAATTACATGGCTTTCCAAAGATAATAATCAGTGAAGGAGATAATGAGTTTACTAGTGCTTTTTGGCAAGAATTGTTTAAATTTGTGGGAATAGAATTGAACCTCAGTACAATTTATCATCCCCAAATTGATAGACAAACTAAGAGGGTTAATCAGTGTTTAGAGGTTTATCTCATAAATTATGTCACAAGATGACATAAGACATGGATCGGATGATTTCATTTGGGAGAATTCTTCTACAATACTACTTATCATTCATCGATAGGCATGTCCCCATTCAAGGCCTTGTATGAATATGAAGCTACAAATTATGTGGACCAAAATTTTGGATAAATTAGAGCACCAAAAGCTAATTATTGGATTCAAGAAATCCAAGACATACTGAAGGCACTCAAGAACAACTTGCAGACTTCTCAAAACCAACATAACATGTATGCATATAGGAACATAACTGATAGGCATTTTCAGTAAAATGACATAGTATATTTAATATTGTATCCTTACAAACAATAAACTCTGAAGGGAAAAGGAATGAAAAAGTTAAAACCCGGGTTCTATGGTCCATATAGAGTAGTAAGGAAAGTAGGTGAAGTTTCTTATGAACTAGATCTTCCTAAGAATAGTAAGGTTCATAATGTCTTACATGTTTCATGTTTAAAGAAGGAAGTGGGGAAACATGTAACAGTTTTAGCATAAATTCCTTGCTTGGATGATGAAGGAAAGTTAATTACGTTATCAGATAAAATATTGTAGACTAGATAAAGGAAACTCAGAAATATAACCATTAAGTAGTATTTAGTCTTGTGGAAAGGGATACCAAGTGATGATTACACATGGGAAAATGGATAACTGTTGTAACGTATTCAAATAAAATTGCTTCAAGAAAATAAAATTTTGGGAAAGGAGGACTATAATGTACTTGACAAATGACCATGTTGTTATGTGTGCTAACCCCTAGTGGTTCTATCCTAGGAGGTGTTATTTTGTAAATAAATAATAATGGATATGAAATACTAGACTAGGATACAATTTCTAGTTTTTAATTAATAATTATGATGGTTTTAATAATTTTATGCTAAGTAGTTCCCTAGGTAACAAGGAGAGTGCATGAGGCCAAGTGCAACATGAGTTGTCAACCAGGAAAGGAAACTAGAGAAAATCAAGAAAAATACCAAAAATAAACTAAGCAACAAGATATAATCATGCTAAATCAGTCATAATAGAAAATTCAAGACAAGGAAGGAAACTGCAGATAAGTTGTTGAGATAAAAATAAGGAAAATTTCGGAGAGAGAATTTTCTAAAAATCAAGAAAATTGCCAAAAATAAACTAAGCAACAAGATATAATCAGGAAAGGAAACTACAGAAAATCAAGAAAAATGCTAAAAATAAACTAAGCAACAAGATATAATCATGCTAAATCAGTCACAAGAGAAAAGTCAAGACAAGGGAGGCAACTGTAGATAAGTTGTTGAGATAAAAATAAGGAAAACTTTGGAGAGAGAATTTTCTAAAAGAGAAAGAGGAAATTCAATCAAAAAGAAAGGAGGGCATAGTTTCTAAATCAATAAAGGAAATTCTTCCAAAATCATTAGGGCACAGATTCCAAAAAAGAAGAAAAGTCATGCCAGGGAAAAAGCAGGAAAGTCAGCAAGTTTCCCAATTCCTCCATGAGGACGCATTGGTCAAGGTGGTTTGGGAATGAAGATAACTTTCATATATAGGAATTAGAGCACACCCCTCTTCTAATTTTTGGTAATTGTGTTTTTATTTTGAGATTTTTCACTTAGTGGTTGAGTGACGTGCCTTAATTGAAGCTTTGGGTTGTGTGCCCCTTATCTAGTGGATTTCATGTCTTGTTCCTAATGTCAGTGCATCCATTGGAGAATTTTTATTTCAGGTTTGTATTTCTACTTCAGCTACATTCGATATCTTTCAACAGAGCTTGAATACTTCTATTCAATGAAATCTACTCTTCTCTCTTCTTCCTATCCATTCTTGGTTATTCTAGATATTATGGAGAGTTTGCAATGGGAATTTAGAACCCACTCATATGTATTAATGTAATGGTATTTATTCTTTCATTTAATATCAGTTCCATACCATATTCATCCCATTTCCATAGTTTGGGAGGCTCAACATTTGATTCTACCTAGTTTCCTAACTCCATGAGCCATTTTATGGGTTCAATGCTATAATACGTTATTTCTAAGATTCCAGTGAGATTCATTTCTACCCTAAATGATATTTTATTCTGTAACTAATTATATATTTCACAACATTATGAACTTATTTATTAAGTTTCATAAAGATCTTTAACACCCTACCTAGATTTCAATGAATAATGGACTAGTTTTCCATTTTGAGTTAATTAGTCAGTGTAAGCATATAAATTTTATTTCCTTTATATTCTAAACATTAAATAACATGCTAATTATTATATTCCATGTCTGAAAGTGAATATTAGTGATTGGAAATCCTAGAAGTTTACCTTATTACATAGTCCTAGTGACTAGTTTTTCTATTGCAACCCTTATGATTATTTTTTATTGTTAAGATATGTTATAAACATGAAAGTTATTAATTAAAAATAGTTAAAATATTTATAGAGTCTCCCTAATTTCCTCTCATCCATTGGTTGCTTGAAAGCTGCTTGTAAAGATTTCAGTTTGCACTGGTTGGGACTCCCAGAAGACTGGTAGTAGACATCATATTGGATGATGTTAGAAACATAAAAGGAACCAAAACATAGGTTCTTAGTAATATTAACATTCATTATTCTTCCTTTCCATTTGATCTCACCTTGAAATCCCAATTTATTCCTTCCTCGGCTTTCTAAATTACCCACCTGTCAGCTAGTGTCTTAAAGTTTGTTTTAAAAATTTACTGCACAGAGTTAGTAGACCTGAATTCTGACTTAGGTTCATTACAGTAAATCATAATTCACTGCTATATTTAAATGTATCATTCCATACTTGGTCAATTATTTTTTCCATATAATTTATTAGAGTAAATAACCCTCCTAGATCTTGTCCATAAGAATCTAGTGGGCCAAACCACACTCAAATATACCTCCTAATTCATCCATGAATAAAAATGCTAATTTTGAGGGTGAATTCCTAAGTTTGGGGGAGCATTCCCTTTGGGGGAATTTTCTTTTGATGTAAGGAGAAAATTGTGTGAAGGCTAAGTGCGTCACACTAACTAGTTACTAGTTGACCCTAATTATTCCTAAATGATATTCTAGTGACATTAGCACACCAATCTAGTTTAGTTCAGTGCACATCAGTTTATTTAAGTTCAGTTAAGTTCAATGTACATTAGTTCAACTCAGTTCAGAACAATTTAGTGCACATTAGTTCAGTTTAGTTCAGCTTAGTTCATTTCAGTTGAGTTCAGTGCATATAAGTTAAGTTAACTTTAGATCAGTTTAGTTTAGAAAATTTCAACTCAGATATTGCATGACTAACTAACGTTATTTGTGCTAAATTAATCCTAACTATCAGGGGAAAATTGAAATATATCCTATACTAATTCAAATTGCCTCTCTATATATAACATGGTTCTCCCAAGATGGGATACACCCACACATAAATTCCAAGTTCTTTATTAATATACCATCCATCAAAATGAAGGGATACAACCTGAACAACCTCGTTGCACTTCCTCTTCACTCTTTCACAATCTCTCACACAATCACAGAGATTGTTTTACAATTCTACAATACAATACAATACACTTTACGGTTGTATTACAATTCCATCCTTTTATAGGGTAATTACAATGGGAAAATACAACGGGTCACCCAATACCAGGGACTACAAACTGTTGGCCAACAAACATCCCAAAAATTTCTTTCAGGGGCTTCATCCCTACACCCCCTACTGAGATGAGTGTACAGTAAGATTAGGGTACAAACACAACTAAAAAATAACATATATGAATATGGAATATCAGGCTCCACAACCAACAATCTTCCACTTGGATACTAATCACAACTCCACCACTATTGCACTTTCTAGACTATGCTCTAAACCTTGGACCTGGAAAATTTCTCATCTTCACCTTCACGCTTAAACGCCAATAGAAACCAAGTAGGAAATCAGTTTCTCTCTTATTACTACCTTTTTCAACGTGTCTATAGGATTCTAGCTAGTATGTATCTTTTCCAACTTTAATAGTTCATCTTCCAAAATATATCTTATGAAATGGTACATGAGATGTCTATGTTTAGTCCTTGAAAGAAAATTGTAGTTCTTTGCAAGATGAATGGCACTATGGCTGTCATTATGCATCCTTCTATTCTCCTTCTTCTTACCCAATTCCTCCATGAAACTATGCAACCAAATCATCTCTTTACTAGCCTTTGTACCAACAACATACTTTGCTTCCATTGTTGAAAGTGAAACAACCTTTTGCAGTTTTGAAATCCAACTTATTGTTGTTCCACCTATAGTAAAAACATAGCCTGTGGTTCTCCTCCTATTTTCTTTATCACCAGCCATATCTACATCAACATATCCATGTAAAACAATGTATGAACCTCCAAAACATAATGCATGAGAATTGATGCATTTCAAATACCTGACAATCCATGGTACTTACTTGCAATGCTATTTACCTAGATTGTTCATATACCTACTCACAACTCCCATGGAATGCACGATATCTGGTCATGTGTACACCATGACATACATCAAGATCCTAACTGTTGATGAATAGGGAACCTTGGACATGTATTCTATCTCTTCATGTGTCTTGGGACACTTCTCCTTACTTAGTTTGAAATGGTTGTCCAAAGGTGTACTAACTTGTTTTTCATTATACATTCTAAACCTATCCAACACCTATCCATGTACTCACCTTGAGACAACTTCAATTTGCAATTTTTCATGTCTCTTGTTGTTCTCATACCAAGGATTTTCTTTGTAGCACCCAAATCATTCATCACAAATGATTTAGCTAGTTCCCTTTCGAGCACATTTAAATCCTACATGTTAGGCCATACAACAAGCATGTCATCAAAATTCAATAAGAATATAATATATCTTCCATTACCTAGGTTCTTGAAATAAACATAGTGGTAAGAATGACATCTACTATAACCTTGTTTTGTCATAAATTTACCAAACTTTATGATGTTGTATTTGTAACTTCAAAAGATATTATAATGTTTATTATCATTGTATGTTGTTGTACCCCCATCGTATATGTGTTTCCCTCCTTTTAGGATGTCATTATTCTGTATGATCCTTGAGGTACAACCTTCATTGTATGTTGGGGAAATAGTTCCCAGTATAATATAATTTAATGTACTTTTAGATTCTCTCTAGGAAAAGTTGGCCCTATTAGGGTTAGAAGTCGGCCCAATCATGTTGGTAGGTCAGTCACTTGAAGGGTATAAATAGGGAGGAGCCCTCCCTCATTTATACACACTCACACTCACTCAAGTTCGCATGAGGAGAGAGAGAGAGCTGTAAAAGACTTCTTATTAATGGGTTTTTCCATCTTGCGATATTGTCTTAGTGATAGAACTATTATGAGGAAGTTTGTGGGGTTTTCTCCTTTATGGTTTCCCCGAGGAAAATCTTTGTTTCTTGTGTATATTCTCTATTTTATGTATCTTGTTGTGCTTGTTATTATTTTATATAAACACCCTAATCAAGTTAAATTATATTATAAAAACTAACATGATAACATGATATCAGGGCCTCTCTGAAGGAAGGAATTATGTAGCAGCAAAAACTAGGGCCTCCTAGTTCAAGGTCTTATATCCATATATGATCAAAAAATAGGGCTAGGGTAACTCGCCATATAAGGGCACATATTTTGGTGGAAGCATAATCAAGTTTGAAGAAGTTTCACTTTTGACCCTGGTGACTAGTGTCAGGATAAAATAAGGCATCAAGTTTCAAAGTCTTCCCACCTTAGTCTTCAGAAAAGGATCTTGCTAAGAAAATCACCTCAAGGAAGAACATATTTCTATCCATACAGAGTTCCCAAACTCCAATTTTGGAAAATTAGGGCTTCTCTAATAAAACCTAGGTCAGCTAACTTTAGAACCAGGTTAGACACCTCAAATTAGTAAGATCTAAATATTTGTTATTTCCATTTGAGGTTCTCATTTGAAAATTAAGCATCATAGTCATCTTGAGGACAAGATTGGAGGAATTTATATATTTCGAGCATGGAAGTACAAGATCTCCCGGATCCTTGAAGAAAATGATTTGGATCAGTATATCAACAAAGAATCTCCAAATCTAGAGGGAGATGAGGCTAAGGCTAATCATAAGAAAAAATTGGTTAAATCCAAGAGAATCATTACAGATTCTATTAAGGATCATCTCATCCCCCATGTATCATCCTTGAAGAAACAAAAGGAATTGTTTGATTCTTTGACAAATATGGTCGAAGGAAAGAATATCAACCAAAAGACGACATTGAGGAACCAGTTGAAAAATGTGAATATACATAACTCACAGACTCTATAGTCCTAATTCACAAGGGTTTCTCAAATCGAGGAACAACTTGAAGTAGTTTAAGAGAATGTAGAATAATGAGAGGTTGTGATGACTACCTTGAATGGCATCCCAAGATCATGGGATTCATTCACTCAAGGAATCTATGCAAGAAGGAATATGATCTCTTTCAGTAGAATCTGAGAAGAATGCACACAATAAGAATATAAACTCATAAAAAGAGAAGAGAAGATGGGAGCAACTGAAGATCAAGCTCTCATATTTTACACCAGATGAAACTAAAGGAAGAAGGAGAACCACCATCACAACAAAAGGAAGGACCATCATCATAAAAATACAAAAGAAGTTTATAAATTATCCTACCATCATTTGATGCTACACTTGTGATGAGAAGGGACACTATTCCAGATATTTTCCCAGGAACAAGGACTCCTTCAATGAGAAGAAGAAAAAACATCATGCTCACACTGTTGAAGACAATGAACTGGCAAGAGAAGATAGAAGGACGATTCTGATGAATAATATGTTCTAATATAATAACTGTCATGCACTATATCACATGGAAGCAATGATTTTCTTGTGTATAGTGGGGCATCTAAACATATGACGGGATACAGAGAATCATTTGTCAATATGTCTGAGCATGAGTCACCTCGCAAGGTGAAACTTGGGGATGATTATCAATACCCCATAAAGGGAAATGGATAATATTCATACAAGCTAGACTCTGAGAAATATTTGAATATGAAAGACATGCCATATGTTCCACGATTGAAGAAGAATATTATCTCCATATTTGCACTAGATGCAAAGGGAATGATAGTTGCATTTGTTGATGGACAAATTCTAATGTTGACTAAGAAAAGACAATCAATGATGCAACAGTAATTGGAGAGAAAGATGGAGACTTCTACAAAATGAAGGGACATCCTAAACATGCATTAGTTCATGAATCAACAGAACCAAGTGAACTATGGAACTGAATGCCTGCACATGTGTACTAGATAGCACTACCAATTGCAAGAAAAGTAGTTTCAAGACTTTCAGAAATCCAAGCAAAGCATGAAGGTGTTTGTAAAGGATGTGTGCAAGGAAAGAATGAAAATAATAAATTTCCCAGTAGTGAAATCAAAGAAAAAAGGAATACTGGAGATAGTACACTCAGATGTATGCAGACCCATGTCATTCATCTCACTAAGCCAGTATGTGTAGTATGTTTCCTTTAAAGATGATTTAACACATAAGACTTGGATATATTTATTGAAATCAAAAAATGAACTGCTCAATAATTTTAAATAATTCAAAGACTGGTTCAAAAACCACAGTGAGAGTAAGATAAATACCCTACAGTTGGATAATGGCATAGGTTTCACCTCAGAATAATTCAAGGAACTCTACAGAGAGTCTAGGATTAATAAGAATTTGAGCACTCAATACAATCCCCAATAGAATGACATAATGGAATGAAAGAACATAACTATAATGGAAGCAACAAAATCAATGCTACATGACCAGTATCTTTCGATGCACCTTTGGTAAGAAGAGACAAGGAAAATTTGGTATGTACATAACCATACTCCTCATCGAGTACTCAAAAACAAGACTCCTAAAGAGGATTTCTCAGGAGAGAATCCAGAAGTCAACCATCTTAGGATATTTGGCTTCCCAGTATACATACACGTATCAAAGGAGAAGAGGACCAATTACAATATTGATCCCTTTGGGAGGAAGGGAATA
The DNA here is from genome assembly GCA_001517045.1 of Pseudotsuga menziesii. Lineage (NCBI taxonomy): Eukaryota > Viridiplantae > Streptophyta > Pinopsida > Pinales > Pinaceae > Pseudotsuga > Pseudotsuga menziesii. Next base: position 808,597 of record LPNX011070618.1, on the reverse strand, counting down.
TTCATAGAATACAATGATACCGAATATACTTCCCAGGATTTAAGAAGATTGACATCAGTAGAGATGTAACATTTAATGAAGACTCGATGTACTCTAGATACAAAAAAATACATATTGAAGAGGTCGAGGAACCTGAAGGAACTAGAGTTAGAGATACAACAATAGAAGAATCAATTCCATAATACCATGAATATCACAACATGACAGAACCAAAAGAGAATGTAGAGACACTTCATGAGAAGAACTTCCCACAAGAGAAACCCAACATGGAAATGAGAGCTAATACAAGAACCCAGAAGGTATGGTGCTCTAGACGGGATGCATAGAGAAAGTAAAACACCAAAACCTTACAACACTTATGTGGCCTTGCTATGTGACATCATTGACAAAGAACCTTCCAACTATGAAGAGGATGCATAAAATAAAGAATGGAAGCATTTCATGATTAAGGAGTACCAGTCGATTATGAAGAATGATATCTAGGAGGCAATTATGATACTGGAATTGAATTATGTCGTGACTTAGAAGTGGATCTACAAGTTCAATCATGTTGTAGATGGAATCATCGAGAAACACAAGGAAATATTCATGGCATGTGGTTTCTCATAGAAATAAGGCATAGAGTACAAGGAGAAATTTTCACCCATAGCAAGGTACACTTCCATTAGATCTATACTTTCATTTCATGTAGTAATGAAATGGAATATACACTAGATGGACATTAAGACAACATTATTGAATGGTGTAGTTGAAGAGGAAGTGTACGTAGAGAAGCCACTGGGATTCGAGACACATGACAGGAAAACTCATGTGTGCAAATTAAAGAATGCCTTATACAGATTGAAATAGGAACCTAGGACATGGTACGGTAGGATGGATAGATTCCCTACGAGATTAGGATTTACTAAGAGTAAATCAGATTCCAACCTTTACTTCAAGGTTGAAGACAAAATACTAGGGATGCTCCTTCTATATGTCAATGAATTATTCCTGATAGGAGAGGACAAACTCACTATAAATGAAAAGAGGAAGCTTTCCAGTGAGTTCAATATTAAAGAAATAGGGATGATGCACTACTTCTTAGGCATGTAGGTGTGGAAAAGTGAGGATGAAATTTTCCTTGGTTAAGGAAAGTTGGTAGTGGATATTCTGAAGAGATTCAGAAATGCTAGACTGCACGGTGATATTCACACATATGGAATCGAACTTGAAGTTACTATTTTATGCTTCATCATATTTGGTATAATTATATGATTGATTCATTAATGTACTTGAAGAATATGATACGGTACATATTATTTGTCGTGAACACCCTGAGCTAGTTCCTGATGGATCTGAAACATGTTCACCTGGTTGTTGTGAAGCATGTATTGAGGTACCTGAAGGTTACTGTAACATACCCATATAACCTACCAAACATGCATAATAATAAAAAATTCATACATGCAAGTCCTAGGATATGTATCTTCCTACTTCATTCATTTTTAATCTTAACTACTACTGTACAGTCATTCCACAATTAACAGGTCATTTATGCAACTGGAAGAGTCCTACTCATATGTAACATGACCTTTCTACAATTCTGCTTCCGCAATGTGGATGGTGGATTACAGAACCCTCATGTTACTTCATGTTCCATTTCTCACTTTCTGCCTTCCACATTCTTCCTTTCCTCATTCCACTGCAGACTACAGGAATAAAAAATTTAACATGCGACAGAATCATTTAACCTCATTTCCTCCTTCCACATTCCACTTTTCCTCCTTTGTTGTGGGAAACGAAACTCAAACTACGACGGAATCGTTTATCCACATTTTTTCCTTCCACATTCCTCTACAGACTATAGGAATCAGAAACTTAACAAATGAAACCTTCATTTATTCACCTTCCACCTTCCGCAGATGGACTTCGGATTGCAAAAAACAACAACTTGCCTTATTTCTTTTCTGTTTTCTGATTTCCTCCTCCTACCCTTCACCTTCCACAAGAGGATTCCAAGATGTGTAAACCCACATTTTTACCTTATTTATTTCCTACTTTCTAGTTTCTGCCTCCCGCCTCCCACCTTTCGTTGCCGAATCAGGGGTGTGGGAATATACCTTTACCTTAGTTTAAAATTCTCTTTCTACCTCCCGCCTTCCGCCTTCTGCTGGCAGATTCCAAGGTGTGAAAGTACTTAAGTTAGATGCACTCTAACTCAGTAACCAGACGTCTAGCCTTCATGAATTTATGCAAACTACATGGGAAACCAAGAGGCCTATGCATATGTAAAAATAAGGAGAGTATAACCAAAGTAAACTCTACTTGAGTCTCTATACTAGCTATTGTGTGTTTCCTTAGGTGATTTCAAGCTTATGAATTTTGAAGTGGGTTTCAGTGGCTAAATGCCACACTTTCCTTCAGGGTTTACCTCCATATAAGGGAAACATTATTGTACAAGGACTTCCCTAAGCTGGGTAGGATTTATCCCATTCGACACTTAGGCTTTCTATAGGGGTCCCTTACAACTGAACCTGAGAAGTAGAACAATAATAAAACCAAATAACTCATCATAGAATAGTAAATACCATAGTTAGAAAGGTCCTGTGACCAAGGGGAGAATATTAGTCCCATAGAACGAAGCATGGATTCTATAACCACAGAGGCCATACATTAAGTACATTCATAAAATTTCATCCAAACATGAGTAATACATTTAGGAAACTATATCCAACAGGAAGTTTTCAGTGAGGTAAAATAGAGTACGTGCATTACTTCCTCCATGATCTAAGCATCCAAAAGCAGTCATAATCGTTCCTTAACCGAACAAGAATAATTCCCTTTGGATAATAATGAGACTCATAAGCAAGGCATCAACTAGAGTAGGTGTATCATTCCATTAGTAAGATATAAAACCAATGCAACCCTAGTCATTCCAAATAGGGCATGAACATACACCAGTTTATGAATAATGCTCCTATCAATAGACTTAGATTTTTTCTTTATCATTTTATCAACATTATAACACACATTCATGCACACACAGACATTCCCTGAGTATAATCAATCAAAGGGAAATGTATAGCATTCAGATAACTCTGTATAACGTGATAATACACCATTCGAGTTACTATCTTGCCAGAGGCAAGGCACAATTATTCAACACAGCGTATGAGTACCCCAGTTCATAAGTATCATTCCTATCAATAAAACTAAATATTCTATTCATCTTTACATCGATATTGAAAACACATATTTACACATAAACATCATACTTTGAGTTTAATAGAATGACAAAACCAAACCCAGTAATAAGACCTGTTTGTAAAGTGATCCACAATGAAGAGGGAACAACCACGTTCCACCCAACCATAGATGAGGCACAGATGCTCTCTATCCTCATCACCCCTAAGCTAAACTATGCGTGCCAAAATCAGAGATGGCCAACCTCAGGTCCAGTCCTTCTAGAGAAGAATCACTTCCTAACCCCCGAGTATCTCCCCCATAGTCCCTTTCGCATCCTCCTTTTATAGTTTATGGTTCTAGTTCTTTTTCAGCTATGACCAAACCCTAAGGAATATATGCCATCCGGTGTGTTTCCTGTGATACCAGGGCATGCCCTATGCCATCATGGCATTCTGGCATCTAGTTTCCTTCTCTGAGGTTGGATCTTCCACCTTCCCGACTCTCGAATGCATAGTTTACTCATTCATTATGGTTGTCCCCATCATTCATTATTTTAATTAAAAGCAATTATTTTGGTTACATCTATCCCTCAACGACCTATTGGTGGTTTCTAGGATGAGCCAATTACATTCATAAATAAGATATAAATTTAAAGTATTACAAATAATTTTTTATCTATTGGGGGGTATTACGTCCTTTCCCCCTTATTGGAACATTGTCCACACTATTCTCAGTCTTCCATTTCAGCCTCTTGAATTCTCCTTTTGGTTCCACCTTCCTAGGAACATGATTCCCCACCTGGAACTCTCGAGGGATTCCTTTCAGCACAACTTTTCTGCATGTCCAACTATTTCTCGGTGATAATGAGTGCCGAAGTTCAGCTTGGTTTCTAACCCTCGAATGTTGAAATCTTATTTAAAACTTAGTAAGTTGATTCCATAGGAGAAAAATAAGCAAACTTGTGTAATTTATCCTACTACAATCATAATTTCATCATGTTTCCTTTGTGTTGATGTCAAACCTGTGATACAATTCCATGATATTACCTCCATTTTTCATAGGGGGATGGGAAGAGTTTGTAACAAACCTCCTAGATGTCGATGTCCAGTCTTCACCTATTGAAACCCCAAGCATTTAGATAGAAATTCAACTAAGTCTACCTTTAATATGGGAAAAAATAATTTCCTCTTGCAGGTTTGTTGATTGCATGGGCAGACCTGGGTTTACTATAATTAATCAACAGCANAAGCGATCTGAAGTCTCACCCGAAGTGAATCTAATGGGTTGGCCAAGACTCAAGTGTCTTGGACCTGGTTCTGAGCATCCTACTTCTTCTTTCTTACTCCTGCGCACCACTAGATCAACCATCTCTGCGCATCGCACATCCCCTTCTACTCGCAGCGCTTCTACCCGTGCGATGCTTACCCTGCGCAAGTCGCACGGTTTTCCTCCCGCGACGCACAACTCCCACTTACTCACAATACTTCCAACCCTATCGCATCTCCATGCAACGCGGAACACCTAAACTCTCCCCAACGCTAATCCCTCGGCTCGCAGTATCACGCACCGCAGCTCCTCTGCCGGTGCGATATCGCCTCTCTGCGATATCCTACCGCTCCAACTTTGCGCTCTTAGCGTTGACTGTGCCGGTGTACGAAACTCTCCTTCTCAGAAGCTATATTGCGATTAAATGGTCATTTAGAGACAGACATAAAGGAGTCTTTTAAACAGCCTACTGAAGTACTTCAACTTATCTCTATCTTCTTGTATTATCATGAGCCGAACAATACATACATTTACTTACTGCAAATGACAGTACATGTATAATAACCAGTAATCAACAAGCAAATACAATCACATTCATACAACACATAACACGTAGGTTTAACGTGGTTCACCCCCAGGCTGGGAGTTACGTCCACCAAAATGTGCTTCTATTATATATCTTGAGGGAAGTTAGCACAGTCTGTTGCTCTGCATATGCAGTGCGAGATCTCTTCTAGATCTCTGGTCTATCTCTATCTCTATGTTGTCTTTCTTTCAATATATCCTTCCCTCTCTATTCTCTCTGCGGATGGTTACATACAGACTCAAATGACTCACATACAAGCTAGGTGTCTGGGTCGTTACAACACCGTCTGTCTGACTGGTTCCTGAGTCTACAAAATTATCAACTGACCAACTAACTAACTGACTGATTAGCTAACCTCTTACAATACAAAAATGCAAGCTTTTATAGGCGGCCCGAAGGTCTCACCATTACAACACTGTGGGCCTGTCCCAACAGTAAACCCAAACCCTAAATAGTGACAGTCGGTCCTCTCTGTCCTTGAGGTAGCCGCTTCCCGTCACACCACAGCTCTCTGCAGTCTTCCATGCTTCTCGGTACTGACCATGGGTACTATGCACCGCTTCTCATTCTATCCTTCGCCTTCAATGTTTGAGCCTCGTTGCTCCTTCTTCTTTATGAGGGTCGCTGAGCCCTCCTGTCTTCCGTCGCTGCCTTCAATGCAGTGGTTGAGCTTTCTTCTCTCGGCCGCTCGGGTACCATTGCCTTTTTTTGACTTTTCTATCCAAAAGTCCTGGTTTCCGGCTCTGCTCTCCAGATGGAAACGTGCTACGTTGTCGTAGCTCTGCCCTGTCTTCCTCTCCGCCAAAACTTTATCTCTCCGCCAAAATTAGCAGCTTCTTCTGTAGCTGCGGGACCCTGCTCCAACAAGGTTGTTATCATCTTTTGGGTAACCCAGGTGTCCTGCATGAGGAGGTTTGTGCATCTCATTTAAAAATTAACAATTTTAAATCCGAAACATCATGCATGTATAATCACATAAAATCATCAAGAATATGCTAACAACCATATACTTAATTGCATTTTCATTTCAATAGCCAACATTTTCCCCAAGGGCATGTTTTCATCATCTCACGTGCATAACATACAAACATTTCATTCACATGAGAGGTCATCATAAAGAAAATTTCAATCATAAATTTTCAAATCTATTTGATACATAATTTACATTTCCCAAACATAACGTCATTTTCCTTTGTTTGTCTCCTATAGACCATAATACCTGGTTTTTCTATAGTATATCACCTAACATGTTTCCTAAACATCAAACAATCAATAACATTAATAATCAAATCAAATATGAATTTACATTTCTGTCTTCTACAAAAATTAGATTTTGCAACCATGAGGCCATCCTCATATTGTTTGACTCTGGAAAGTGGAATCTCTTACCCTTATTACTTACACTTTCTTCCCAAAGTCTAGACATCCACACATAACATGTCATCTTAACACAATTCTAGAATAGAAAATTTTCAAAACTAAAATTTACAAATATGTTTTGTTCATAAATTAGATTCACCATCATGAGATCATTCTCGTCATGTTTGGCCTTTGCACATGGCATATTTTTTCTTTATTTTATGGGACATACCCACACTACCTGCAATATGAAACTTCCAAGCATCCAAGCAATTGTGAGCATCCCTGCATACCATTCTTTCATCGCAGGAGTTACAGTGATCCTTAACATCGCACATGCAGTACTATACAGTTACTTTACATGCATTATTAAAATTGCCAAGTATTTTCACCTTATTTATGCAATAATATAAACTTACAATACGCATGATTACACAATCATTCTCCATACAATTTTTTCCTTTCAACAGAGCATTCCCGTACACAATCAAACATGACTACTTTTTTCCATGCAATTCCTTCACTTGTATTCATAGCAGTTCACGAAATGATCTCATAACTGCCAATACTTCTATCATTTTAGCTATTAAAGAGTTTTCAATGAATTATTTATATCACAACCATGTATTCAAAAAATGCATCATGTATGTACCCACACATACCTTGGCATTAGAGTTCCAAGTGCTCCTTGGATGAATTCTTCTTTTGGAAGTTCTGACATGAATATATATACATGAGGGCCATCTCCTCATGGAACTACAAGTTCACATGCATGCCTCCTAAATCTATATATACATTACTCAGTCGATATTACAGAACCTAACACCTCCTTGGGTGTTCCATGGAAGTTTTTCTCTAGAGCCTAACACCTCTTTTGGGTTCTCATTGGAAGCTTTGGCTTACCAAGCTTAGGCGCTTCTGTTACGGAGAGAAATTCCTATTGCTTGGGGTACCACAACAGACATCTTGAATCCAGAAATCAATCCTTTCCAATATGCAATAGAAAGTAAATGTCTAACACTAAAGGATCAGAACTCGTACCTTATTCCAGACGGCTGAAGTAGATCCCCGTTGAGCTTTCCAACTTCAGCTTGAATTGATAAATTACTTCCTCAACAACAAGTAAACAATACAAGAATTCTATATATCATGGTGTTAGATCTATTCTAGAATATATAATCAACAATGTATAAGCATTTGAAATAATCCCATGGATAAAATATTCATTCAAACACACATTATTGGACAGGAAAAGATATTTCTATTAATATAAATCAGAGATTACAATAGATACAACCTCTAACGGCACATCTATGAATCGGAGAAACTGAATCCCCCACTTGGTCCTCCACCACCTCAATCATCCATCTATCAATAGCAAGCTCACAAGCAAAAGGAAAGCTTGGGAATAACACAAAAGTGCTCCAAGGGACAAAGGGATGCAGACTCAAGCATAAGTTCCGACAACAATGGACTATAGTTTCTTTGCTCTCAATTCTCTCATATGCCTTCAATGTACCATAGAGTTCCTTATATATCTTTTCAAAGGGGTAATGAAAGGTCGAATCTGAGCGATCTCAAGGCATAGGGAAGGCCAGGAGTCAAGTGAGTCGGATCCATGTCAAGGAAAACTCCAAAAGGATTTGGATTTTGTACACATCCCGATGTACGTGGTTTTAGGGGTCAAACCTGCATATATACGTGATTAAGGGTTTAAAAGTTGTGTGTATCATTTTTCACATGTTTTTAGGGATGATCAAGGAAATATCAAAGGACAAAAAATGGTCCACAGGGTCTAAGGAGTTTGCAGAGGGACAGGGGAAGGCCATACAAAGTGTGATTCACCTAGAGTGGTGAAATCAGCTATAACAGATGCCCCCTAATGTGTGAGGTCAGAGGGGTCATACGATGGCCGAAATACATTATAAGTCCATCCCAGAAGTGGAGTGATGAAGAATCCTAAGTGGAAGACCAGCCACCCATTCAGTATAGTACAATGATACAACTCTGTACATAACTGCAAATACATATAGCAGTCCTGGATACATAAGAGTACAATGGCCATGAATAGGCATGATACAAGATATCACATAAGTGGTCATCGCCATGTACAATATACATAGATCAGAATCTCCATGATGAAGATATACAAAGGACCATGATCTCCATAATGGATAAAGATATATAATAGATCAAGATCTCCATAGTGGCTGGAAATGTCTGACATATACTGGAATCAAGTCACGAGAGCTAAAATCTCATGAATAATGGCACGATCAAGGTGGTAGCATATAAGAGATGCCACCAATCTAGAAAGTCTTCTACACAAACCACTATGAGTACATGTCCTACTATGTGAACAGAGGTGTCGAGGTCGAACATAGTAGTCCATCGTCTTATTACCTGTCATTGATGTATACCGTTAACAGACGCGAGATCACCCACCGATAATGAAAATGGGAATCAAGGTACTAGAGTGCAAACTAACAAGTGTGAATAAATGTGTTGAGGTCGAACACTTGAGAGGATCCATCGATCAAGGGACATTGATGTATTCCCAAATACTGTCGATGGCGAGAGAACCTGCCACTAATGACTGCAAGTCTCAAGGCACTCAAAATGAATCTAGATTCCAATCCCAGAATAAATGATCTGAAGTTGATGGGATGAAATCCATTGGAAGGATGGAATTAAGGCATCCCCCATCATCCAACACAAGGTACTCAGCAAAGCCGTATAATGTGGAAGGACTCGATCATAAGGTGCACAAACCAGTAACTGCACTAGGAATGGCCGACATGCAAAGTCAAGATAACTGAGGAATGGCCGACTCAGGCTTCAACTTCCTTCGAACAAGAGAATAACGATGTATGGTGCCTGAATAAAGGCAGCATAGACTCGATATACAAACTGGGACATCTTTGCGACACAGGAGGCATTGACAGAGGCTCTATGGGGACTGGAAGCTTAACCAGTCGATAGAGATAAACTTAGATAAACGAGTACAAATCCTAAAGTCAAACTATAAACCCAACCAATGGATGTGATATACAGTACTCTGTTCGAAGGCGACACGACTCGACAGCTGCTAAAGATAACATCTTTCCTTGTCCGGCTTTTTATTTTTTTTATTTTTTTGGACTTTTTCAATTATTTAAAAAGCTTGAAAAAGAATAAAATTGCTTTATAGTTACAGACTAGGAGGAGACGAGTGTCATGAGGGAAAACAAACTAGTTCCAAGCAGTGGAACATACCTACGCTCAATGCAAGGATACATGTGTAGGATATCGACACTCGAGGGAAAATCCCCTCCCGGTAAAAAGGGAAACAAGCTGTGAAGGATATAAAAATGGATCTGCATGGCTAGACATGAGACAAGCTCGGGCTATATGGCTAAAACGCAATGTCAGGGAAGCCAGCATAAATCTCAATAAGGCAGGAAAAGCTCATGATAATGCATTCACAACTTGACATGAGGGAGTCTTGAGGGAAATAGGCCAGCAAAAGATCAAGAGGAGTATGAGGCTCTTGCAAAATGTCATGGCAGTACTATACAACGGACTCCCACACCCTAAAGGATAAAACATCAGCATGGGCACCAAATGAAAATAAGGCACTAACTAGGGTACCCATGTAAGGTGAAGCTCTACCACTCATATCATGCCACTTCTAAAACAACAAGAAGGTTCCGTGACATAATAAAGTGGGTTCGTACATAAGGTCATGCTGAGATGGTCATAAGGTCATGAAAAATTCAAATGGTGATGAAACCTAACCTATATGCCATTTTAGACATGATACCTCAGATTGGCATGAATGGGTCAATCCAATGGCTGAAACGACACTGAAAAAGGTCCTCTACAACATTAATTATGTCCTAAAATGGTCCAAAATGGTTAGAAATTGTCAAAACTATAGGAAAGGGGGTAAAATTTTTCAAATATTTGAAAATTTTCTATAAATAATAAATAATTCAAAATATTATAAAACATTTGAAACTTTTACCCATTTGAGCTCATATTTTCAACAGCGAATTCCAGGAGATCGAGCTGGCGAAATCCACTATCGTTTCTTCCAGGTATTTACCCATGCTCTTCTCTTTCATTTTGATGCAATTTTTATCAAATTCCATGGTCAATTAAGCTTTCTAGGCCAAACTAAAAAGGGAGTTGCGGCCCACGTAGAAATTGAGGGTTTTTCTGCATATAGGGTTGGATATACGTGGAAAATGCCCCCAAAGCCACGTACATACGCGGTTGTTTTGAAAACAGTCGCGTATGAGGCTGTGCATAAGGTTTTTTCAATAATCTAATGGGAAAATTTACAATTTATTGTGCAGGATAGTCCTAGAGTGGAGAGAGCATGAACATGGTGAGGTAGAGGAAGCAGTAAGGGCCGATCTAATGGCTCAACAAGCTCTATGTGCATGCAGACTCTACAAGTTTTGGTGTCTTGGTGGTTTGAGGGCCAAACCAAGACTATTAAAGATGCTGGTGGATTACTGGGATCCAGACTCTCGGTCCTTCCAGATAGATGGGATATCCCTCAATATAGAGGTGGAGGACATATACTTCATTACTGGGCTTTCTAGACGTGGGGAAGTGGTGAACCTTCGTTCTCGTGGTGGGCCAGGAGGTGGCCTAATTATTGGCAAGTACATTGCAGTGTACTTCTATCCATACACAGAAACGGTGGGGAGTTAAGTCCCTACAAACTCTATACAGGTGCTGAGCCTAAAAGCCATACTATTGACATTGGGCAGGATAGCAGGCTTGGCATCACTCCACCAGGCCTCGTGGCCTCTGATGTTCTATGCAGTGGAGTGCATGAGACCCGTGATTTATGACTGGAGCACTACACTACTGAGCAACATGAAACATCAGCTCAGTGAGTGTAAGGTAGAAAGAGTCTGAAAATTCAGGTTCAGTAGTATATTGAGCACATTTTTCTTCAAGCGTGTTCTAGGATTGAGCCCCAGAGTGGACGTTCCTCTTCACGGGGTTCGAGATCCGGCCCAAAGACATTGGGAAGATGCTATGTGTAGACTGGGGGGAGGTAGGGTGGCCAACCCATATCCAGCTGACTTCTTTCCATGGTAGTGACAACAGATAGTTGCCATTGATGACTACCCCTATGCGGGGATAGATTTTCGAGGGGACCCAAACATGCCACTACCACTAGGATCGGCATATGGCGATATAGGTAACGAATCTCGACCCTCTCTTTTTTTAAATTTTGAGTTATTTAATTTTTTGTGTTTTCTGATTATATGGAATCAAAAGACATATTTTTGCGTGACAATACATAGTGACATCTACCATTTGTGTGCAGATGTGGGACCACGGCGGCCGGAAGGATTTCCTCGTCACAGACGGAGGGGAAGAGGAGATGATATCACGGGTGTGGATGCGGAGCAGATGGTTCAGAGCATTCATACCAATTTTGTGAGACTGACACACAGGTCTCCCATGGCGCAAGTCAAGGACTTTCCTGAGGCTATGCAACGCTAGGTGGTTGGTGTACCACACGCATGGGTGCAATTATTCTGACGGCTAGTTAGAGCCGTAGTGACCTTCCATGATCACAACCCTCCTCCTCCTCCATAGGATTAGATACCTGGGAGTGCATACATTTTGTACTACCATGTATTATATGTTGGTGGCTCGAGAGCCCCAATTTTGTATCATGACACTATGTATTATCACATTTTGGAAAAAAAAATTATGATGATCGGTTTATTTATTTACATGTGTAAAAATTGTGTTTGTGATGAATTTATTGTGAATGAAACAAATGCCAATCTAACACGTAGTTAGCATATGAGTCAGCAACTTGATTATTAATCCTTGGAATGTGTATGTATGTTATATTGTCAAATTGTCGTTCTAATAATCTCACACGTAAAAATATTCTTAATAACGTCGGATCTCTAACATGGTACAAACCATTAAGTTGTGACACTACTAACTCCGAATCAAGACGTACCTCAAGAGAGAGAACGCCATGTGAAATGGCATCCCGTAGAAGCTCAATAACAACACTATATTCAGCAACATTGTTGGAAGATGGTCGTACACATATGCCTCCTGAAGACAATACCTAACCCATAGGAGTATAAATCACCCAAGCAGCAGAGGGTGAGTGTTGAGTGTGACGGCTCACACCATCCGTGAATCCTATGTAGGTGGAACATTCCATTGATATGTGCCAAAAGAAATGAAAACTAATCACAAACCCTATCACAATAAGAAAAAGACCTAACTATGAAAAATTGTACAATAATATACAATAACCAGCCTTGGCTGAAAATTATGCATAGTACTTCTTGAGGTAGAGCCCATTTCTAGGCTCCACCAAGGTTGTTCCTTCATAATCCACTAACTCATAAGCACCCTTCTCTAACACACATTTGACCACGTAAGGACCACGCCACATGGGATTAAATTTTCCTGCCCCCAAGGGTTCTTTCGGTTGATCCCACAAAAGGACCAAGTCTCCCTCACTAAACCTCCTTGGACAGACAGACTTATCGTACTGGACCTTTACGCGACATTTATTTACTTCTAGAGCCACCAAGGAATCCCAACGCTGCTCATCAAGTTGCTCAAGGTGGACCAAATTCTCCTCCAATGGTGAAGTGTCTGGTAAGAGTTCTATAGCTATATTCAAAGAAGGAATCTCACATTCAACCGGCAATTTCAACTCCACTCCATGTACAAGTTGATATGGAGAAAAACCCGTGGCAGTCTTAACAACAGTTCTATATGCCCACAAAGCAGGATATAACATGATGTGCCAATTATTCTTGCTTTGTGCGATGGTTCGTTGGAGAATGGATTTGAGTGATTTACTCACTACTTCTACCTGTCCATTTGCTTAGGGGTAGTAAGAGGAGGAATGCTCTTGCTTGTACACTAAATTTGATTCCAACTCTTCCATCATACGATTCTGAAAGTGTGAGCCATGGTCAGTGACAAGCTCTTTCAAAATTCCGAACCGAGTAATAATTTGGTTGAATACGAAGTGGGCGGCTATCTCACCATTGGATTTAACTGTAGGCATAGCCTCAGCCCATTTCGTGAAGTAACCAACAACCACTATAATATGATGGTGCCCCCCAGCCGAAGCTGGGTTGCAATCCATAAAATCGATCCCCTACTTAGTGAAGGGACCGACGGTGATAATAGGATGTAACGGGGTAGGTTTCAAGTGCATATTATGTGTGAACACCTAGCAAGGGTGGCACCTCTTGACCATATCTAGACAATCCTTAAAGATAGACGGCCAAAAATAACCCATTATTAAGATCTTTTGAGTTGAAGAAAGCCCAGATAAATGACCACCACACGCCACTCCATGGAAATCATTCAGCACTACCTTAACCTCTTCATGAGTTAAACAACGTTGTAAAATGGAATCTACCCCACGGTGGTACATAGTGTTATCCACTCTGAGGTAGTTCTTAGAAACGTGACATAATCATTGTCGTTCATCTCGTGAGAGGTGAGTAGGGGTCTTCAATTTTTGTAAATATATTATGATATCCCCATACCATGGGTCTAAAGTTGAGATTAAGAAGATGTGTTCATCAAAAAATGTATCTTCAAAAACCAACTCCTCGGCCTCGCTCAGGAAATCTGATATAAGCTCTGCAAAAATTAAAGACTTCTTCGATTTTGTCGAAACAAACTCGAGATCGAATTCTTACAGAATGACAATCCATTTATTATATTTTCCCCCAATCATCCTTCGAGTGAGGACGAATTGAAACGGATTGACATGGGCTACAACCAAGGTCTGGAAAAGGAGAATATAATGTCTCAACCACTGAACCCCATGTACGGTAGCTAAAGCAAGCTTCTCAACATGAGAGTAACGAATCTCTGCGTCAATAAGGTTCTGGCTCAAATAGTATATGACATGCTCTTGGAGCTCCTCATCCTCTTGAACCAAAACCATACCAATCGTCTCCATGGACGTGGCCACATATAATAGAAAATCATGGCTATAGTCTGGGGGACTAATCACTAGGGCCAATGCTAGGGCTCACTTGAGTGCATCAAAGGACTCTTGGGCTCGCTCATCCCAACAAAAGGGGGTGTCCTTCAGTAGACGCATGAAGCCTCTAGTCAGATTGGCAAAGTTGACAACAAATCTCCATAAGAAGTTTGCCATGCCTTGCAAACATTGAAGATGACAAATATTCTTCGAGGGAGACAACTGAAGTATTGCCTCAACCTTCAAAGGGTCGACTCTTATACCCTCTTTAGAAACGATGAATCCTAACAAACGACCTAACTTCACACAAAAGATGCACTTGTGAGGATTTAATCTAACCAAATAGTGCCGGCATCTTTTGAATACCAATCTCAAATGATAGGGATGAGGCATTCTCATACGAGAATGAGCAACAAGGTCATCCAAAAATACTTTGATGATCGACTTGAGATCATGGAATATCAAGGTCATTGCCCACTTAAATGTAGCTCTGGCGTTTTTAAGGCCGAAAGGCATTTTTCGATATGCAAAAGTTCCCCAAGGACAAATAAATGTAGTCTTATGTTGGTCCTCAGGTTTAATTTGTATCTGATTATACCCGGAAAAGCTGTCCATAAAGGAAAAAACCTCGCTACCCGCACACTCATCCAAAATATGATCAATAAACTATGTGGGGAAATTGTCCGTAGGACAGGCATGATTCAAATTGCGGAAATCGGTACATATGTAGATCACTCCCTGCTTCTTATCCACCGGAACAGGGTTTGAAACCCACTCCATCAAGGGAAAGGGATAGCTAAAATCAGCTTTTAACAGCTTCTCTATCTCTGCCTTAATCGTGGGTGCTTTCCTAGGATTCACCGCCTGCAAGCATTGTCGAACAGGCTTAACGTTGGGGTAAGTCTTAATCTCGTTCTCGACAATAAGAGGGTCAATACCTGGAATTTCGTCGTAAGACCAAGAAAAAATATCACATAATTCTTTAAATAGCTCGGTGTATTCTAGAATCTCAGCATGGGAACATTCCACCCCAATATAGACATTCTCTATCCTTCCAAGATCACGAGAGATGTTGATAGGAATTGTTGAAGATATGTTCACCATGTTTCCGTCAACCATCTGACCAGGAGAGCTTAATGAAACCATAGGACTACCAACTCTCACACTAAGAACCGCCCTAAAGTCCTCATGCTCCAAGCGGTCAAGCTCGAGAAGAAAGTACAATCTATGATGGAGCTTCTCCCATGGTAGCTCAACTCCCGACATAGCCTCAATAATCACTTCATCTAAAGGGAAAACCATATCAAGGTAGTCATGCACATGAGAAGACTGTATTGTCCATGCTGGAATCACATAAGGGTCCTCCTCCTCCGTCCATGAAGAGGAAGGACTAGGCTCTGCAACACACTTGAGATTAGCTTGATAAGCTATCATAGTTGCAGGAAATGGCATGTCTGTCACGATGGGCTCACTCGAAGTACTTGGTGTAGGAAGAATCCAAGGATATTCCAGATGACTTGTGCGAAAAGACACTGATCTCATAGATGTCAAAGCCTCACCGGAACTAGACCCTATCATAAGGATCGGTGCAGGACAACTAAAGCTTCCCATGAGGAATGGATACATGCCTACACCCACACTCCCAGTTGCCAGCTGAGAGTGTTCAATGATCAAGATCGAAGCTCTCGAAGATGCGGTAACAGACAGATTCTTGAATGTCATTTGATCAATCGTTGCTATCTTCCCATTATGTGGAAAGCATACAATGTGGAATAGGGAAGAAGCAATGGCTTGCATACTGTACATCCAATTCCTACCCAACAAGAGATTGTAGTCAAGGGGTGCATCAACCACCTCGACCTCTATCGCAATGGTCTTCCCTCCCAAATGGACTTTAAGGGAAGAAAAGATGTCGTGCGGCCTAAAGGATCTCCCATCGAACGCAGTTAACATGGTCGCTGATTTAGACAGCTCAGGGGAACCTAAACCCTTCCAACATGATAAAGACATCACAGAAGCGACAGTTCCTTTGTCAATCACAGTGCGCTTGATGGTCATATTAAGACATTCTACATGAATCAAAAGAGACACATAGTAAGGAAAGTGAGGTTGAAGTCTTGCGGTTTCAAATTTAATCATGGAGGAAGAATCATCATCGTTCACACCAAGGGTAGAAAGAAATGCCTTCCTTTGCGAAGGACAACTCTGAAGCACTTCCAATGCAGACATCGCAAAAGGATTGTGGCCCAAATCCTCGACAACTAAATAGTTATGGGTGGATCGGGCATTTAGATTGTGCCCCGAACGCTTAAGGAATCCCTTATGAATGCAAGGTGCAGCTTCAGTTTTATCCGTAGGTTTCTCAATACGCAAAGGGGACCCTGGTGGATCAGGCTCTTTGCCCGGGCTGGGTTGTGACGAACCATAATCTTTCGCACGGGTCACAACTTTTGTAGCACATACCATGTTAATGCAACCATGACCACTACCCTCCGACGGATCTTGATCACCACCAGACTGGTCATGGGACCTCGAGTTCATATTTTGATTGTGTGATAAAGGGTTAGTTAGCATAGCTAGGCCCTACGCCAAGAATCTTGAGGCCTCATCAATACAAGGGCACAAGTAAGTGAGGTGATTGTCCTTACACAACTTGCAAGGGAACTTAACCTTACGTTTAGCTTGCTTGTCCCCCCCAGCATTACGGTCGTTCTTGTCATTACTATTAGCATTTTCATTCTTATTCCCACCCTTACGATTATTTTTACCCTTTTTTCTATTCCGTCCGAGTTGCCGATTACCCTTCTGGTCCGATGATTGCACTGAAAGTACACTCACCATTTGGGTGGGTTGATATGAAGTCGTAGCTTGTCCCGAAGCATATTGGTTGATTGAAAACTGACTAACTTGTTTTGCAACCAAATCCGCAGGTTTCGCACTTGCACAACCAACAATGCCATCGGCATGTGGTCCAGGTTTGACTTTGGGATCGAAACTAGAATGCAGAGCGTTGGGAATAATCTCATATAACAAACCGGACTGGGCATAGATCAAGTCCAGTTCCTGCGCCCTAAAAATCACTTGTTCCTCATTCTGCACTATGGATGTAGAAACATCATTCACTATGTATGGAAATAATGACTTGAGGAACCATTTGAGGAGGAAATCCAGCGGTATAAAGGCTTTAATCAACCTATTTCGTCTATGCCACTCTTGGGTATGATCCAAGATATGTGTGGCTTTATCTTACCAAAATGTCGACAAGAGTTTAGTACCAACGTCATAATGCACTAGTAGCTGGAAGTGGTTAAGAAAAGTCATCGCAAGGTTGTCGAACAAAGAGAATGCTCCCCTAGGTAGCTCTATATACCATTTCATAGTAGGCCCTGTAAGGGTGCGTTGAAATAGCCTTAAACGGATGGAGTCCTGATGTAAGGAATTCAAAGAGCACCATAGGTGAAACGTAGTAACGTGTTCACTCAGATCCTCTCCTGGTTTTCCCTTGAACTTAGGTATGTCTGAGGGAAGCTTAGTAGGGACAGCTGGCCAAGCTAGGTCATGAGCTACAGGATTGTCCGTTAATCTCGACAAGTCAGGAAGATTCAGTGTCATGAGGAAAGGGATCCTAGGATGATGAGGTCGATGGACCACTCCCTGATTCATATATGTCTGATTACCACCATGGCCTTGGCCATAGTTCCCTCCTCCTGTATGACCCATATAGGGTGGCATGGAAGCACCATAGTGTGGTGGACCTTGACTAGTAGGAGCTACAAAGCCGTAGTTAGGAGAGTAAGCAGGTTGTTGATACTTGCCCCCATAAGGTGAAGAACCTTGTCCATACTGCATCCCATAATAGGACCCATAAGTCATCGCATGATATGTCCCATGAGACACTCCATAAGTAGGAACATATGTTCTGGAAGTAGGAATATACATTCCAGAAGTAGGAATGTGACCTCTAGAAGTATGAGCATGACCTCCCGAAACAATGGGTGGTACATGCAGCTGAGACACAACCGGTCTTGTAACCGCAGTACGGACATGACTCATAGCAACATTTCGGCCTGAAGGACCACGTGAATAAGGTGGAGGGTGAACATTTGAAGAAGTAGGGACAGTGGACGGAGGGACCTAAGTAATAATGTATGTACTATTCCCTATAGTCACTCGTCTCAGGTCTGGTATCCTAATAGGATCGCTAACCCTAGACCTAGGAGGAATATGTGATGTAACTTCCACCACCGAGATGGAAGGTGCAATGTGACTAGTGCTCCCAAACGTCTCCGCATGGTAAAGAATGAGAGTGCCCCCAGGTATAGTGTTAGGCTCGAACTCAGATTCAACATGAAATGCCAAATCATGTGTGGGAAAACCAAACATACCATAACTACCATAACTAGTGTTGGCGGGTTAAAAATGAGTCTCGGCATCCTCTGGCATTCCATATCGGTAATGCGTCAATGGGGAATCAACCTTCGAGTGAGTAGGTCTATCATGAAAGGTTCCTATCTTAGAAATCATGGGACCTAACTCAGCCAAGTTGGTTGAAGGATCGTAAGTAGGAGTAAACTCCCCATCATCTACACGAATGGGATAAGGTGGTTCAGGAATACCTTCTATATGGTCCCCCATGGTGTGTGAATCAATGTGCAAAGTAGTCTGCCTTGAATATCTAGGTCTCTCTCCCAAAGGAGGAGGAGAAGTAGAAGGCGGAAGTCCTGCTAAATGACGAGAACAGCAAGGAGCCATACCCGAATCCATAATGAATCAAAAAATAGAAAAGAATCTCTATTTACGCAAACCCTAGGCAAGCTATCGTGCACAGAGCAATCAATAATAAAATCTAAATCCAAATGCAAGCAATCAAGGGTAGGATAAGTGAGATCCCAAATGAAGCAGGTATGTCTCGCCTAGGAGACGCTTGAGACTCCCATACACAACAAGTGGAGGTACATAACCAATTATTGTGTCCCTCAGCTTCAACACGTAAAGCGACTATGTTGTTTGACCCCAACCCGGCCAGGACACCCGCAAAATAACCCCTGCAAAGTACCCCCTTGATATCCTAAGTAAGGCCACTAAGGTCAACTCAATATAATCAATGCTCAGGCGGATAGTCACAGGCAGGATTGACCGTATGGGTAGGGTAGCAAATCTTGAAACTCTCGAAAGATCCCCCAGATACGAATACAATCCTGAAATTATCTCTGGTGCTACTCAATTATGACTAGGGGTCATCCCAATCAATAACCGCTCACACTGCCTCGTGCTTAACTCCCTTTTGAGAGGAGGATCCTAAGAAACACTGGTTATACCAAGGATTTCACACACTCACCTGGACAGACACATACATGTTGTTGTTTAGTGGTCTTGGAGAATTTACTCACAATGAACTATTCCAAGACCCTAAAACCTAAGCTTGTTGGTGCACCCTAGAAAATAAAAGAGTGTAGTTCATTTTAATTTAAGCGTTGATTTTAATTGTCTTTATTACTCAAAAGAGGGATATGGTCGTGCAACTAATGGTGTTATTACACAACATGAAGTAAAATGCACACCTTACAATCAATGCAAATGCATTGTGTCCATGAAAACAGGGTATGCTACTACGTGAAATGCACATTTTTTCTTCAAATGATGAATGCAAGCTTTCCTATATGAAATCCTAACTAATACTCCAAAGCAAAGCTAGTGCAAGTACAATGAAAAATGCAAAATGCAATGCATGATGATAAGCAAATGTTTTTGGATTTTTTGAAATAAAATGAGATACAAAAAGCAAAAGAATGATTCTACAACCCCCATACCTTGCAAGCACACTCAACAGCACTCAAGCAAAGCACTAAGGTAAAATAAATCTAATGCACTAATCCCAAACAAAAAATAGAAAATGCCATGATAAGAACCTTCTTTAAAAAAAAAATTAGCCTAAAAAAAACGTCTCTGGTCAGAAACAAAGGTATAAACAGACTCAGGTAGTGCCAAAGGAGACTCAACAATCATCAAAATTCAACCAACAACCATGTAACTTCCACTAAAAGGAAAAACTAAGGGCATATGCGACTATTCATAGTAAACCCGTGTGTATACGTGGAAATCACAGAGAAACCCGCATGTATACGCGACTGTGAGTTAAAAACTCACGTACAGGAAGAAAGGTGCATAAAATCAAGGAAAACAGACAAGCTGAGACAAACTTCACACCAATCAGACACTACCAGGTAAACATGCCCCCAGACCCGACACAGAAACAAGAGATAAAGAGCAATTCAAATTCATTGAATGCCGATAGAACAACCCCCAAAGGACAACTACTAGGAACTCCCCAGCAGAGTCACCAATTTTGTTATGGAGAGAAATTCCTATGGCTTGGGGTACCACAACAGACATCTTGACTCCAGAAATCAATCCTTTCCAATATGCAATAGAAAGTAAATGTCTAACACTAAAGGATCAGACCTCGTAATTTATTCCGGATGGTTGAAGTAGATCCCCGTTGAGCTTTCCAACTTCATCTTGAATTGATAAATTACTTCCTCAACAACAAGTAAACAATACAAGCATTCTATTTATCATGGTGTTAGATCTATTCTAGCATATATAATCAACAATGTATAAGCATTTGAAATAATCCCATGGATAAAATATTCATTCAAACACACATTATTGGACAGGAAAAGATATTTCTATTAATATAAATCAAAGATTACAATAGATACAACCTATGACGGCACGTCTGCGAACCGGAGAAACTGAATCCCCCACTTGGGCCTCCACCACCTCAATCCTCCATCTCTCGATAGCAAGCTCACAAGCAAAAGACAAGCTTGGGAAGAACACAAAAGTGCTCCAAGGGACAAAGGGATGCAGACTCAAGCATAAGTTCCGGCAACAATGGACTATAGTTTATTTGCTCTCAATTCTCTCATATGCCTTCAATGTACCATAGAGTTCCTTATATAGATTTTCAAAGGGGTAATGAAAGGTCGAATCCGAGCGATCTCAAGGCATAGGGAAGGCCAGGAGTCAAGTGATTCAGATCCATGTCAAGGAAAACTCCAAAAGGATTGGACTTTTTACACATCTCGATGTACATGGTTTTAGGGGTCAAACCCGTGTATATACGTGATTAAGGGTTTAAAAGTCACATGTATCATTTTTCACATGTTTTTAGGGATGATCAAGGAAACATCAAAGGACAAAAAATGGTCCACGGGGTCTAAGGAGTCTGCAGAGGGACAGGGGAAGGCCATACAAAGTGTGATTCACCTGGAGTGGTGAAATCAGCTATAACAGCTTCCTTTTCAGACACCATAATACCTAGGTCTCATTCTCTTCATGGAGACCCCACTCTCATGACAGTCCCCTTACGTGGCATGAATGTGTGTGGAAAGAAGTCTAACCAGCAGTCTTAGACCTGGGCATCCCCATAGGATGCATATTGGTGCCTAGCTGTCCAGGGAGGGAAGCTATGTACCCCAAGTACATACTTCCTCCTCATACAATTTCCTCAACTTTATACGTAGAATATCCTTCTCATGTCACTGTAATTACCAGGTTCGGGTACCTATAGCTATTTCTCCAGTAATAAATCACTACCTTATATCATTGATTTCTATAGCATCAATATTCACACTATTGATCTTTTCCATNCATCGATCACACACACACACACACACACACACACACACACACACACACACACACACACACACACATATATATATATATTGTTTTCAAAACTAGAAATTCTCATACTTACATAGCATGCTCTTAACGTTATCAATTATCCATGATGGTCCACCATAAGTGCAATGGATTTACTTGATGACAACCTCTTGCTAGTATTTCACAGTATATAACGAATCTTATTGATTTAGATATTACCTGATTGATCAGTCTCTTACTAGGGGTTACACAACCCTAACACCAACCTATTGATCATAGATTTGTTGTCCTAGGATTTTAGCCTTATGCTATTGGTCACATGCATGGTGACCTTTCTTCTATTGTCCTTGGTCCTGCAAGTATTACCATCAATCATAACAGTAATTATCAGTGGTGGTTTATTGCATATGTAAAACTTCACTAAATTTGTCCACTATGCAATATCATATGCATGTAAAACATCTTCAGCCACACTATGACATATTCTTCATATGCCTACTAGTGCATATGCATCTGGCCTAAATATTCCCTTGCATTTCCAGCATTCCTATGCCAAATTTTATGTACATGGAATTCCTAAAATATAAATATATTGGCGAGAGAAGAGTTGAGAAGTTTTTCCTTTCCAAATCCTTATCATAGCAGGTAACTCCCTTTTTCACATGAAAGCTGGTCTAATTTCATGGATCCTCTAGGAAGAGCCTCTATAGCAGAAAAATATGGTCCTCTGCAATATATATGGTAGGTCTCCCTTGGAGCATCCTGCAAGCCTAGCACTAAACCTTCATTCCATATTTGGCTTAGCAACCTATATATTTGGCTCCTTAGCCAAACATTTTCTTCTTCAAATCCATTGCACAACTCTATTTTCCATGGGCTTAACTCCGCAAGTAGCTCCCCATAGGATTTCTTCCGTAACATTTTCAACCGTTGATTTCATGCAGCTACTTCCTGACCGTTGATCTGAAGTCAGATGTAGAACACATCTTCTCCCTGTGGATACGTTATCTTCTTTGCACCCATTTTTTCCTTGCGGAGTTCCTTGTCAAATCTCTGTGGAATTAATATTTGTTCGTCAATATGTTATCTCCTATAGATATATTTTCCCCATTCTCATTCCCTTTGTGATTATTTCCCGTCATTGATTCATCTTATCCTTTAAACTGCATTGTCCAATTTCTGTCAAACATGACCTTCATGTGGACTGATGAGAAGAATTCAATCAATCATTCTCACTCGAATTTACCGAGATTAATTCCAAGTTCCCCTGTAACAGTCTTTAAATGTACTAATTCATGATTTAGTCAGGTTTTAAATTTAGTCAAGCCACTAAATCTAATCAACCCAGCCAATGGTCCCTTCAGCGCTCAACGAAGAGCAGACTTCAACATTCAATGAACTGGATCTCATAATAATTCAGTGTCCATCCTCTGCTGTTAACTCACCTACTAGTTGAATCTATAGAATCATTGAGGACCATCAGATCTATATCGACAGTGGATCTCAAATGTCATAAGGCATATTTCATGAAAATTCCATGCACACTAGGATTTCATTTATCCACACTAGTTCTCCCAGTGAAATCACTACCAACTATTGATCTGGTTTCATGATCAACCTCATCTATTGATCTTCATCTTCTTTGCAATGATTACTTTCAAATTTTTCAACTCCACACCTTTTTATCCTCCTTACTTTTCAACCCGTGAAATTCCTTTTGGCCGTTGATCTCCGCACCTTCGTATCTCCACCACACGATTCTCAAACATATGAATGAGGAATATCAGCTTATATCATTTGTAATTTTAACTTGTGAAATCTCTCCTCAGCCATAGATCTGGTTCTACCACAATATTAACCTTCCACATAGGCATGTACTAAGGCTTTGTTTATCATCGATCCTTGCAATGATGAATCACTGATCTAGAACCTTGCAAAAAGGTATTAGATACACTGGAAAGTTGCCTTATAAAGATACTTTTAACAAGGTCCCAAGGATACTTTCTTCTTTAACAAGACCTCAGATATCTTGCCTAATGAAGGTGTTAGTAACACATTCTACATCTTTCGTATTTGATATTTATAGTTGAAGTTCATCTTCAATGAGGCTACCTAAGTCATGCTTAACTAGTTATATGATTAGTACTTACCTTTCAAAAGTGAGATAATAAATACCACTAAGTTATTACTAGTTCCCATTCAATACTGCCACTAGATGCCTTTCTAGTGGAGGTCACAAAGGAAACTATCTTCACAGATCACCTAAAATACTGCAACAGGAAAAGATAAGTTATATGAAACAATTCCCAATTAACTGAGAATCAAAAAGAGTCATAACAATACATCACTTTTCACCCCATCACAAAGCATAATTCTTCTCTGAAATCATTCAAGAAGCCATTATCCATCAACTAAAATCAGTCATACAACGAGCCTTATCCATACATGATCATCAATTCATAATATCTTAACCTATTTAAGTCCTATATCAACCATAATACACCCATTAGAACACATTGATCAGAATCATCAATTTTAATTCACAACCAGAGCACATAACCAGGACTCATCAAGCAAAAGATGATTATCATTTAGGGTGTTTCAATGGAACTAGATGTTCCCAAAAGGTGACAGGGTTGAAACCCATAGCTCTATTTTGCAAAGCAACTTGGTATGTATATTAAACATTCTAAACAAAAATTTTATGGTTAGAACAAAGTTTTTCCATAATGCAACGAAACTAGATGTTCCCAAAAGGAGACATGGTTGAAACCTGTGGCTCTTATACCATATGTAACATACCCATATAACCTGCCAAACATGCATAATAATAAAAAATTCTTACATGAAATTCATGGACTATGTATCTTCCTAATTCATTCATTCTTAAGCTTAACTTCTACTATACAATCATTCCACAATTAACAGGTCCTTTCCACAATTGGAAGAGTCCTACCTGTATGTAACTAGACCATTCCACAATTCCACTTCCACAATGTGGATTTCAGATTGTGGAACTCTCATGTTACTTCCTTTTCCCTTTATCACTTTCTCCCTTCTGCATTCCACCTTTCCTCCTTCCATTGCAGACTGCAGGAATCAGAAAGTTAACATGAGACAGAATCATTTAACCTCATTTCCTCCTTCCACATTCTTCTTTTCCTCCTTTCGTTACAGGAATCAGAACTCAACTTGGGATAGAATCGTTTATCCACATTTTTTCCTTTCGCTATGGGAATCAAAACTCAACCTGGGACATAATCGTTTATCCAAATTTTCGCCTTCCACATTCCGTTTTTTTGCTTTCCACTACGGAATGAGGGAATCATAAACTTAACAAATGATACCTTCATTTATTCACCTTCTTCTTTCTTCCTTCCACCTTCCACAGATAGACTCCAAATCGCAGAAAACCAACACTTTCCTTATTTCTTTTATGTTTTCTAATTTTCGCCTCCTACCCTCCACCTTTCCCAGGCGAAGTCCGAGATGTGAAAACCACATTTTTACCTTGTTTCTTTCCTACTTTCTTTTTTTTTCCTCTCATATCCCACCTTTGGTGGTGGAATCAAGGGTGTAAAAATCTAACTTTAGCTTAGTTTCGGCTTCTCTTTCTGCCTCCCACCTTCCACCTTCCGCAGGAGGATTCCAAGGTGCGGAAGCACTTAATTCATACGCATTTTGACTCTGTAACCAAGCTTTTAGCCTTCATGAACTTAAGCATACTACATGGGAAACCAAGATGCCTATGTAGATGTAAAAACCAGGAGAGTATAACCGCAATAAAATCTACCTGAGTCTCTATACTACCTACGATTTGTTTTCTTAGGTGAATTCAAGCTTATGAATTCTGAAGTGGGTTTCAGTCGGTAATTTCCACACTTTCCTTCACGATTTACCTCGATCTAAGGGTGACAGTATTGTACAGGAACTTCCCTAATCTAGGTAGGGTTTATCCCATTCAACACTTAGGATTTCTACAAGGGTCCCTTACAACTAGACCTTAGTAGTAGAACAATAATACAACCAAATAACTCATCATACAATAGTAAATACCATAGTTAGAAAGGTCTTGTGACGAAGGGGAGAATCTCAGTCCCCTAGAACAAAAAATGGATTCTATAACCACAGAGGCCATACATCAATTACAAGCATATAATTCAACCAAATAGGAGTAATACATTTAGGAAACTAACAGGAAGTTTTCAGTGAAGTAAAATAGAGTAGGTGCATTACTTCCTCAATGATCTAAGCATCCAAAAGCAGTCATAACCATTCCTTAACCGAACGGGAATACTTCTATTTGGATAATGATGAGACTCATAAGCAAAGCATCAACTGGAGTCGGTGTATCATGCCATTAGTAAGCTATAAATCCAATTCAACCCTAGTCATTCCAAATAGGGCATGAACATACACTAGTTTATCAAAAATTCTCCTATTGACAAACTTAGAGTTGTTCATTATCATTTTATCAAAATTATAACACACATTCATGCACACATAGACATGCCCTAAGTCTCATCAACCAAAGGGAAACATACAACATACAGATAAATCTGTATAGGGCGATAATACACCATTTGGGTTACTTTCTTACCAGAGGCAAGGCACAATCAATCAATATAGCATATGAGTACCCCAGTTCATAAGAATCATTCCTATAAATAAAAATAAATATTATATTCATCTTTGCATCAATATTGAAAACACATATTTACACATAAACATCATACTCTAAGTTCAATAGAATGGAAGAACCAAACCCAGTAATGAAACATGTTTGTAAAACTATCCACAATGAAGAGGGAACAACCGTGCTCCACCCAACCATATATGAGGCATAGATGCTCTTTTTCATCATCACCCTCGAGCTAAAGTATGCATGCTGAGAGCAGAGATGACCAACCTCAGGTCTAGTCCTTCTAGAGTGGAATCACTTCCTAACCCCTGAGTATCCCTCCCCCGCAGTCCCTTATGCATCCTCCTTTTATAGTTTCTGGTTCTAGGTCTTTTGTTGCTATGACCCAACCCTTAGGAATATCTTCCATCTGGTGCATTTCCTACAGTACCAGAGTGTTCCCTATGACATCATGCAGTTCTAACACCTGTTGTACTTCTATGAGGTTGGTTGTTCCACCTTCCCCACTCTCAGATGCATAGTTTCCTCATTCAACATGGTTGTCCCCATCATTCATTATTTTACTTAAAATAAATTATTTCGGTTACA
Source organism: Pseudotsuga menziesii (assembly GCA_001517045.1). Taxonomy (NCBI): domain Eukaryota; kingdom Viridiplantae; phylum Streptophyta; class Pinopsida; order Pinales; family Pinaceae; genus Pseudotsuga; species Pseudotsuga menziesii. The sequence goes on along the minus strand of LPNX011070618.1, from coordinate 781,321 downwards.
TCAATCCTTCAAGGACCTATTGGTGGTTTCCAAAACCAACCAATTACATTCATAAATAAGATATAGATTCAAATTATTACAAATAAATTTTTATCTATTGGGGGATATTACAGGTACAGTCGAGTATGGGATCAAGTATGATGCGAGTCAAAATATTAACCTGCACGATTATGTTGATTTAGATTGGGAAGGTAGCACCACCAATAGGAAGAGCACTTCAGTTTGCTGCTTCAGTTTGGGATCCAATATTATCTCCTGGTTTAGCAAGAAACCATCCTTCATGGCCCTGAGTACAACCGAGGGAGAGTATATTGCATCTTGCTCATATATTTATGAGTTAGTATGGTTGCGGAAGCTACCATTTGGTTTGTTTTATCTCCAGTTAGAGGTGACATGTATCTATTGCGATAACCAGAGCTACGTGAAGTTCTCGGAGAACACGGTGTTCCATGACAAGTCGAATCATATCGATATCAAGTTCAACTATGTCATGAATATGGTGTAGATAGGAGAAGTGAAGCTCCAGTACATGGAAACAGATGGGAATATGGACGATGTATTGACCAATACACTTCGAGTAATTTAGAGAAGGACTTGGTATGGTCCATAATGAGGCCCCTAGAAAGAGGGAGTAACGATTTCTAGCATAGTCAGAGCTGTAGGTTGTCTTGGTGATGTAATCAGTCCTAGCGTGCTCCTATGCTAGATATGGAAAGAGACCAGAAGATGCAAATGCATGAGATCTTACATGGGAAAGTAGACATGTTTTCCTTGAGTGGAAAAGATCTTGGAATGGTACGCAGGTTGCTTGGATGTAATCAATCTTGTGAGTTGTCCTGAAGTGTAAAAGATCCTTGGATGGTAAAAAGGTTGCTTGGACATAATTAGTCCTTATATGGGTTGTCCTGGAGTATAAAATATCTTGGTGTGGTACACAGGTTTCTTGAACGTAATTAGTCTTGTGGGTTGTCCTAGAACATAAAATATCCTGGTGTGGTATGCAGTTTGTTCAAACGTAATAAGTACCATAAGGTTATCCCATAATGAAAAATATCCTAGTGTGCTATGAAGGTTGTTCAGATGTAATAAATCCTTGAGGTTGACCTACAACAAAAAATATATTGGTGTTGTACATAGGTTGTTCGGTCATAATTAGACCTTAAATGTGTGTGTTTCCATGTTGGAGATGATGAGGTCATAAGTAAATTGGTGTGCACCTAGTCAATTCTCACACAATGGTATACACGAGTTGTCTTGGTAACATAAATAATTCTTAGTGTGCTCCTATGTTTGTAGAATGCAGGTTGACCGTGGTGAGACGTAATGCACTTGGTGTTCTCCTAGGAGATTCTCACATAGGGGTAGACACAGGTTGTATTTGTGACATAATGAGTCTTGGTGTTCTCCTATGTTGGTAGAATTAATGTGGTTTATGATATGCATTTGGGTTATGCTATGTGTGTTATGTGCAGGATGATGAGATGATCCAGATATGACGATATGACGGTAGTAGGCGTAGGTGATTGCAATGGAAATGTAATGAATGGTGTTGGGTTGTACCTATGTGATGGCTTGCTCACGGATATGATGAAGACCTGGATGAGGACTAAGAATGTACCCAAAATTAAACATGGTTGTCTTTGTAGAAACTTTTGATGACAAATAGTACTATTTGATGATCAACAATATGAGGACTATGTTAGTAGCTCTGATAATGTCTCTGTGATGATGACTTGACCAGATGTGTTAATGGCTGTGGTGAGAGAGAATACCTTCATAGTTAAGAGGGAGTTTTGTTGTATTTGTAAATTTAGAAGATATTATAATGTATATTATCATTGTATATGGTTGCACTCCCATCAAATATGTGTTTCTCTCCTTTCGAGATGTCATTATTGTGTATGGTCCCTTGGGTACAACCTCCATTGTAATTCAAGGAAATAGTCCCCAGTATAATATAATGTAATGTACTTTCAAAGCCTCTCTAGGTGAAGTCAGCTCTGTTAGGGTTTTAAATCATCCCAGTCAATTTGGGAGGTCATTCGCTTAAAGGGTATAAATAAGGAGGCACCCTCCCTCATTTATACACACTCACACTCACTCAAGTTCGCATGATTAGAGAGAGAGACAAGGATGAGAGAGAGAGTTGCAGAAAACTTCTTATTACTTGTTTTTTCCATCTTGTGATATTGATTAGTCATGGAACTATTCTGAGTAAGTTTGTGGGGTTTTCTCTTTTATGGTTTCCCTGAGGAAAATATTTGTGTCTTATGTATATTGTCTATCTTATGTATCTTGTTGTGATTGTTATTATTTCAGTTAAATCTCCTAATCAAGTTAAATTATATTAGAAAAACTAACATTTTAAATACCACTAACTTGGAGCTTTCTTCAGGACATACAATTTCTTCTTCAACCTGCATACCAAATTCTCCTTCCCTTTGACCTCATACCCATGTGGTTGTTGCATATAAATCTCTTCCTCCAAATCCCCATGGATAAAGGCTATTTTAACATCTAATTGTTCAAGATGAAAATATTCTACCAGCACTAGACTTAAAATAGTCCTAATTGAAGTCATTTTAACAACAAGAGAAAATATTTCATCAAATTATTTACCTTTATTTTGTGAAAACCCCTTTACAACAAGTCTATCATTGTACCGCTTCTTTCCTCCATATTCTTTCTTCAACCTGTAAACCCATTTATTCTGCACTGCTCTTTTTTCTAGAGGAAACTCAACCAAATCTTAAGTTTGGTTTCTTACCAATGAATCCATCTCCTCATTCATGCCTTGCTCCAACTTCTTTCTAGTCTCTACATGCATTGCCTCTTCATAACATTTTCGTTCACTAGAATCAGTCATCAATAAATAAAACAGTGAAGGAGAGAATCATTCAAGGGGTCTACTTAACCTCGTAGATCTTCTTACATTTGCAAGAGTTTGAGATACTTGTTGTTGCTATTGATTTTCTAGTTCCTTTTGAACTTCATTTCCTTTGATTTCATCAAGCACTGTGTTAGCACCTGTGCTAAATTTTGAAGTTTAATACATAAGGAATCTGCACTGATGCCCTTGCAAAGGTCTAGACCAGTAAAAAATGAGGGGTAGGGTCAACAAAAAATTCATATTATATAACCTGAGCAAGTGCTGAGCAGGTTCTGAAGGATCCATCCCTGGTCGAAAGTGTCAAGACAGTCAAAAAATTCTTCAGCATGACCTTGGAAATATGCCCAAGTATGAAAAATTTGATCAATATTAAAAGAGGACTAGAACAGATGGACCAGATGCATCACATATAAGATCAAAGGACCAAAAATTGTTTCCACCAAGAAGAATCAAGAGTGAAAGTGCGAAAGAGGTAAAAAAATTGTATTATAAAAAGTAAAATCCTAACTTCTACCTTCTGTAGTTCAGGATCCGATGACTCAGAGAGATTTCACCCAGATCAATGGTCTGGAAAAGAGGAGAGGGGCAGAGATCAAAAATCAGGAGAAGTAAAAAATTTTGGTTATAAAAAGTTCAAATCCCAATTTTTGCCTTCCGTGATATGGGATCCAATGGCTCAGAGAGCTTTTGCCCAGATCAACAGTCTGGAAAAGAGCAGAGGGGCGGAGATCATAAATTGGGAGAAGCAAAAATTTGGTTATAAAAAAGTTCAAATCCCGATTTTTAGCTTCCAGCATTCGATGGCCCATAGAGCTTCCACCCAGATCAACGGTCTGGAAGAAAGAATAGAAAGGGAGGAAATCAGAAAACAAAATACAAAGAGTTTGGTCGTGAAAAGTTGAAGTTTTAATTTCAACGATCTGTGAGATTCAACTGTCAGGAAAGTTCCAGCGTAGATCAACGGTGTGGAAAGAAAAGGTGGAGGCAGAAAGCCAGGAGTGGAAAGATCAAAATTGAACTTCACAAAAAGTTCAAGCCCCGATTTTCACCTTCCACGGTCAGTCATATCTATGGCTTAGATTACTTCTGCCCAGATAAACGGTGCAGAAAGAAAAAGGAGAGAGTGGAAAGGAAGAAGCAGAAAAGGTAAATTCCCAGGTTGCAAATTTGGAAAACCTGACTTCCATTTTCTGTAGTCTAGGATCCAATGGCTCAGATTGCTTCCACCTAGATTGATGGTCCAAAAATAAGGAGAAGGGAGGAAGTCGAAAACATAATAATTCAGGCGTAAAATGCAAAGATCCTGATTTCCACTTTCCGCCAGCCCACAGCTTGATCTCAGATCAATGACTGGGAAAGTTTATGGTGAAGATTGTCGGTGCGGAAAAGGGAAATATGTGCTCAATATAAGTAGCTTTCTAGATCTTTGAAATCAGTTAAAGTCCTACAGGTTTCAACGACAGTGATTGATGGTGAGGTAAGATGAACGGTGGAGAATAATTTCTACTAATGCAACAAGCACGACGAAATGAACTTTTGAAATCTATGGAATTGTTTAAAGGGTATGCAGGTTTTGACCACTCAGATCAAGATTGATATAGATCCACGATCGAGGAAAATTCCACTAGTTCAAAGTGTCGTTGATTTAACTCTCCATAACTCAGCAAAATTTTATAGAGCAGGAAAGTTCATACACGTGTCTCTGCATCCTTGTTTTGATTAAAAGATCAACGGTCTACGGGGTTTTCACTAGTTAAAGATGCAAGGAAGGAGAAATTTTGTTACAGAACATCGAAGGAGGTGGTGAACCATCATTTTCATCTAGCAAGCGTGGTTTCTAGGTGTTCAATTCCCCATCTTTGTCCATCATGTGTGCCCCAGCATTATTTCCTATTTTGTTTTATGATCATGGTGAATCCACCAGATCAAAAGTTGTTAGGATTTTATGCATGCGGGTTTGATCCCCAATCTCCTTAAATTGTATTTGGATTTGTTTCAAGGTTGGTCTCGGGAGCCTGTTTACACTATAAATATACCCTTGAAAGAGGAATAAAGGTTTGAAATATTTCATTCAGAAGCCTCAATGCTTGGGTTTTATAGCTCTTTCATTTTCTTGGAGGCATTAATGAAAGCATAGCTTGAATTTCTGAGATTCATCATAGCGTTCATTGTTCAGACTGTTTTTCCTTTGTAAACTTCATTTTCATGTCTATGTATCTTCTGCTAATGCATTTCTAGTTGTATGTGAGGAATTCGCTCTCTGTCAAGCGCTCTTTGCATCAGATTATGCATTTGTTTATGTGTTTCTGGTAAATGTTTTGGAATTCATCTTCTATGCTCCATTGAAGTTACTAGCCTCTATTGTTTATTCTGCTAAAGGTGTGTTCAGGATATTCATCCCTAGATAGGTGCCTCCTGTTACATCGAGATTCTTTTCATTCCCCCCTACCATCTCTTCAAAGATATTTTGTTGAATATTGATGCCTAATTTTCCTCAGATTATGAAGGTTATTGTTGGTTATTATTTGTTGTAATTCCTTGAATGTTTTGGTTTTTAACTTGATTTCCCAATGGTTTTCTTGTCTATGTATTTCACCTTCTTTAAAATCTGCAAATACCCTGTTACTATCAGAAATCTAGCCTTCTGTAAGCTGTTTAAAGCCATATGTATATGTAAATTTGTTTTTGTGACAAAGAGAGAGCCTTCTCTAATTGTATTGGCTAGAATACAGTCTAAATGTTGGTTGAAATGGTTACCCTATGACTTCCTACCACAACCATAGGAAAATTACAGGGTGAGAACATCTTGTCGCCATTTTTGGGGACCGAAAGAGCAAATCATCCCTCGAAAAAATGACAATGTTTAGCTCTACAACCTGGTTGAGCAACCGATCATAGATACATACCGGTTGTACATGCTCTGGTGACTCCACACAAATTTTGAAGGTGACTCCACTGGGAAAGATCGGCGGCCAGAAGAATCCACGCGAGGAGAAATCCTGATGCAGAATCCCTCCAAGAAATATTTCATTCAAAAGCCTCGATGTTTGGGTTTTGTAGCTCTGTCATTTTCATGGAAGCATTAATGAAAGCATAGCTTGAATGTCTGAGATTCATTATGGCGTTCACTGTTCAGTCTATTTTTCCTTTGTAAACTTCATTTTCATGTGATCTGTGTATCTTCTGCTAATGCATTTCTAGTTGTTTGTGAGGAATTCGCTCTCTGTTAGGTGCTCTTTGCATCAGATTATGAATTTGCTTATTTGTTTCTGGTAAATGTTTTGGAATTCATATTCTATGCTCCATTGTAGTTACTAGACTTTGTTGTTTATTCTTCTAAAGGTATGTTTAGGAGATTCATCCCCAGATAGGTGCCTTCTGTTACATTGGGATTTTTCTCATTTCCCCCTGCCATCTCTTCAAAGATATTTTGTTGAATATTGATTCCTATTTTGCCACAGATTATGAAGGTTGTTGTTGGTTATTGTTTATTGTAAGTCCTTGAATGTTTCATATTTTGACTCCATTGCCCATTTTTTTTCTTGTTTGTCTATTTCACCTTCTTTAAAATATGCAAATACCCTGTTACTATTAGAAATATAGCCTTCTGCAAGCTGTTTAAATCCATATCTATATGTATATTTGTTTATGCGACAAAGAGAGATCCCTCTTTGACTGTATTGTCTAGAATACAGTCTAAAGGCTGGTTGAAATGGTTACCCCTGTGAATTTCATAGGAAAATTACAGGGTGATAACGCACTGTGTACTATGTGTTTTAATTTTCCTTTCTTTCCCTGCAACTGATCTTTGCACATAACCTTTTCATTGAATACTACATCTCTACTCCTAATGATTTTTTTATTTTCATAATCCCATAAGCGATAACCAAAATCATTAACCCCGTATCCAATAAAGGTAAATTTCTTGGATTTAGCCTCAAGATTTGTTCTATTTTCTTTAAAAATATGGATAAATGCTTCATAACCAAAAATTCTCATAAATGAGTAGTTACCTTTTTACCTGTCCATGCCTCATAAGTAATTCCACCATCCAAATCTTTTGAAGGCCCTCTTTTTATTAAATAAACAACAATATCTATAACATCAACCCAAAACTATAAGGGAAATCGTACATGCAATCTCATACACCTTGCATCGTCCATGATTGCCCTCTTCATCCTTTTTGACACAACATTTTCTTATGGTGTTCCTAGGACTGTCTTCTTTCTGTGAATCTCATTGTATGAATAGTAACTGTCAAACTCCTTACTGCATTATTCACCTCCATTATCAGATCTCAAACATTTCAACCTTTTCCCTATCTCATTTTCAACCAAAAATTTCCACTTCTAAAAGTATCAAACACGTCAGATTTTTTTCTAATGCAATAAACCCAGGTTTTTATAGTTGCATCATCAATAAAATTTACATAATAATGAGATCCATCAAGATATTGTGCCTAAGTCGGTCACCATACATCTGTATGCACAATTTCTAACTTTTCACTCTTCTTATGTTTCCCAACCCTAATAAATCTATTTCTCTTTTGTTTCCCATAAACACAATTATCACAGAATTCCAAACTTACCTACTTCATATATGGAAGAAATTTCACTAAGTGAAGAATATGCATCGCCTTCTCACTCATGTGGCCAAGCCTATGATACCATAATGCTGCACCTATTTCTATGGAAGCTACCAAGATAGACTAATCAATATTATGAGGACATAAATACAACATACTTATCCTATCTCCTTTTGTTATTACTAGTGCTCCTTTAGTGATCTTCCACCACATTTTTCCAAACCTATACAAGCAATCGATATCTCCCAAATTCCCTGTTGAGATCATATTTATTTTCATAGTAGGAATATGCCTTACATATTTTAATATCCATTCATTTCCATTATTTAACTTAATCCGTACCTTACCCAATCCAACAATTTTACATGTTTTAGTATACCCCCAATAAAACATGTCCAATATCCCCTAGAACATAATCAAGAAAGAATTTCCTATGTGGTGTAGCATGACATGAAGTCCCTAAATCTACTACCTAGTAATCTCTAGTATTATCTAATGCAAGTAACACATCACCTACTACATTTTCTTCCTGAGTAGTCTCCTACTGTCAATCTCCTCTCTTATTTGGATCTCTACAGTGTTTCTTCATATGTCCTCTCTTACCATAGTTCCATCACTCTTTCTTTCCCATTCTAGACTTTGATCTGCCCTTTCTAGACTTGCTATGATTACCTGTGCTCCTTCCTCTCTCCCTTTGTCTTCCCCTTCTCTCCATGTTCAACTCATTACTTGATGTCTCACTTGTGATTTTTCTTCTCATTTCCTCGCTAATAATAACACCAACAACGTCATCAAATTTAAGAGTGTTTGAACTAGGGACAAAATTACTTACAACCATGACCAAGCCATTGTGGTTGTCTGGTAGTGAGCACAGGATTTTAAGATCCTTAACCCCATCGTCAAAGTTAACTTTTATAGAACTTAGATGACTAGTAATCGTATTAAATTCATTTAAATGGGAAACAAAAAATCCTCCTTGTGAAATCTTCATATTAAATAAACTCTTCATTAAAAATACCTTGTTTGAAGATGAGGGTTTTTCATAGAGCCTAGCTAATGCGCTCATCACACCCTCCATTATATTTTCTTTCAAAATATTTAAAGCCACCAACGAAGAGAGACACATCCATATTGTTCCCAGTTCCTTTCTTTCAAGAACCTCCCATTCTTCGCCCTTCATAGTTGTCGACTATTTTGTTTTTTTTCCAAATAGTAGGTATAGATCCTTCTGGTACATATAGTCCTTCATTTTCAACTTACATAACTAGTAGTTTTGGTCGTTAAATTTCTCGACCCTAAACTTCCCTTCTTCTTCCATTCCTCCCACTCAAACTAGAAACCCTTCTTTCCTACGAGTTTACCATCCAAATAGAACTTTGGATCTGATACCAATTTTTAGAAAAATATGATCATAAAGCAATAATAATTAAACAGTTAACTAAGATGAAAATATTAAACACTTTACAAGAGAGACACAAATATAACATGGTTCACCCAAGACGTGTTACATTCACACAGAAATTGCCAGTCCTTTATCATTATACCATCCAGTAAAATGAAGGGATACAACCTGCAGCAACCTCATTGCAGTTCCTCTCAACTCTCTCACACAATTACAAAGATTGTTTTTACAATGCTACAAGACAATACAATACAACACAACACACAGTCGTATTACAATGCCTTCTTTTAATAGGGTAATTACCATGGGTCACCTTGGCCAAAAAACATCCCAAAAATTTCTTTTGAGGGATTCTCTCTAAACCCTTTTCGAGGTCTCAATGCCCCTCAGACCCTCATGGGGGAAGATATCCCCCTGTGCCCCCCTACTAGGATGAGTGTAGAGTAAAATTGGGGTACAAACATGGCTAAACAATAACATCTATCAATCTAGAAGATCAAGCTCCACAAAAAACAATATTCATATATATTCAAAGGATGAAAGAGGGCCCAGAAGCTTCGCAACATATGTCCTATGAGAACATATGCATGATCCACCACTCAGCTAAGGAATAACCTTTTACAGGCCCATAAGAAGAGGCGATCTGCAAATTTCTTCTATCCATTCAAGAACTTGTCCTAAATCAAGTTTGAATTTCAAAGGACTTTGAAGAACTTGTCCAAAACCAGGTTCAATTAAACTAGCCATTGGAGAACTTGTCCCAAATCAATTTCCCATTCATTAAGGCCTCTATCATGTCTTTTCCATCTCCGTAACTATAGCTTTTTCTCCTACTTCTCACTGATTTCAGCACAAAGTTTTTTTAGTAAATTAAAAAAAATTACATTCTCTTTTATGGGGGGTTTTCTAATGTTTTTTTCCCTCTTTACCAATTGATAGAGAATTTTATATGTGCATGGGTACCTACTATGGCTGCAAATTGTCTAGACCCATTTTTAACTTGTTTGATTTTACCTAGTTAGGCCTATGGGGGTGTTAGATTAAATTTCCATCCTATAGTTTGATTTGATGAATCCAATGGGACCAAACACACTCAAATTCACCTCATAAGTCATCCATGATTCGGTAACCTAAGTTTGAGGGTGCATTCCTAATTTTTGGGGTGCAGTCTCTGATTTGGGAATGCACTAATCGAGCCCTAACCAACCCTAACTATTCCTAACTAGTCCTCTAGTGACATTAGCACCCTAGTTCATTTCAATTCAATACACATTAGTTTAGTTCAATTCATATTAGTTTAGTTCATAATAGTTTAACTCAGAGCTTGCATGACTAACTGAGGTTATTTGTGCTAAATTAAGCCTGACTAGCATGTTAAACTTGAATGATCTCCTAGACTAATTCGAATTTCATCTCTATATATTGTATTCACCTCCATTTAATTTATTATTGAACTTGATCATTCATTTCTCTTCCATTTTGAGTTTCTTATGTAGTAATCAATATTATCCATTTATTACATTATGATTTGATAGTTGATTTGTTTTGCATTGCATATCTAGTTAGTTATGTGCCTATCTCTATACATGTTCAAATATTATGTAGCTAATGTGGATTTTAACATTGGTCAAATGTCTAAAGACAAATGTCTCTTAAGAGACGTTACTAAGCATGGAACTAACATCAAATACTATATTAGTTTTTTCACGGCTTATCTCATAAAAATGTTGATTAAATGTCGACATTATGTCGACCAAACTTCCAAAAAGAGACGCCCCCTAATGTTGGTTGAACATCCAAGAACAGAGATCCATGTTTTCAATGTGGATCTAGCATGTCACTAATGTTTAAAAACATACATTTGGAATGTGCACTAAATGTCTAAAAAGCTACATTGTCAATTTGCACTTAGTGTGGAACTAACGTCTAAAAAAGATGCATTGCTAATGTGGAACAGACATCTGAAAAAGCATGTTTTGAACATGGACTAAACATTTGAAAACCTACATTTTCAATGTGGAGTTAACATGGAACTAACATTTGAAATTCTATGTTGAGAACGTGGAACTAACATCCAATAAGCCATGTCTATAATTGCCTCGAAGAAAAAAACACATGGATGATCTGTCGAACTAACATTGAGTATTCTTTAGATAATTGATGTTAGACGTATGCTACCAATGTTAAATCCATGCCACTCATACATCATATGAATGTCAGTTAAATGTACTATGAAAATCGGTTAACCAGTTCAATATCGATGTTAGAGTTATGATGTCAATGTTCAATCTACACCACTCATATTCCATACGAATGTCAAGTAAAGTCCCAATAAGGAATATTTATACATGGCTTGAAATTTGTAATTTTTGTGCACAATGTTTCCTTAGTCTATGGTTAGTTTAAAGGGATCAATGACATGTAAAAAATGGGCTGCATTCCCTCAAAGGATGTCAATGGTTCAATTGTGGGGGAGGAAATGATCACCCCATTTGATGAAGTATCAAAGTAATTGAGTAATTTATGATTTTCAAAGAGTGCACATCTCTATAATATTATAAGGCTTATACCTAAAAAAGGTGGGTTTCTCCCCTTTATTTCTAGACATTTGACCTTAAATATGACTTATATTCATATTTGCAGACAAGGAATTCTTAGACTATATCTATGATTTTCCAATGGTATCATTACTTGGACATGATAAGAATTTGAATAGCAATATTCAATCCAAAATTCATGCTTTAACCTATAATGCAACCCTATACTATAACCTTAAACTCAACACCATACTTCCTCTTTTGGAGATCAAATACAAGGAAAGTAAGAGGTTGAATTGGTAGGGAAAAGGATTTTGAAGAATGATCTTGAATTAGCATTGTTGAATTGAAATCGAGGGTTTAAAACCCTCATGTATAATATGCAAGCTAATGGAATTTACTCCAAATTCAAGTATGATATATGACAAGGTATGGGGTGCCCTTATTTCACAAAAGTCAATGCAAATTTTATTTTCAAACAAACCAAAAATCAAGCATAAATTTATTCCCAATGCTTGAAATGAATTAGAAAGAATTTTCCCATCCAATGAATAAATACTTGAATACTTTTCCTAATGTATGAACCATCTTGTTAGAATTTCCATATTCATTGGAAAATTGAATTGTAATAAATTATTATGTTGAGCATTCTACATTATTCAACATGAGGAAACAAACGTCCTACATTCTATCTTGGAATTTTATCTTTAAAATTTGGTCTTCCCTTGACCTTTTCATGGATTTTAGGGGAAAATGGACTACTAGCTAGATCATAACTACCCTCAAATCATAGAAATGCTTCCATATTCTATTACTACTAATCATTCTGTGATTTATAATACCATGTATATGTGGATGAAACCCATAAACTAGTGCATTAAACTCAACCACTTAAGGAATCAACCCTCAAATGCTACCAGGACACATCATACCCCTAGCTAGGAACACTAAGAACAACCCATAGTATCTTTGGTGGATTATGAACAATTCAGAGATAAATAATTCTCCAAAACTACAAAAAACATCAACATGTCATAAATAAAAATTTATGTAATGCTCCTCCAAAGGATAGGGGTTTAATGGGTTAGAATCTCATTGCCTTATTTCTTCAAATTTTCCATCATTTAGGACCAAGGTTGCATGTCATTTTTCTTGGCCAATGTTGAAGGTTTTCTCCAAATATGCAATATATGCTTCAAAATGGTATGGAATAGACCTCAAAAGACACCATTCCAATATGATAAACTACTACAAAGTTCCTAACATTTCCACATATTCATGACAATTATAGTTTTTTATTTTATTGGTGGAGATATTCCTAGATATTCCTTTATTACTATTTTTTATTATCAAAACATGCCCAAATTTTAGAGTCGAGGTTGTTTGAGATCTGACAAGTTCCCAAAATTATTTCCTTATGGGATTATCAATGATTCACAATGGGAATTGTGCATAGAACCTCTCAAAAACTAATCATACTTTTATACATTGGTTCCTTTGGTTCTACTCATACTCTCAATGGAACCAACATGCTTCAAACAACCATATTCTCCATGAACAACATCAATGCGAGGGAACCACGTGTGATGCACCCTTACATAATAAACCGCAACATTTGAACATACATTTTGGCCATTTTTAAAAATCACACAATGGTATTCTAGTTTAATCCTATTGTGATATGATCTAATTTTATAAAACTTTTGATGTTCCTTCAAAAAAAACAAATTCACAATTTTTGATACCACTAATTTATGTGCAATGAGGAGAAGAAGATTTCATGAAAATGGTGGTAAATAGATCGACAAACAAATTTTTTTAAGTTGTAGCATTATAAATTTTAGATGTAAGAGATATACTGAACATGTAATATAAATTGAAGAAATTTTGAATTGCAAATTGCAATCCTAAAGGATTACACTTGTGATTTTTATTACAAGCAGTAGGATTTTAGAAGGTGAAACTCCGGGAGCATTGGATGGACTAGGGATACATGTACTTAGTGTGGAGTATTGTGTTATCATTTGGTGATTATTGTTTCGACACTTTTGCTTAAAGGAGATCCATCCACTCTCATCTTTGGGTTGGTTTTCATGTTTGGTTGTTCTATCTTAAACAATAATTGGAGCATATATCCTTCACCATTGATAAAATCCACATAAAAAATATGTGTGACAATTTGTAATATTAAATGGGGTTGTTCTCCACATTTTTGTCGACAACACATATCTATATGATACCTAGATATTAATATTAAGTCGCTTCTATTTATATTGAGATGGGACAAAAAATGCAAATGGGAACCTCTCTCATGTTAGAGCCTAGTTTTACTTTAGGCCAGTTGTTTTGCAACTTTTATATTATATCTCCTTGGAGTGCTTCTCCATTTGGATTTGAACTTAATTTTGGGAAATGTAGTGATTTCCAGATCTTGGGGTCATGTATATCACTAGAAATGTGCAACAGATATCTCAACTTAATTTGTGACAACATGTTTATTTTTTGTGGCACTCATTGGATAGATCTAGGAATAGTTAAAAATAGTATAATTAGTGAAGGTGTCATCAATCATTTGTTATCATTTTCAATGCACTTCATAACTTTGACCTCATTCATCTTTCTGACAGCACTACATTGCAACTTTTTGGTAACTATGTTTCTCTCTTTCTTACAAGCACTACATTGGGGATTTCAATTGGGTCTCTAAGTATATCCATCATCAAAACTTTGTACTTAGAATTCACCCTACTGATTTTGAAGTAACTATCACCCAATATAATGATTTAGAGGATGCGGAGGATAAAGAGATTCAAGAAAAAGTTAATAAATGCTTAGAGAGACCTCCTAAATTTCATACAAGATTTAGTGACATGACTCGAAACAAAATATATAATTTTATCATGATATAATCTATGTTGCTCAATATTTGCATCCCATGGTGAATATGATAGTCCATCTCTAAAATTGCTTCGACACATTTTTTCCTTGAGTTTCATTCGATAAAGATGCAAATATAACATGTGGGTAGTCAATATGGAAAGAAATTAATAACAACACATTGCAACAAAAATTGCAATGAGGAAAAATGAAAAGATTACAATGGTGACCATAAACTAAAATTCAATATGAAAACTAATGGTTCTCTAATAAAAAAAACTTTTCCATTTTAATTCTACACAAATTCACAATATTCATTTTTAAATGAAGTTATTATATTATTATATTTACATTTACCTTCACACAAAAATAGTTTTACACACATTATGGTTCCATTATAAGAGAGAGACAAATATTTCCTCTTCACTTAAAAAAAAAATGAATATATTTACAAGTCATAAATGAAATTCACTTTCATAACAAATTGTAACAACATAGATTTTTGTAACAATATAGATTCTTAAGAAAATGCCAATAACGTATTTCTACAATACCATATATAGATTTTTGTTCAAAATCCATATTTTGATGAACATAAGAAATAGTTTAAGTAGAAGTTTGAGAACCATAAGGATTGAGTTTTTTTACCTTCTTCACATATGTGTCAACTAATATAATTTAAATTTAAAATGACGACAGCGTCGTTTCAATCAAGCTATAATACTCACGTTTCCATGAAGCTATAATAGTCACATTTCCATCAAGTTATAATAATCACATAAAAATTACAATTGGGCATTGGTTCTTTGAATCCATTAGTTGGTTCTTGATACATTAGCAAATAGAAACTTCATCATATTAATAGAAATTACAATTGGTCAGTGGTTCTTTGAATCTATTAGCTGGTTCTTGATACATTAGCAAATAACAACTTTATCATATGAATAGAAAACGTTTTCTGTGTAATTACAAAAATTTCTACATTGTTATAAAACATAGACATAAAATGTTGATTTCTTTACAATTGTTTTCTTAAATATTCAACCATTTTACATAGGCCATTCACATAGGCCATTCACATATGTGAAGTTTAAAATTGCTTAAGTTTGAATTCAAATTTGAAATCGTTCAAGTTTGAATTCAAATTTGAAATTGAAATTTGATATTATATATTTATATAAATGTGGTTGTTTTATTTATTTAAATTTTGGATTCAACATGTGATTGTTTTATATAAAAAAATGAGCCTACATGTGCTTCGTCAATGTTACAAATATGACGATCTCACCCACTTAGGTTGTATAAAGTGCCTCTTGGCACAAACAAGATCTATTAATTGTAATTAAATTAAGTGTTTGTCAAAATACCACAACTAAGAAAAACAAGCATCCCACATAAACCTTTAATAACAAATCAACAAGCATGTGGAAATGTTAATAGAAATAAGATATCACTACTATCACAATTAATTTTTTTAATTTATAACAATTATAGTCTTCACATTTACTTGGAAATATTTGTGGTGTCACTTCTTATAATTTAGTAGAACAATTATAGGTTTCACCTTTCCTTGGAGAACTTTGTGGCAAAATAAAAGCTACTGGAAAATTTGTTGGATCTATAAGTAAGTCAAGTATGAAGGAAATATCCAAGGAATGGAAGTTATTTTATGTTACGTCATGAGCAAACTTTAGGCATGTCAAAATATACAGTTCAATTAAATGAATTGGAGAAATACTTATGACAGTGGATTTTAAACGGTGTACTTTCCATGTGTATTCAAACATTATTATCTAGCATTGTAAAGTGACTTTCTTGTGAGATGGAAATGATATGGAAAAAACCATCCAACGAAGGATGCATCCAAGAACCATCTTGTAGCATAACTCAATAATCTTGTAGTAACCCGTCAAGAATTCCATTTATTTCATTCACAATTAGAATGCTCCATGAGATGATAATGAATAGTAGCAGAGGAGAATAGAAATTATGTTATTGTTTAGATAAATACTCTAGAATATTAAAAAACCAAGTCACATTCATCAAGCACACATTCATTAAAAACATTAACCCAAAATTTTGAGTTCAATAGCCAAATAACCCAAATAGGGATCAAATCATTTAGACTCCCAACAAATATATTTTTTACAATAATGGATAATATTTTCATTAATAAAAAGCATGGAATTACGTTCATATACATTGTTTTCCAGATTAACAAAAATGCCATGTGTCCTAGCATATGAAAGTTTCCAGGTCTAAAAAAACACATTAAGCCTTTATACTTTCGATTCCCTTATCTACTATAAAACCATCTAATCCTAAAAAACTGAAACAACAACAAACAACAAAAAAATCCCATGTAAAAATACTAAGCTTGGTCCCATGGCACCCGATATTCCTTCTTCACAACCAAATAAAATCCCATTAAAAAATATTAAGCTTGGGCCCATAGAACCTGGTCTTCCCACTTCACATCGAGATGAAGAGAGGATGCACTTTTCATTAACCTGATCATGGTCACTTTTTTTTGCAGGTGTAGTAGGGTCACTTCTAAGAGAGATACTTTGAGCTCTAGGCCTCATTTTTGGAAACTGTAACTTCAACTTCGGAAAGATGAACTTCAATTGTCTCAATCTAGAGTTGTTGTGTATCCAGTGAATTATTTAATATATATATTTGATAATGGAAATCTCCCATTTCTAAAAAAAAATTATTGTTTCATCATCTTGGTACATCTTTTCCAATTTCCTATCCATTATTTTTGGGTCCTGACTTAGACGATGCACTTTCCTTTGAAGGCTTATGTGGCTTATTTTAAGAATGTGCATATCATGTGGAACACAATAGTGTTCATCTATACAAACATCATGGTCCATGGAATCTAGGGTCTGGCTTCCCCTCGAGCTTGCTAATAAGCCAAAATATCAATTAGGTCCCTGTATATCTCCCTCTATTTACGCTGAGGGACTGCAAGTTCACTCCAGAGAGTAATCCCTTTTATATCTAACTTCCAAATCCATATCACCTATTGAGAATATAAGATGAGTCGAGTTCATGTTCCCTCGCCACACCTCGAATATCATTTAACTCGCCACCTTTATTTTAATTCTCTTAGAATTTCAAGTGTGGGAGGAATGGAGTAGAATGCAACGAATGTACTTTTCATCCTCCAAGACACCAGTTTCCATAATTTCCATCTAGTTTGAAATGTATAGTTTCCTCTGTGATTGTAATACCCTCCTATCTTGCCTCATGTTCCCAGCACCTCGTCCATCAGTCCCCTTCCTCGACCCTTTCATGACATCATCTTAACCCTTTTGTGGCATCATAGCTCTTAACATGTACATAATAGATCTTAATGTAATGTGAACATCTTAGCTCTTAACATGGAGCATGACATCTTCTTAGAAGGTGTGATGTGAAGATCCTAGACTATGGGAATATGAAAGACCCATAAAACCATTTCCTAGTATTTCAAATTCCTTTTATTTTGATTTTCCCCAAGGCCTCATTTCTTGGTTAGGGGATGCTAAGAATTGTTTCACATCATTGTCATTTTTCAGAGATCCTTTTGGAATAAAGGATAAAATGTTTTCCAAAAAGTCAACTTATTTATTGTTCTCCCACAAAACCTGAAAGAAATGATCATTCCTAAGTTATTCAAGATCCTCTTAGTTCTAGTGAATATTATAGCTAGGCTAAGACCCCATGGGGGATTTCAAAGACAAAGCCCTGTATGATTATTATGGGGTGCTTCATATCTCTCTTTGCAAAATTTTAACCCCTTGGTATAAGGTGAGGAACTTTGCTATGTTATTGGTATCATTTCCTACTCCCCAGGAAAAAATTGTCATTTGTAATCCTCTAGGATCGAAAATGATCCCACCTGCTCCTTCCACCCTAGAGGAATTTAAATTATTGTTATACACCAACATTCTAAAATTATATTCTTATAAATCCTCCTAGATTCTCCTATAAATAGCAGGGAATTTCCATGATACTTTATCCAAGAAATATGCTCTCATAAATGCCAATGACAATGTTGCTACCAATTGCATAAGAAAACCATTGAGTCAATAACCAATAACTTATTCATGGGTCAAATTCAACATGTAAATGAGCTTCCAACAATATCTAAGGAAATTTATTTTAGTTGAAACCATATATAGAGGGAAAAAGAATCTGGGGAAGACTCCAAGTTTTAACTATATTTACCCAAAACAGTCCAAAACAAGTGGTGGCTTTGACCAAAGACATGGTTTTCCACATTGCAAGAGTATGAGTAAGAAAATATTTTAGGGCAATATACATGACTTGCCCATCATTAAATGCACCTTGAACTAGCAAAAGGTGTTGATGTGTTTGTGGCCTTGGAAATCCATGTATAATCTTGTAAAATATTAGGGTGTTGATGGGTTCATAACAACTGAATGAACAAAGATGTGGTATGGAGAATAAGGGCGACAACCTAGATAAAAATTTTACCATTACCATGCATGTCACACTATAAAAACATATACAAGTTCATACTTAGTTGAGGCTTACCTATATCCCATAGTTGGAATTTCAAATCTAATGTGTAGTGGCTTTGCTTTCCGTGTATATTAAAAACGTGAGCAATATTCAAGCCAAAAATGTCTTCAAGAGGTTACACTTTTTTTTTTCAGGATATGATTAATATTCAAGCCAAAAATGTCTTCAAGAGGTTACACCTCCTTTTTTTGCAGGATATGATTATTTATAAGAGAATGTCACTCATTCACGGGAATGCTTTTTTTGCAGGATATGATTATTTATAAGAGAATGTCACTCATTCACGGGAATGGAGAGAATAGGTCTATGATTAAACAAATAGTATCCCACCATGTATCCCCATACTTCATCTTTTATAGTTCAAATTTTGATTTAGCACTATAAAATAAAAATCGAGGGTTGATAACCCTCACATGAACCCATGCAAGTGAAAGACATTTAATCCAAAGTTAAATGTGACGTATGGCAAGGTATGGAGTGCCCTTATTTCACCCATGTCAACATAAATGTCACCAACAATGAGCATGCCATATGAACTTTCTACATTTGGATTAAATAAGTTAGTATAATTGTATTAATCTTCAACAAATGGATGAAAAGGTAAGTCCATTTCACTAATAAGTGCCTCCTTTTTTTCATTTCCACGTTGTGAACCTTTTCGAATCAAAGTGTTCTCAATCATGAATACTTGTTGCTTGAGAGTTCCACAGTAACCATAACTTTGCCCTTCAAGTTAATAACAATTCTTGTACTTATTGAACAAATTTTACTACAACTCTACCTTTTAAGTGAATAACAGTTCCTCTACTTAATAAACTGTTATACACCTGAATGGCACCTCTCCGTCCGAGTGCCGACATCCCTCATGTTGGCACACAAAAGGACACTTATGGATAGAGGTTTTCCCAAAACACTATAGCTTGGCTTGTCATGAAGTACATTCTTCCCTCATCCAGCTAGTCACTTTGCCATTTTTTGCCATGTTGAGATGTATTCGCGACTCTCTTTATATACAACTCACGCATCACTTGCGAGTCTCCTTTGTAGCAAGTCGTGAATCCATGTATTCACGGGTTGCGCTTATACTTAGTCGCGAATCATTCGCGGGTTGCTTTACTACAGACCCGCGAGTGTGTCTCAACATTAAAACATAAAAGCACTCGCACTAATGCGAGATTAGTTAACTCATTTAACTTAATTTCTTTCACTGCTACAACTTCCCCAACCTTCGAGAATTGTCTTATTTCACCCATATAAATACAGGCCTTGGGGATGGTGTTGGTTACTTACACTTTTGGAGCAAAGTTATGCTGGTGGAGTTTATACAGAAGTCTTTGGAGCAGTAGAACTCAGAATCCTTTGGTTGCAGAGGAGTCCTTGTCTCAGGCATTGGGTTGTATCTAAACTCTTTCCATTATTGATAATAAAGAGATTACTTCTTCCATATGTGTTTCATGTGTATTGGTTTGATAAATGTTTGTGCTTATGCATCTTATATGTGATTTATCTAACATGCTTATACATATATGAATCATCTTGTATCTGGAATAGTGTTTCTTGACAGGTGAAAGAGGAGCAATCCTGAAGACTTTGGAAGTGGAATAGAGAGGAAGAGGATAGCAAGGATCGACCTTCGTTTAACAAGTAAGTCCTTCTAACCCTCCTATTTCCTATTCTGTACTTTAGAAGTCAATTGTCTGCAAGTAATTGAGTATGTTGGTAACCCCAGACCTTAGGTTATTAGGTGCATAATCTTGTACAACAGAACTGGCGACTCCACTGGGGAGCCCAGACTGCTGTAGGTTGTTTTCTGTCCTCCTGACCAGTTTTGCTTGTGAGCCTGTGTGTGATTTTTATCCTGGTTCTTATTTGCTTCAGCATTTGAAAGTCTAGGTTTTTTTCTTGATTTTTTGAGAAAATTTTTATACCCATTCGCAGGTTGTCTTTCTAGACAGATGCAAATACTGGTCTGCATTCACAGGTTGTAACACTAGACAGTCACGAGTCACTTGCGAGTTGCTCTTAGTGACAGTCGTGAATACTCCTGGAAGTAGGGATTTTTAAGATAAGTTTTGCTTGTTCTTTTCTTTGTTTGGTCCCTGTTTCTGAGTGGTCTTTCTTTAAGAATGTTGTGTAGTGGGTTTGAATACTGTTGGTGATCACATTTCTTTTCTTTTTCGGAAGCTCTTGAGTCTTTTTGCTTGGTTTGTTTACTGCTTGCATACTGAAGTGTTTTGGCCTATTTTGGGTTGTGGGTTAAAGTTTCTTGGTCCAGATTAGTGATCAGGGTCTTGGGATCTGTTTTTCCAGTCTGTCTTCTGACAGTGGCTGGTTATCACTTGCCTTTGTAAGTCTGCAGTGATTCTTTGTCATTGTTAACACCCAAGCTAGGGTTCCTAGCCTTCCTCTATTGGTTGTCTATTGGTTCTATCAGCCTGTTTGCTTCAGTTTGTTACTTTTATACAGTTTATAAGCGTCAAGTCTGCTCAAGCATAGTGCATTGTAGATGCATAGTAGAATTTTGATCATTTTTAAAAGTGAAAAGAAAACATAGTTAAAGCTTTTTCATTGTGATTTTTGCATAAGTAGTGTTTATTTCAATTTAAAAATATTATATCAAAAACTACAAAAACATAGGCTTAGTTTCTTTCATCGTTGCTTTCAATTCATCAATACATATTTGCAAAAATTAAAAAGAAGTTTTTTTTATAATGGCAATTTTGCTTTGAATACACCTTTACTTTCATTTTTTTCTTGTTTGAGTCAAAACATCATAAAGTATACCACTCCATTTCCTCTTGAGTAAAGAACAACCCTTTAAAATAAACGCATAAATTAAAATTTATTAGTAAGTTTTATTTTCTAGGGACTTTCACCTACTAGCTTAGGCTAGACTTGTGGGCTAGGGAGTGTAAACTTCCCACAAGTTATAAACTCAGACGTAGTGGACCTTTCTTTAGGTAAATCATTGACTCTATCACTGTATCTGGGAAGCTCCTCTCAAACGGGAGTTAAGCACTAGGCCGCGTGGAGGCTTGGACAGAGGAGATAACCCTCTGAATCCTTGTCAAAACGTAACCCAGGACTTTTACTCATCTGGGGATTCTGTCCTAGACAGAGTTTCGGGCTCAACTACCCTGCCCATGCGTATGAGTTCAGCTGACGACTGTCCCCCCAGACAGCTGGTATTTCCAAGGTATCCTTTAGTCTCTTGTCTTTTAGGGTTCATACCTAGGTAAACCGGAAGGTTATTTCTGGTTCACCTTGAACGGGATTGGAAGGTAACCCTTGTGGAAAGTGTAGGAGGACGGTGGGTGATTCCTCTGCTTGTGCCTAAGAACCACCTCAAGGATGCCAAGTAATCGTTCATCAACTTTCTTCGGGAAAGCATATCTTTTACCCTGGTTTGATTGCTTGAGACTTTAGGAATTTTTAGTGTATGCTCTGTGGTTTTTCCTGTGTTTAGTTGGCCTTAGGGTGTGATTTGTTAAATTTTTAATTCTGGAGGACCAACCTGTTAGAAGGTCAAGAAGGTTGAGAAACGTTCCTCCTATCACTGCATTGGAGCCTCCACCTTTACCTCAAAGGAGGAGATTAGACATAGAGGGTTCGTTTGAACCTGTAGGAATAAGTGAGGTCCTTGGTGAACCAGAACTCATTGCTAACCGCTTTAATCTTGATACAGTTGAGATAGAAGAATTGCAGACTGATGAGTTTGCAAGAAATTTTAACTCCCCCTTGACTGATTTGAACGATCCCGTGATCGTGCAGGTTAGACCATTTGATTCACCAGTGCTAGGTGTGCCTGTGGGTAGAGTCATGTCTTCTGCGGAAGAAAGTTCTTTT
The DNA here is from genome assembly GCA_001517045.1 of Pseudotsuga menziesii. Taxonomy (NCBI): domain Eukaryota; kingdom Viridiplantae; phylum Streptophyta; class Pinopsida; order Pinales; family Pinaceae; genus Pseudotsuga; species Pseudotsuga menziesii. The sequence continues at coordinate 758,648 of LPNX011070618.1, read as the reverse complement.
GTGTTTACTTCAACCATTCCAGTTGAAGGGGTACTACCTCCCCCGGTTAGTGCCCCTAGATCTAGTTTGCCTTCTACACCTTTGACTCCAGCGAGCCAGGTGGTTCAACCACCGGTTCACTCAAACATAGGAGGTACTTCTGGTAGCACGATTGTTGGGATCCCTAGTATACCTACCATTCCTTCTTCCTTTCCTTACACTACTCAGAGTGGTCCGGTAGGATCCTCAGCTTACGTCCAAGGATTTCCTTGGAATGGGGGCCACATTCCCCCATCCAGTCCATACGTAGGTCCATCTCCTTCATATGTAGGAGTGCAGTTTGGGAGCAACACCTCTTACGGGAAAAGCTTCCAAACCCCTATTTCGGTCCCATACATGAGATCTCCCTTTTCGTTGTTTAGTGGAGGGATACCTGCTCCAGTCTTTCAGACCCCTGCTTCTATGGGGACGGCCCGAACCACTTACACTGCACCTCCCACACAAAATCCTGTGGCTTACGGATGGAATCCATTTCAAATCAACCTTCCCACTTCACAACTGGTGGCTGGGGGCAACCCCAATTTTACCCATGGGAATTCGGGGGAAGGTCTCTCAAATCCCCAATTTGGCACATTTACTACCCCGGTTAGGCCCAAACTTCCTTTCCTAGCAACTTTAAACTTGACAGACTTATCAAAATTGATGAATGACCTGGTGAGGCATGACCCCTCGTGGCCACCTGTTCCCACCAAGTTACCATCGGACATCCCTATGTTTGAAGGTAAAACTGGTGAAGATCCTGGGGCACATGCCACCACCTTTCACTTATGGTGTTCTTCCAATTCGTTGAATGAGGATTCAATTAGATTGAGGCTATTCTAGAGGACCTTGACGGGTACGGCTGCAAAATGGTATATTGAATTGCCTTCTGCTGCCTTTAGTAGTTTCTAGGATTTGGCTATTGCTTTCCTTAGCCACTTTCAGCTTCCGGTTCGATACGATTTCGGAATGGACTTGTTGTCTACTTTTAAACAAAACAAGGCTACCCACATCTCGGATCATATCCAAGAGTGGAGGAGGTGAAAGAGCCTTATCAAAGCCACCATTCCTCCTGAGTTTCTATTAGAATGGTTCCTTAAATCACTGTTGCCATACATATCTAAGGATGTTTCGACATCAGGGGTAACGAACGAAGAAGAAGCCATACTCAGGGCCCAGCAGTTAGATTTGATTTATTCACAGTCTGGGATCTTGTACGAGATCATCCTTGAGGCACCGAGGCCTTCACATGAAGCGGAGAAGCCTAAGCTTGGACCCCATACCGATGGTGTGGTTGGGTCTGTCAACTCTCCCATCGTAGAGTCTTTAACTAAGAAACTTCACCAGTTGTCTATAAAACAGTCTACGGCGGAGGCAGCAAAGGCTGCCCCCTCTCCCCAGAATGCAAATGTCTTTGCTCAAACCTCTCAGAAGGGCAATCAACAGCCCGGCGGGAAGAAAAAGAAAGGTAAGAAAGGAGAGGGAAACCAAAACAAGCCAAAGCCCGCGAACAATGCTGATGGGGGAAAAAAATAAAAGAAGAAGGTAAAGTTCCCTTGTAAGTTGTGCCAAGAGGACCACCTTACTCACACGGGGAATTCACTTAGTGAACCTCTCACATAACATGTGCGATCATGGGATATTAAAGAATACCCTTAATTTCCAGAGATATTGACCCAAACTCTTTTTGTTGAAACCCCCTCCAAATACTTAAAACCTCCTCCCCAACCCTTTTTATACCTCAATCCTTATAAACCACCCTACCCACCCCCACCTTAAACCCCTCATCCCCCCAATACCTGCAATATATTGGTTCAATTTTTGATAATTTTAAAACCCACAATATGAACTAACGTGATAGGATATTGGTCAAAAAGTGAAGCCCCCGTGCTTACTCACCTTTGTCCCCTTATGGATCAAGCCCAGAAGCTGCTCAAAGCTCAACAACCGGCTGTTCTGAAGGACCCGTTTCCCCAAGGACAGAACACTTCTTCAGCTTCTAATGTAGCAGGGGGCACTCAAACTGCCCCTGACCCTAATTATATCAACATGGTTCGATCTTCGACTTTGTTGCAAACCAGGAACAAAAACTATGAAACTGAGACTTTTGAGAAGGGTAAAGCTGTAGTTGAAACTTCCAACCCTCTCACTATAGAGAAACCTGCCGAAACTATGCCGAAGATACCGAAAGGTGTTTTCAAGAAGACCTTGCATAACCCCAATGCTAGGGCTGCTTCAAACTACTCAGTGGTTTAAGATTTATCTCAAACCCCGTGTGCAATGTCAGTTTTAGAGGTGTTACAGAGTTGTCCTGCCCAGCGGGATGCTCTCTTAGAAGCTTTAGGTAGCATGGATTCTTCGAGTCTCATGGCGAAATTCAATCTGTCTGATGTCAAAATTCGCCTGCCTTACCATGTAGCCCTATCAATAGATGTCGTCCATGGTGGTAAGACCATTGGAATGGCAGTTGTTGATGAGGGAGCCTCTACATGTGTTATGTCCTTGGCCTGTTGGAAAGCTCTTGGATCCCCAGAGCTGGTCCCATCAAACACTTTACTTACTGCTTTCGATGGAAGATCCTTCCATCCTCATGGTATCCTGCCAGCTTTTGAGATTAAGTTAGCAGGCAAAGCAGTGTCTGTTGAAGTTGAAGTGATTGATGCTCCCTTGGACTACAATTTGCTTCTGGGAAGGAATTGGACTTATGCAATGTCTGCTGTTGCATCGGCTGTTCTTCGTGTCGTGGTTTTTCCACATGAGGGCAAGTTGGTTACTGTTGACCAACTTGATTTTACCTGAAAAGGCCATTTAGAGTATAAGGAATCCACTGTGCCATTGGTTGATCAGGCCAAACCTGCTGCACAGAGCTTGGGAGCTGGAATGTACGTATCATTGATGGGCACATTTGACCTTCCAACCCCGGTGAATTACATTGGTTCTACTACTGTGGGGAAGTCCATCGCTACGGTTGTCGATAGGACTAATCCTTGGGCCCTCCCAACTCCCCATGAACCAGAAGTGCCCTTATCAGCAGTAGAGGTAGCTTATCAAGCCATCACTCAAGCTGCTGCTGATCCCATTCCAGATCCTCTATCAGTCTCAAATGATCTGGAAGAAGTCTATTTTCCCGCATGGGCAGAAAACTCTTCACATTCCATAGATTGCTTAGATATCGTTTTACCTTTCGATGAAGCTATTCTGGAAGCTATGAGTGGACGTGATAAGATTTGTGAGGATCTTCATCATCGATCCTATTTCCTTCCAGATCTAAGCAAGATAGAAAACCAAGAGTTTAAAGTGAGACTGTCAGATGATATTGATGTACCTATCAACCCTTTGCCTAGGGAAGGGGTGTTTGCTGAGGGGAATATGGCAAACATTTCCACCACTATACCGATCAATATCTCTGTGAATCCAGATGTCGTGGAAAACATCTATATAGGTGCAAACTGCTCTCCGGAGGAGATTGCCATCTACACTACTCTTTTCAAGGAATTCTGCGATATCTTTGCCTGGTCATATGAGGAGATGCCAGGAATTGATCCATCTATTGTCCAACATGAAATCTGAACCTATCCTAATGCCAAGCCGGTTCGACAGAAATTAAGACCCGTGAACCCGCATAAAGCGGCGACTGTGAAGGCAGAAGTTGAAAAGCTCTTGAAAGCTAGTTTTATATATCCCATAGCTTTGACTGAATGGGTATCCAACCCTGTTCCTGTTGATAAAAAGCAAGGGACTATTCGCGTTTGTACAGACTTTAGAGACCTCAATAAAGCCTGTCCTAAGGACAATTACCCCACACCATTCATTGACCAGATCATAGATGCATGTGCGGGGAGTGAGGTGTTCTCGTTTATGGATGGTTTCTCTGGCTACAATCAAATCCAAATCAAACTGAAAGACCAACATAAAACTGCTTTCATTTTCCCTTGGGGTACATTTACATATAGGAAAATTCCCTTTGGATTGAAAAATGTTGGGGCTACCTTTCAACGAGCCATGAACTTTGCTTTTCACGACATAAAAGCCATTGTCGAACCGTACCTTGATGATTTGCCTGCACATTCTCGCAAGAGGATCCAACATCCCGATCATTTGAGGTTAATCTTTGAAAGATGCAGATACTATAAAATTCGCTTGAATCCCCACAAGTTTGTTTTCTGTGTCGAGTCAGGTAGATTATTCAGATTCATTGTATCTAGTAGAGGCATTCAGGTGGATCCATTGAAAGTTGAGCCCATTGTAAATCTACTGCCTCCTCGTTCTCTCAGGCAACTTCAAAGCCTGCAAGGAAATTCCAACTTTCTTTGGCGTTTTATCGTTAATTATGCCAAGATCACTAAAGGTTTCATGCGCTTGCTCAAGCAAGACACCCCATTTGTATGGGATGAAACCGCACAACTTGCGTTCGAGGCATTGAAAAAAGCTTTGCTATCGGCTCCTTTATTATGTCCACCAGATTATTCTAGGTATTTTATATTATATCTGGCAGTGTCGGAGTCGACCATTGGGGTAGTGCTAGTTCAGGAGGACGATAAGCTCGTTGAGCATGTCGTTTATTATCTTAGCCGTGCTTTGGCCGGACCTGAGCTTAGATACTCCCATGTCGAGAAGTTAGCCTTAGCAGCTATCTATGATGTGCAGAGGTTGCGCCACTACATTTTACTGAGGACCACAACAGTAGTGGCGGATGTGAATCCGTTCCAATATGTCTTATCCCGACGGATTGTTGGGAGAAAATTTAACAAGTGGATAGTCATTCTTCAGGAGTTTGACTTGGATTTTCAATCCGTTAAGTCTAAAAAGTCCTTAGTTTTTGCTGAGCTAATAGCAGAATTTCCTACGGAAGAGAATGTAGTGGTGGAGGATGACTCATTCCCAGATGAGCACATCTTCCTCATATCCACCTCTGATCCTTGGTATGGGGATATTCTTATATATCTCCAGACTTTGAAGTATCCTGCCACTTACTCTAGGGAGGAACGACGTAAGTTATGCCTTCATGCCAAGAACTACCTCATTATAGGAGATACATTATATCGACGAGGGGTAGATTTTGTCTTGCGTCACTGCCTTCCTCATGAGGAAGCGGAGATTGTCCTAAATGATTCCCATAGCAGAGCATGTGGGGGACATTTATCTGGGTTAGCAACGGCCTAGAAGATATTGTGTGCTGGTTATTTCTGACCCACGATCTTTAAAGATTGTGTGGAAGCTGTGAAGCGTTGTCATCCGTGTCAGCTTTACACCAGAAAAATGCGGTCGCATCCTGCTCCGTTATTTCTTGTTGTCTCGGTAGGCCCCTTCATGAAATGGGGGATCGATTATATGACATGCAACCCAGTCTCGGCTGGGGGGCATAAATACATCATTGTCCCTATTGACTATTTTACGAAATGGGCAGAGGCAATGCCTACTTTCAAAGACAACGGGGAAACTACAGCTTTCTTTGTTTTCAATCAAATTATTGCAAGGTTTGGTATTCCCAAATTGATTGTCACTGACCATGGCAGTCATTTTCAAAATAATATGATGATGGAACTGACTACAATGCTCGGATTTAGACAAGAACACTCTTCTCCATACTATCCGCAAGCAAATGGTCAGGTTGAGGCTGTAAACAAGACTTTGAAAACTATCCTTAAACGGACAATTGATGCATCCCATTCTAATTGGCACATCATGTTATATCCTGCTCTTTGGGCTTATAAAACTAATGTTAAAACTGCCACGGGTTATTCACCTTTCCAACTCGTTCACGGGGTGGAAGCAGTTACTCCGATTGAATGCGAAATCCCGTCTTTGAAAATAGCCATTCATGTGTTACCTGATACGACTGAGCTTGAAGAACGTCTAGTACATCTAGAACACCTTGATGAGCAACGTAGAGATGTGTTGATTGCCAATCAGGCTCATAAAAATAGGGTTAAATATCAATATGATAAAACGGTCAAACCTAGGGTTTTCTCTGAAGGGGAACTTGTCTTGCTTTGGGACCAAGATAAAGAACCCTTGGGGGCAGGAAAATTCAAGGCTATGTGGTTAGGACCCTATATCGTGTCGAAAGTATTGAGTAAAGGTGCATTTGAATTAGTGGATTATGATGGGAATAAGCTGCCTGAGCCTAGAAATGGGCTCTACCTGAAGAAGTACTATGCTTAGGCTTAGCACTTTTTCTTGTATTTTTATTGTATGTATTTTATGTACAATAGGTTGTCAGTTTTGTTTTTTATATTATATGATGGTTGTTGCAGATGTCTTCCGAAATGTATGTAGGTTTCACTAATGGCGCCAGTCATCACACTCGTAACCTAGCTTCAGCAGCATGGGTTATCTATTCTCCCACAGGACAACTTGTTGCCGTGGGTGGCGCTTGTCTAGGTTCTGCTTCTAATAATGTTGCTAAGTATAGGGCAGTTATTGAGCTCCTATGGGATGCTTTGTCACGTGGCATCACCTAACTTGAATTCCATTTGGATTCTCAGTTGATAGTTTCCCAGCTCAATAGAGCTTATCAGGTACGAAATCCTATCTTGTTACGTCAGTTTATGCAAATTCGTTTACTGGAAAGACATTTTGAAGTTATTACTTTCAATCATATTCCACGTAACCAAAATTCATTGACTGATGCATATGCTAATTATATTTTGGATTGGCATCTCACACATATTTCATGAAATATACAGCAAACATGTAAAGAACACTTGTAAATAAAACCGACAACCAATATATATATATATATATATATGTAAAATATCTGTCTGTAGATAGATCGAGTCTGATCCGTAGATCTCATCATATACAAAATATACAAAAAGTGGATCATCATCCATCAAAATGCCCTAGAACTAAGCCTGGCCACCCTGTCCACTGGGACCACCTTGGTCCCCATGATCTCTAGGCACCCTGGCTTCCTCAGTCTCCTCGACCTTGGCAGCCTCCACCGCATCTCTGTATACAAGTACTGCTCTAGCTACTCGCCTGAATAGACGTAGCCAAATCGGTGGAACTCCTACTACAAACTCCTGCATGGTTGTAGGTATATGCTCAATCCGTATCATAGGTACTCACTGGGTCAGCTTGGCCAGCTTCCCCTCTAGTACCCGGACCAATCCTGGGTCTCCTCCTACAACCGGTTGCATGAACATACGCGGGTGCCCTTCAGGGCGGACTGGTCCAATATCTACATTTTGACACATAAATCGGATTAAGACTTGTACATATGTATATCACTATCATTTGAAAATTCATAAAAAATTGAAAATGATAAAAAATTAAAAAATCACTTACCCATCTCGCCCCATATTCCTCTTGGAGGGAGGACAAGGTCGGGATCACCTCGGAAATCCATCCCAGCGTATGGAAAGTGCTCCAACGCCGGCAGCTGTCGTTCCCACCATATATAGAAGTCATCATCATAAACGCTATGTACTATGTCTCCTCCTCCTTAACGGAGGAAGATGTCTCCCCACTGGCTCAACCTTGGCTGACGGGGATGTCTGACATGTAATGGTATCGCAGGGCTCATAGCTGGTACTCTCTCGAAGAAGAACACTACTAGTATGCTTGCATAGCCAAAATTCTTGCGTCTTCCTCTCCTGCAGTCGGATAGTTGCCTCTTCATGATGGGGAGCACTCCCGAGCACCAATCATAGAGGGCACCTCTAAAGCAATCAACTGCCACCCTCATTTGATTCGTGGTGGCCATATGTAGTCCTGATGATCTTGAAAGTCTCACAATAGTACTAGCTAGTACCTGGAGTGTGAAATCTTGGATGTCTGCAACAATAACACTGCTGCCCTTCTTTTGCATACCCAGTGTATAGAACATGTCAACATAGTTTTGGACACTCAAGGGGTCCCCGCCCCTTCCAGTGCCCTCCAAGTTCACCGGTGCCCCCCGTTGTGATAACCCGGTTATGAAATATATATCTTCCACGGTAAGCTCTAAGGTCTCACCTTGAAGATTGAACATCCCCATGTCATGATCCCAGTAATTGACCATGAATTTCAGTAAGCGAACATTTTCCCGCATGGGCGATGTACAAAAGAACTTCAGCAACCCGCAAGTCCTCAATGCATGTATTGTGGGTGTGCTTTGGAGCGCTGCATGATCCATTATTTCATGCTCTCTTTCCCTCCACTCCAGCACCATATTTTTCCTGACAAATACACATAATTTGGTTCAGTATTTCATCATAAAAATTTAAAATTTTTGCATAAATCTTGAATTTTGCCCTATAAGCGCAGCATTCGCAACTGTCTACTTAGACAAGTCGCGAGTCATTCGTGACTCTCCTGTTCAACAACTCGTGAATGAAACGCGTATTCGCGACTATTATGCTTGGCAACTCGCGAATGCGCTTTGATATAATTTAGGATGTTGTAAAATATTGAATTCACCTTAAAATTTACTATTTGTTCAGATCAAATTGATGAGTTCAGGGTGTAGAATTACCTGAAGCTGACGGATTCCAATTCTGACGGTCCAATTGTCCACGGAGATCGATCGAAGGTAGAGGGTAAACTTTCCTTTTTGGTTCAAAAAGTTCAAATGGTGAGAAATGTTTTAATTTTCAAACTATTTATAGAAATAATATTTCATAAAGTGGGTCTTTTTATATAGTTTGAAATGTCAATTAACTAATATCACCCTCTTTGTGCCTTGGAACAAGTTTACCAACTTTTACAAAGTGTTGATGCTTCTATAGGGTGGTTTTGCTCTTATCACTCCACATTAACCTTAGTATTCAATGTTTTGCCATGGACTATGGTATTCTAAGCCATTAGTCCCTTGTCTCTACCATTGTTCTTCCGTGGCTAAGGTCCTTATTTCTTGAGTATCATCTTTTTATGCCCTTGTCATTCTTTGGTACTCATGCCGTCACTGTTTCAGGCCCAAGGGTTTCCTCATAGCTATTTTTCACGCCAAATAGAGCTTCTTCTGAATCTCTTTTTACAAGCTATCCCTTTATAGGACTCCCCAACCTTATGGAGTTTCTTTAGGCCCAGGTCTAACTCCTTCAACACAGACTTGACTGCCGAGTTATCTTGTCCGTTCAAGCTCGTTAAGAATATGTGAACAGGCATCTGCATTGGTGGTAGGTTATCTCTTTATCGGACCATGCGTAATAATACGAGAAAAGATCACTCTCTTTTCTTTTGAATTGAGAAGAGTATTCTCAGGTATAGGTTTATCACTTTTCCAAACCTGAGGGACTAAATTTACGGAAAAGGAACACCCATTTTGAGCTTAGTTTTCTCTTTTTCGTGCTCTAGACCCAAACATGAAAAAGATTTCGAGTGTACTTTGTGTCTTTGTCATGCTCGTTAAACACTAAAGAACAAAGCAATGAGTTTATTGTTGTAAGCCCCATTTCTCGTAACCAAATGGATCTTTCCGAGTGATCTTACTTTCCTTCCCATCTCTTCAATCTTTTTAAAAAATGAAGAGGGAACCGAGTTTACTTTCCTGGACTCGTTAAAATTTAACAGGGAAGGTAAGGAAGAAGTTTTCTCTTATTTTCAGTAATGACAGCATGTCATCCTTGAACATAGCACTCTTTGTTTTCTGATATCCATGTTTCAGTATACACTTATGTTCAGCTATCACTTTGAGTTTCTTACTCCTCCTCTTGTCCATTTATCCTAGGGAATATGATCATGTCTCCTACATGACAGATAAGTCTAGTTGTTCTATCTATCTGTTGTATGCTGCCTTGGGTCATCTCTATGTTGTGTTCACTGTTCAATGAATTTACCCAATGTCTGATCTATAACCTGATCCCATCATTGTTATATCTGTTATCTATTTGTGTCTCCCTTCTTTTGCCCAGTTCCTAGTCACTCTTGTGATCCGTTGGAGGATCTGTTTCCTTCCTTATCACAGCATGGTTCCGTTACAGCACTTCCTGATGACGAAGACCTAGAGTTTTGAAGATCGTAGCTCTGTATTCACTTTCATCATTGGTGAACTCCTTTTCTTCAGTTGTTAATTATCACCTATTGGTTGACAAACTGTTGACTCCTTTCCATGTTCGACTTTAGCTTACCCTTATTCACATGGCTTGGATTGTACTGGTTCTTTGGGATCCTTTATGAAGACCTTAGTCCCTCGCATATGGACTAAGTTGCGCAAGATTATGTTCGATTTCTCTACATAGCTTCCAGATCTTTGAAGACTCATCATTATTGTATATTGTGGCTTCGATCCACCTTTGTAATATACGTGGTTTTTACTCGTATCATATGATGTAATTAAATAATGTAAAGGAGCTAATGTTCCAGTAAATTGAACATAGCATCCTCAGATGTAACTTTTTATATGACATTACTATGTTTTGTTTCAGGTACTCTCTCTGCTCCATTGGATTTTTGAGTTCTCCAAAGATAAATATTATAATGTATTTCAGCCATCATTCCCCTCTGACCTCACACATTAGGGGGCATCTGTTATACACTTGAATGGCACCTCTCCGTCTGAGTGCCGAAATCCCTCATGTTGGCACACAAAAGGACACTTATGGATAGAGGTTTTCCCAAAACACTATAGCTTGGCTTGTCATGAAGTACATTCTTCCCTCATCCAGCTAGTCCCTTTGTCATTTTTTGCCATGTTGAGATGTATTCGTGACTCTCTTTATATACAACTCGTGCATCACTCGCGAGTCTCCTTTGTAGCAAGTCGTGAATCCATGTATTCGCGGGTTTCACTTATACTTAGTCGCGAATCATTCGCGGGTTTCTCTACTACAGACCCGCGAATGTGTCTCAACATTAAAACATAAAAACACTCGCGCTAATGGGAGATTAGTTAACTCATTTAACTTAATTTCTTTAACTGCTACAACTTCCCCAACCTTCGAGAACTGCCTTATTTCACCCATATAAATACAGGCCTTGGGGAGGGTGTTGGTTACTTACACTTTTGGAGCAAAGTTATGCTGGTGGAGTTTATACAGAAGTCTTTGGAGCAGTAGAACTCAGAATCCTTTGGTTGCAGAGGAGTCCTTGTCTCAGGCATTGGGTTGTATCTGAACTCTTTCCATTATTGATAATAAAGAGATTACTTCTTCCATATGTGTTTCATGTGTATTGGTTTTATAAATGTTTATGCTTATGCATCTTATATGTGATTTATCTAACATGCTTATACATATATGAATCATCTTGTATCTGGAATAGTGTTTCTTGACAGGTGAAAGAGGAGCAATCCTGAAGACTTTGGAAGTGGAACAGAGAGGAAGAGGATAGCAAGGATCGACATTCGTTTAACAAGTAAGTCCTTCTAACCCTCCTATTTCCTATTCTGTACTTTAGAAGTCAATTGTCTGCAAGTAATTGAGTATGTTGGTAACCCCAGACCTTAGGTTATTAGGTGCATAATCCTGTACAACATAAACATATTTAAAATTTTAAAATAAATGTATTCTTTAGTAGATAAATAAATTCATAGAGATTGTCACAATCTAATGAAAAAACATGATAGCATATTTTAATGTTTATCTTCGACTTGAGGAGAATGAGAATTTAGTGGGAGAAGATGCAAATCTTATTGATGAAATCAAAGGTAAGATTTGATAATTTTACCTCAGGGAAAGAGTTGTTGGTGAAGACCTTCCAAGTCGCAATGTAAACTTGGTTTTATGTTGAGGCATATTTCTGATCAATAAATTCAAAACCAATCGAGCAATCTAGTATTGCCAATCACATACAACTATACTTCAAGCAACAATTTCTTTCACTAAAGCATGGTAGTATTATATTGGAAAACGAGAATATAGGAAAAAGTAATTGAGAAATATGCCATATTAACTATAATAAGATACAGCAAGGGACATTTTAGAAATAACCCATATAAACCATGTAGATGTCTTAAATATATCGTATTCATAGTGTATTTCCTTTACAATTATTAGGATCATTGAGTGCCAGACAACATAGTCATGGGTACATAAATGTAGGCTTGATCACAATAGATATTAGGTAGATTTGGTCATAGTCACACTAGGGTCAAGGGGAAGTAATAATAGCTTAAATTCATGTGGACAACTTGTGATAAACCCTGACAGGACAACTCTCTATCATAAATGAAACTCTATATAACAAAAAAAATTGTTTAAATATGTTTTATATCATAGAAAGAGAATTTTATACAAACGATGTAAGCACCAAGCATGAGGTGAACAATATTAATCCTCACATCCAACCAAGAATTTATAGTTCTCCATATCCATCCTTGTTCTTGACTATGATACCATCCCCTTCCACAAGTGGTTGTGCGTCACTACAACTCTACATACAACACCATGGGTTGATTTCTACCAATGACATTGTACCTTGCCAAATACCCTAGTCTAGCCTTTTGGTTAAGGACCCATATACACAAGTAATTGGACTTAATGCTTTAGTTATATGTTAGTTCCAATGCTCCAATAATCAAGAGAAATGAATTAGGGAGGATATTACGATTAAATGAGAAGAAATTATTCAAAAGAAAAAAAAGTAATCCAGTATTGTTCATCAACTTCCAAGTGTTCATCCAATATGAAAAAAATTAAATAACATGAGAGTATCCAAAACTTCTTGCCATTAGTGTTTATACTTTCAAGATCCACAAATCATTGTCTTTAACCATGGGAATGGGTAACTCTTGCTAGTAAAATAATGAGATTATGTGTCTCTACCAGAGCAAGGAGATAGTGTGTTAGATGTATATTATTTCAAATAAATAAGAAAATTGAACTAATCTAACTTGAAATTCATAATAGTAATTGCTAAAATCATATTCTACGATATAAAAGTTTAACAAATGTAATCGAGGGTATAATATTAGAGTTGTGTTTTTCTAGGGAAAAATGCGTAGCATTTACAATAGATAACATTTACAAAAAAGTGCTTCAGTATTTATATGAGAATCATGTTAAATGTATTTCGTAGAAATACACACTAGTGCTAATTTCTCTCTAGGGTTTATTTCTTGATTTTGTTGCTAATTAATCTGCATGGATCAAACACTACTACTCTTTAAGAGAGAGAAATTAGAAACAATTTTTTAAGTTTTAAGAGATTTTTTATCTCTTCATTTTTCTTTTTAGAGGTTGTTACTCCCTCTTATTGCACCAACTCACATGAAAGATGAATTGTAGGTAAATGTCAATGATATTCTATCATATACTTGAATTATATGCATTAATTACATTATCAGATGAAGGAGACGACCATTGTAAACTAAAATAAAATGTTGGTATGAGAAAAACTATAGAAAATAGAAAAAGATTCACAAATGAAAAGTGACAACGATGGGATCACTTCATGATTTATGAAAATATATTGGAGTGTGAGAAGGAATGACTCATTTATGACAACATAAAACTAAACCCTTTATTTTTGTCAACAAACCAAACCTCAACCATAAATGGAGTAGGACTAGAGACCCATTCTATGAGAAACATGTATTTTGAGAGCCATTATATGTAGAGGAGTAGGAATAACTCATTATCTAACCCATCGTATAGGATCATACTTTGATCATATTACCTCCTTAATCTTGGAGGATTTTTCAATTGATACAATTCAAATGATTATAAATCCATACTTCCTCTAGCCTTTATATGGTGAGAACTAGTTACCTATATATAAATAGACTTAGTGGCACTAAAAAAGGTTCACCTTGCACTATTTACTAGTTAATTCTATATTCTATCACTTCATAACCCCCTCTATTTAATTCTCTACACATAATGATGAACCAAATATTTAGAGAAATTAATATGAATTTCCATGGTTAGGAACTATAGGACCCATAGTATTGGTGAGGGTAACAAGACTCCCTGTTGGGTTGACATGCAACAAAAAGGAAAGACAACCATCCTTAGCAATTATTTTATTATATGGTTATGTATAATGAAATTTTTTGGTAAGACGTCCTATATGTTAATGGGATAGGATATAACCAAATAGTTAGATCATTGGGCCAACATTGATGTCATGGAAATCAAAAGAGTAGTTATATGCTATAATAATTATTTCATGCTTTAATTATTGGATCCAACAAGAAACCTTATAACAAAATATTAGAATTTAGAAAATTTGATGTAAATGTCCTAGTTCTTAATAATCTAAGTACAACTTACCTGGCCCATATTCATTATAATGCAATGTCGAGGAAGTGCATATCCATGCATCATACCTACATATAAATTCAAAAAATAGTATTATATCATATATTGCACATGAATCATCTAAATACAACATAAATCGGTTAAGAAAACAACAAAACATTTATCTAAAAAGGATAAGCATAAGAAAATGTAGATATATTTTACGCACCAAAGTCACTAGAATTATTAATAGTTATTAGTTGCATTTTTTTTGCGCACATGAATACTTAGAGAAATCAAGATGGAATGATAATTTTGTATATATAATTAAATTCTAAATAAATATGCAAATCATCATGTTTCATACTCTAAACAAGATAAAATGGAATACTAGTATGAGTTTCTCTCTATTTCAAGAATAATTTATTCTCTACTAAACAAGGACAACCATGTGAAGGTGGAAGCTCATCTGTCCCCTCCGTTGTCCGCCCCCCTACCCACATCACTCTCAACTCTCCAAACCCAATTTATTTATTATAACATACTTGAAAGAAACAAAAAGACATAAAACATAATGCTCATTCAAACTTCTATTAAGCCTAATAACATGAAGATACAATATGATATATCTTCAAATATTCAACTTATTAATTTCAAAGAAAGTAAACAAAATTTCAAAATTATTTACGCATACATAACTAGAATTTGGTTCTTAGAAAATATGTTTTATGATAGAAATGATGTTTCCATATGTTTTCACAGTGATGGTACTCCTTTTCCATGTGGTCGTATGATATAGTAGGATTCATGGCCATGAAGTGAGGCAAAGAAGTATTGTTCACTATGAGAACTGTTGGAGGAGCCTAAGTCGGTTAGCTGGATGTTGCTAGGAATATTGCACCTCTTGCGGACAAGATTTGTTCCTCTAGTTTGAATGGTTCAGATATTATCAAATGAGTAACGCAGAATGTCAAACTCTCCCTAGATCTATTTAAGCACTTGAATGTATATTTCCATGCTTCTTCTATTAACGGATGTCTTCGCTATCCTTGAAGCTTTTTCCTTTGTTTACCTGCAAAAGTAGAAGACAACAATAGAAAGTGATAGCATACAAGATATCAAAACTAGATCTATGCTTGTGACCAAGGAGTCAAGCAATACATACACATGATACAACATATATGGGAAAGAGAAAACATTCTTTATTGAAAAATATTGGAAAGACTACAACCTTCATGCCTTGGTGTTGAGAGTTCCTTCCAGTGGATCCTTGCCTCTAAATTCACCTTGCCTCCAATAGCTCAAGAATTATTATGGCAGAGTTTGGGTATGCAACACAATTCTTCATCCTCTCTCCCGTGGGGGATGATCCAATATTAAAAGGCATGGGAGGATAGGGATGGTTGAGTATCTCATGGGTGAAGTGGAGATAAGATCCAAGAATTAAGGATCTCAAGCTCCAGCTGATCCTAAACCATAGGGATGAGGCTCCACGAAGGAAAGCTTCGATAAACCTCTTGAAGCTTCTCTTCTCTTTTTTCCTTGAAAACTTGAGCACCCCTCCTTTAATGAAGCAAACATGCAGTGTTAAGGGGTAACGCTTCTTGCAGTAAGGATAAAGGTGGTGGCACCACTCTTAGTTCATGTATCAGGAGAATTGCTGACTTGGGTAACACTTTTTGCCAATGGAAGAGGAGCGTTACCAACTCAAAACAAGGAAAAATTGCAAGGGGATAATTTCTTCCTTCATTTCTCTAGGGAAAAATTTGAGGGATTGGAGTAGACAAGGGAATACCTATCTCATAACATGATGGTGACGATATTTCGATGTAACACTGAATAGGTCCTTTAGTCAGCTAAAGTGTAAACATGTCGATATCATAGGTCATGTCAGTTGGTTGAACTGACGGGTAGTTATGTAACTGTTTGTAAATCATATATATATATGCTGTAGATCTAGATAAAGACTCGGTTCAGTTTTATGTATGAACCCACATGTGTTCTTGACTAATATAAGCTATTGTTATTCTGTCTACCATTCCTTATCTCTTGTTTATATCATTGTTATATGAATATGTATGTGTATAATTAGTAACCTTGCAATCTAATTGATTACAACACTGGTTCTGTTACCAGTGGTAAATGTACCGAATGAAAATGACTATGACCCGATGATATCAGAGCAGGAGATTAAGGACTGGTGGGAGTGTAAAATAACGAACTACCTACAAAATTACGCTAGAAGAAACAGGCTAACCATTTCTCAAGAAAAGGAGAAATTCTTCTCTGAAATACATGAAATTTTTTTCGATTTTGTCCCTCATGCACTAAAGAAGCTTCTGGATGAAAAATCCAACAGGTGAAATATAACGTCAGTTACACCAGAAACTAATGAGAGGAGGCCACACAAATTTCTTGAAATGGTTGGCGATAATTGCTGGAGAATTCTATGAGGAGCGAGCTATCAAAGAATGAGTCTCTATCGATAACATTAAAGAGAGATTCTATAATGACCTCACTAAAAAATTCCTTTGTTCTCTGTCAACACTTTTGTTCAGATTCCTTCTGGACAAAGGTGCATTCCACATTGTCGAACCTCGTCCACTATTGCTAACACCACCAAGAAACAGAAATTGGGAGGCCAAGCAAAAAGAGTGGGAGTACTTCCTAAATAAATAACCAGTTACAGCCTAGATTTCTAAAAATATTTTGGGTTGGAAATGGGGGGTAGTTGGTCATGCTCTGCATAAAGTAGAGAAATAAAAAATTGAACAATCAAGAAAACACCAAGGCCAATAATGAAAAGTCAGACCCAAAAGGAAAACAATAGAACAACCACACACAAAAGAACTCCAGATATACAGAAAATAGAAAGGGAAAAGAGGAGAAAGAGGTGGGAATAAATCAGAGAGCAAGCTGATGTACTCCAACAAGAAAGAATCATGAGTAGAGTGACAGAACTAGAAGGAAATCCACCAGAGTTGGGTCATGGCCGACAAGAAGTGGGTGTTGATGAAGATGTGTCACCCATGGAAGGATAGTTATGGATAGAGAGGGGTAGAGCTCTCCAAGCAACCATACCTCATAATATAATTCTGCATTCCCCATCAAATCTTACTCAGAGTGGAAAAGTGTAGGACATTATTCAAGAAGATCTAGGACTACGAGCTGACCAAGTAGGCATATGGAATCAAATAGATGATGAAGGAAATAATGTTGAACACCTTTTAATTCATCGACCACAAGAAGGGAATTGGGTCATTTTTCATCCCTATTCATTCAGTCATAGTTTTCACCTACTTTACTCAAAACATAGAGGAGAACCCCCTAGTCAATTCTAGCTTCAAATAACTCACCAAACTAGTTGGTATCACTGGTAAGAGTACTATAGTTTGAAACATTTTTACTAGGGGTATCGACAAAAGCAGTCAACATAAACCAACTTCTAGTAGAAAGTGAAATGACTGATATAGTAAACATTACCAATGGAACCGAAAATTCCATCGAAAATCGTTGTGAAAAGAGCTCAGTCACAGGAAGTGACCCACCACCACCACCACCACCCCCACCTGCACCAACAGAAGGAAACGAAGACCCTAAATATACAGCACATGTGACCACTCATATTCCCCTCTATGAGGGAGACAAAGACTCCAAACGATAGTGGTTTGTCTACGAGTTGATATGGGAGGAAAACACTGTTACCATTGAATATCGTCAAATGGAATAGTTTTTCGGCGATCTTTGAAAGAGAGCACTAACTTGGTACATGACCTACATAGAGAAAATGTCGAACATGACAAAAGGTCAAATTAAAAAACAATTTAAGTCCTTCTTTAAAATGCCTGATGCAAAGCATCCTGTAGCCAAAAACTTTGAAGACCAAAACTCAGAAGAAGACTAAAACAATTCGGGAATATGACAAAATATTTAAGGACTTATTGAGCCAATTGGAATATAATATTGAGGAAAAATTATTAATTCAGTGGTTTGTTGTTGGACTACTACAGAAAATTTGAATGCATACTCGGCTATATAACTTCAATACATATGAAGATGCACTTAAAAAAGAGTTGCATATCGAAATGGATGAGGATTACCCCATAAATACTGTCGATTGACGTATTGGGGAACAGCTGGAAAGTATGCAAAAATCAAAATGCGAAATGAGCCTCAGAGGAAATGATGTCTAGTGTACCAAATGCTCAATGGTTGGTCATACGAAATATTATTGTCAATAGGATGATTTTCGACATGAAATCTGGTTCATACAAATTAAGTGATTTTGCGACATATACCAAGAGCATGAATTAGACACAAAGAAAGATTGCCCGTATAACATGAAAATTGAACAAGTTCACTGGTATGCAATTTGTGAAGTCAAAAGTCACTCGACAACAGAATGTTGGTTAACTTGAAAAATCGCCAGAACTATCAAGCATTTTATCACACGAATGTTTTCTCGCAAAATAATAACAATGAAAATAATGAAATAAATAACAATAACAACCAGAATGATCGAAATAATTACCAAAGATATGATGGTCACAAATACGAGCATTGGAACGACAACTACAACCGACGTGGAGGATTTCAAAATCAAGGACGATATTTTGGAAATCAAGAAAATAGACCACGTTGGTCCATCTAGTGTTATACATTCCTAAATGAGGGACATCAACATGCATATTGTCCGTACAATGGCTAAACTGACTTGAAATTTTGTACGAGTTGTGAAGTAGGTGATCACTCTTTGGAGGATTTCCCTACGATGCTTGAAAAAATAAATAATAAAAAGAGCGTTAATGTCTTGTGTAGTGTTTGGAAGTGTGATATTGTTCAAACTAAGAATTTACAAATTGTCACTCGACAAGGAACAAAAATTGGCATGGATAATCCACAAAATGGTAAAATAAAAAGAAAAGAAGACTATCACAACTCTGCTGAACAAATTTTTTTATATAATGATGCATCAATAATGTTCCAAGAACTAGCAGCACATGATGAATATGCTGACTCCTGAAAAAATACTACTAACGATCTAATTAAACTAATAAATAAAGATGATTATGTTGCGAAGCTAATAGATTTAATGTATAGTCTTAAAAATACTTATGGTGAAGACAAATGGGTATTAACACAAAAAAAGTGTTCACCTAGCTCTCCATGGTCTAAACCATAGTGATACATCATATTCCCACCATTATTTCCTTCATTTTGACCTTCACAATTGTATTTCCACTAAAAATTGTTCTAAAACAACATTATTCCTTCCCATAAATTAAGGGGTGATGATCATTTATTGTGATTTATCCTCACTCTCTCCCAAAAAGGGATAAAACCCCTAAAAAAGAGAATGATTCAAAAACTCTAGATAAATACCATGGACAATAAAATGCCATGGCTCAAAAAACCCTAAGACCATACTATAAATACATTGTGAAGGACTCTCCCAAACCACTTTTGGATCACTTTTTTCCATTTTTCCATCAGTCACGTCACATACTTTCCCTCCCATATTCTTTCACACCATTTCACGCGGTGTACATTGAGTTCACTCTGTACCCATTTGGATCCATTCCACTCACTTGACAACCAGTTGTGGATGAGATTGGAGAACCAAACCATGGAGCTGTGGAACCACTTCCAAGGACGGTTATGGTGGCCCATTTCAGAAATGTATGTTTGTTTTATTTTTTGCATTAGTTAGTTTATATATATGTTAAAACGCTTAAAAAATATTTGTTGTTAATGTTGTGTTATTGTTATTGTTGACTTATTCCTTATGCTCTGGACAAGCTAAGGTTGGTGCATCTGCACGTAGTAGGGGAGAAATCCCCACTACAGTTTTGGTGACTCCACTTGGTCAATCCATACTAATATTTATTTTTGTAGGCTTTGATATTGGTTTGTTCTCCGCTTTTGCCCTCAATTGTCATAGATATGACCCCCTCGCGGCAGATCCAAAGTAGTACTACGTCAGGGCTTGCACCCAGGCATAACCAGATCTCTGTTTTTTAAAGTATTCTTGTTCAGGCTGAGTCACATCTATCCAGCCAAAATTCGTGACCCAGTCATCCCTTTCTTCCTAATAAGTGTGACCTAGGTCGTGCCTTTAGCCTTAATTAAGGTAATTTTTAGTGGCAAAATTTTGTCAATTGGCTATTTTTGGGGTTTTTTTCAAAAACTAAATTCGGTATTTGGTCATTTTTAGTGTCTAATATCGCCTAAATTTACATAAATTATGTTTTTTTTATCATAATACTTGCCAAAATTTACACATTTCGGTGTTAATTTTACGTTTCATATTTAATATTTTCCTACCTATCTATAAACATGTTTTTTTCAATCTAAGAAAATCACCTAGAATACTATACTTAAGTATAATATTAGAATCCTTAAAAAATACCCTAGCCTCGATAAGAGAGACTTGAATTAAAATCCTAGATCTCCCCTGTCCCATATTCTAGAGCAACACGAGTCCCTACTGTGACTCAGTTTCGAGTGACCCTATTGCGCTTAACCCTATGTTTAGCATAACCTAAGTCCGTCGACTATTTTTATGCTTAGATCATGATTGTTTCTTTTTTCTTTGCGAGCCCAATCGTCCCTATTCTGTTGACATGTGTGATCTACAATTTTTCAATCTATTTTTGTGCTTCAGATCCCTATTTCAGACCCCTATCTGTGTCAAACCCTTGTTACAATTTATTTTCTGTCTAGATCTGAACTTTTTGTAGCCCCTTGGTATGCCTTGAGATCCAATTTACTTGGTTTATGAGCCATTCTAGTTTAGATCGTGGTTGATACCCATGCACGTTTCCTACGTATGATTAGTTCCTTTTATTGCTCATTTATGTCAAAGTACATTTTATTTCTTGAAGAAAAGTTTATTTGCAACATATTTATTGTTCTTTACTGATTTTTATCTACATTATATTTGCATCCCGACAGTGAGGTTGGGACATCTTTGTCATAAATTGTTGGGTTTTGTGTGCACATCAGTTGCACACGTTTCACACTATATAAGTGAAAATCTTGGTTCATGACCCCAAGAAAACCTTAAAATAACTTAATACAATTAACATTGTAACCTCATTTGAGGACAAAACAATATTGTAGCTAAGTTAGGAATTTGGGGATAGGCATCCAAAGAACACCCCTCTATCACCTACAACTTGAGACAGAGTTGTTTTCCATTAGGGCACCAAGATCCTCCTGTACTTGTTGACACTGTCACATCCAGTTTATCAGGAGAGCCCCTACTCAGCAGGAGTAATCTGCAACGAAAGGGTTCCAGAACTTAAGGTGGAATGTTGCACTCATTTTTGTACCGAAGGATAAACCTTCATAGTCCACCTCGTGCATGCTGATGTATACTGGGTGTTAAGGTCCAAAGGGCTGAAGCATCAGTAAACCGAACAAACATGTCATGAACAAGGTATCCTAGTTGCCATTCTTCTATGGATCTTTTACCTAGAGTTCCTTCTCGGTAGTGGGATTCTCTTAGCCTATATTGTTCTTCCATTTCATATTTTCTGACTGGGATTTCATCACCCTTATTAGGATACGATTTGTGAGGGGATTCTAGCTTGTAGTTAGGAGTTTGCTTCTACTCATACCCCATAGGTTAGTGAGTCATTTTTATTTTATAGGTAGTGTTGTTTGTTGTTTTTTTGGCCACTTTGTTGTAGACTCGCCTTGCTATAACCTGCTGTCATAGTTTGGTTTTAGAGATTGTTGTTGGGCTGTCAGCCACCATTTCATATGCCTTCCTTCTACGCACTCGAATGTAGTTGGATTTTTGAGCCTGCGATTGATACACTTGAGTTTTCATTCATTACATAACACTCCATCACAACTCCACCACGCTACTCATATAGGATTAGGGGGAACACCCCCCAATTAGGTTCCTTAAACCGTCACTGTCAGATCCATATCCAACATCGTTCACCACCTTTAGAGCCATACACAACCTCTGAGTCTGATTCAGATTCATATCAATTTGAACCCACCTTGTTCACTACTCCATCTAGCCCCACGGATGGTGCGCATCCTTATCCCTTCCAAGGGGGGATTGTTAGTAGTGGGCTCACGTCCATTCCACCTATAATCACCGACATCCCTTCCAATAGTACTGCAATCCCTTGTCCTAGTGGGCCCCTTGTCACTACACACACAGATGTTAGTTCACTACCCACTATTGGTGGTCCCATTCCAGCCATCGTAGTCACTACCATTCCACCATTTATACCTAGGGGAAGTGGCTCTTCCACGTCCATTCCGACTATTCCTACCATACTAGTGACTTTTCTTGTTGTCAAAAGTCAACCTTATCCACCCCAAGTTATGCATGAGAACTACATTCTTGCTGCCATTGACCAGGGTATTTTTTAAAGATTCTAATATTATACTTAAGTATAGTATTCTAGGCGATTGTTCTGGATTGAAAAAACATGTTTATAGATAGGTAGGAGAATATTAAATAGGAAACATAAAATTAACACTAAAATGTATAACGTTTGGTGAATATTATGATTAAAAAACATATTTTATGTAAATATAGGCAATATTAGACACCAAATAATGAATTTATTTTTTGAAAAAAACCCAAAAAATAGCCAATTGGTGAAATTTCGCCACTAAAAATTACCCTACCACCGACACCATTGTTGGTCCTTCCCAAGCCTATCTCGGTTCTAGTCTCCCTTTTATGGTAGTCTCAACCTTCCTGATTTTGCATGATTGACCAATGACCCCATTAATCATCGCCCACAATGGCCTCCTATTCCTACAAAAATTCCCTCAGACATCCCTATGTTTGAGGGTAAGGCGGGAGAGGATCCTCAAAATCACATTATGTCATTCCACCTATGGTGTTAATCTAACAACATAGTGGATGATTCCATCTGGTTGATATTATTCCAATGCACACTCACTGGTGCTGCGACCAAGTGGTATATTGAACTGCCTCTTGCTACTTACCCTGACTTCTCCTCATTAGCTACGATATTCCTTCAATACTTCCAGTTACCCATCTGTTATGACGAGGAAGTAGAAATATTATTATCCTGTCGATAGAACACAACTACCCACATCATGGATCATATCCATGAATGGCGATGTCATTGTAGCTTGTATAAGATCCAGCTAGATGGTAGGATCTTCCTAGGTTAGTTCCTCAAAACCTTACTCCCCCCCATAGCTAAGGACATCGCATCTGAGTGCCTGCAAACAGAATATGAAGCTATACTTAAGGCTCAGCAGTTCAATCTAATATACACCCAATATGGTTATTTGTATACTGTTATACTCGAGGCGCCCCATTTTGGCACCTCACATTGAGATACGCCCGGGGAATCCCATTCCACTGATGGACTCGTCACCTTTATTACCCAACATCCTCATTTTTACTCAGCCTCTCCCATGATGCCACCCCATCCTGGTAAAACCCATAGTGTTTCCCAACCAGATTATGCCCTCAATTACTCACGTGTGACAACTCAGTTCGGAGCTACTCCCTCTTATGTGCCTCACAAGTATTCCCCTAATTATTCACACGTAACAGACCAGTCTGGATCCACCCCCTCTTATGCATCTCTCGCTCCAACTCCTCGCATTCATGGACCAACTTATTTAGCACACTCGTGTACTAGAAAAATGACCAGATTTGTAGCCCCACCAACTACTATGGTCTATTATGCAACACCTTTGCAACCCACTCCAGATTCAACCCTAAATCCTCCTGTTTATACAGGACAGGTCTACGTGCAGCATAACCTCCCTAACCAACCTTCCCCCAATAACCAAAAAGGGCGGGGAAGGAACAAGAGAGGTAGGAATTGGGGAAACAACCAGTCTCAAGGAGGTGACCAGTAGGCCAAACCTCGAAATAATAACTACGATGAGCCTCTTGCACAAAATCCCCAGTGTCTCGCTCGGCCTGGGAAGAACTCATAATTACGGACTAACCATCTGTGTGCTATATGTAATAATTACGGCCACTACACTAATTAATGTCCTCACTTGACTCATGTCCAACAAATGCACCAAAAAAATAGTCAACATGATCCCAACACGACTCCTCTAGCTCCACCAAACCCAGCATCACCAGGTCCTCTGCCTATGGTGCTCAAAAACCCCCTACCACACCAAGGAATGGTTACAATCCATCCATTGTTCCCACAGGCTCCCGCAACCACTGATGTGACCTAAGCCACTAAGGATGGTGTCCATCACCTTATGATGTTGTCACCTGATGTCAACCTCAAGACTCGACAAAATCAGTACGGTTCCACCATGGAAATTGCTGACCCATCAGCATGGATAATTTTAGGGGTGAATTTTATCCTAGTGGGCTATTTTTCCATGTTTTTCTCCCAAAAAATATTTTCCATTTTTCTTTTTTGAAGCCCTGTTTCGCCCAATTTTGATGGGGTAAAATTTTTTCACCCTAAAAATCGCCAAATTATTATATAAACGATATAAAATCCTTGGAAATTAAAATATTTTTTGAAAAATATCGCGAATCATTTTATAGTTGGCATTTTAAGAATTGGTAATATTTGCCAACATTTATACACTTTTAAATAAGTATGGTTCCTTAAAATCATCCCTGCCCATCAGCGGCATCTACCTCTACTACTCCTGACATATCTCTGCACTTTCCGAGACCCCCTATGGATGGAACTACCAGATTCCCATGGTTCTCTATGTGTCATGTCGCAAACAATGCCAGTGCCATATTTGCGCTCAACTATAGTATTGTTGACGATTTGGCCCAGTCCCCCACTGCCATGTCTACTCTGGAAGCTTAAAACTTGTCCTTCGCAACGTAAAGCGTTGCTTTCCACGCTAGGTTTTGTATATACCTATGATTATAGGTTGATCACTTTTGACATGGATGAAGGAGAACCCAAGATGCTTGTAATCCCCCCTAAATTAAAAAATTTCAATTCTGCTAGAAAATACTTTGATTATATTTTTATTATTCTTTGACAGGAAGGTCAAGAATAAAACATTTTGTAATAAAAAATTCCCTATTTAATAAAATACGTTGAAGGGGGGAAAAAGTGGATATAGTTGTTGAAAGAGTGTTTGCTGACCCATAAGAGGAAAAAGATAAGTGGCAAAGACCATTGAGTGAGAACTCAAGATGCAGGAGACATCATCCCCAAAAATCAGTTCTGCACTCCTAATTGAGTTGCTAAATAGAAGGAGGCTCATAACTGACCAAGACCTAGGAAAAATACTATTTAATAGTATGTCCATGAGTAACAGGAGGATAGAATTGGATGGGGATTAACATATGTGTAAAGAAAGAGATGGTGCATTAAGATATTTTTCTCTTGTGGTTCAGCGGACAGGCTCGGGGTTTCTAGAGCAAGTAATTTGGTTGCTCTGGGAGTTGGTTGGGAGGAACAACTTCTCCACTTTTGTTTTCCCAGTGTTGGTGCCAGGTTCCTACTATGGTTTTCTTATAACTAATTCTGGTTATAGAAGGATGTGTATGTGAAATGTTTATGTCTAGTTACATCTCCAGGTAGTAGGATTATGCATTTTTGTAGAACAAATATCCTTGTTTCTATGAAGTATTTTAGATTTGTATAATGGTATTATTGTAATGATAAATATTTTGTTCTGAGTAAAATTACCTAGTTCTGACTGTGGTAAATCTGCTAATGGTTTCGGAATCAGTTTTTGAACGATTTGGAATTGAGGTGTATGTGTCTAATGAATTGAATCCTTTATTATTATAACTGATCGGATATCCTACTATGTTTTTCCAGAATGTGTCAATTTCTGTAATTCTTCCTTAACTCAGCTTTTTGATTTTAGGTTGAAACTATAATGGTTGTTATAGATTAGATCATAGTTATTTAATATTATGGTTGAAAATTGTTTTACATAGAGAACCGTATTCAAAACCTGCAAATCTCTTAAGTAACTTTGCGCAGTTGGTTAAATGTTAGCAAATCATGTTCAAATGGTGAAATAAAGGGCAAGGATGCAAGATTAAGATTGTTTCTAGATCCAACTAACTTACAGTGAATTAAACTCCATTTCAGACCGAAAAACCTTGCATCCACCCAATTAAACACAAAATAATTCAAATCAACAGTCTGGATCCAATATCTGTATCTTGGACAGATCAACGGTTGAGATTGTATTCTGTAACCAAAAGGTGTGCCTGAGTTAAGCCTAACCAAATCGCCATACATCGTGTGGTGGAGATCAATGTTGGAAGTAGATGAACGGTTGATATTGTATTTGCAAAGAAGATCAACGACTGATAATAGTCGCAAAAGGGTTCATTGAAGAATCCGTAAAGAATCAGATCCACAGTCAGGATTAAAGTCGCCAAAGAGATCAATGGTTATTAGAAGTAATTGGAAGGTGGAAAAATAGGAATAAGACAAAGAAGAATGTTGAAGTTTCTGAGATTCGACTTCTACATCAAGCTAGATTGATGATCAAGGTTATTTCCAAAAGGATCAATGGTGTGGAAAGCTGATGAGGAA
The DNA here is from genome assembly GCA_001517045.1 of Pseudotsuga menziesii. Classification (NCBI taxonomy): domain Eukaryota; kingdom Viridiplantae; phylum Streptophyta; class Pinopsida; order Pinales; family Pinaceae; genus Pseudotsuga; species Pseudotsuga menziesii. The sequence goes on along the minus strand of LPNX011070618.1, from coordinate 732,004 downwards.
TGCAGAACACAAAAATTCAAGGATTCAGTTATCTAGACTTGGAGTTTCTGGGATCCAATCTCTGCATCAAATCAAGATCGATGGTCAAGGTTGAATTTTCAAGGATCAATGGTGCGAAAATATTGTGTGGAATGCAGAAGGAATAAAGTGGTCAAATGAAGGTATTGACAGGTTGGGTTTCCTATTTCTGAGGTTCGCAGCGAAAGGCGGAAAGAGAAAAGACAAGGTGATCATTTCGTTGAGTTTTGATTCCTAGATATTGTAGTGGAAGCCAGAAAGGCGGAAGGTGGAAGGCGAAAAGTGGTTCGAACGAATCTATCATACCTTGTGTTTCTGGTTCCCATATTTTGCAGCGAAAAGAATAATGTGGAATGCGGAACACAGAATCAGAACTATGGAATGGTTCTTACAAAAGAACAGTAACTTAGATTTTTTATTCTTTGTTTGGAAATCTATTCTATTTGGAAAAGGGTTTCTAAATTTTGTTAAGGAGATGATGATCATTTCATATGACCGGGGTTATGCTTTAAACTCTCTATTTTGTTTGTAATGCCTCATAACAGATAGGTATTTACTTAATTTTTCTGAAGATATATGGTTATAGAAAAAAAATTATGTTTGAAATTTAAGGTATGTTACATATGGTATTAGAGCATGGTTTTAGCACTAGGCATGAATAGGCTCAACACAAAACTGCTATAGAAAACAACAAACTAACTCATGTTTATTTTGTCTTGAAAATTCTCTTACACAGAAAAGAGAATTACAAATATATTATGCAGGAAATATGGCAGACACAGGAATGTTTGCAGAGGAGAAACGTCTCCCGAAACAACCTTTAAATGAAGAGGGTAATCTAAGAGATAGAGAGTTATGGGTAGGTCTAAATGAAAGTCAGGACAATAAATCTGAATTAAAAAAGACTATGAATGAATTAAGACCTAAATTAAGAAAGATTAAGGAAGATAATGAGTGAATTATGAAGGATCAAGAAGAACAAAACACTATATTGTTAGCAAAAATCCATAATGAATAAAAAGATAAAAATAAGGATTTTGAAAGGAACTGCCTAAAAATTCCCCATACAATAAACGTAAGGATAGGAAGATGGAATTTTCCAGCCATAACTCTGACACTTTAAGTGAAGAGTCAGTTAAAGAACACAGAAAAACTCAAGAGTCAAGCAAAAGCAGTGACTAAAATAAAAAGAAGAAAAAGTACAAACCCTATGAGGAAATCTCGGGGGAGTTCAAGAAAATTAAACCACCAATGTTTAATGGGGAAATTGAGAAGGGAGAGGAGGCAAAGGCCTGGCCATCCAGTATGAAAAATTACTTCTACATATATAATTACTCAGATGAGTTGAAAGAAAAAATGGCCATTTATAATATCACTGGGAAGGCAGATATATGGTGGCAAGACATAAAGAAAGTTAAGGGTATAAAATAAAGGTATGTAACCTGGAAAACATTTAATAAATTGTTTTAAACAAATATTTATCTGAACGGTACTATGAATAAAAGGATAAGTAGTTTTATGAATTAAGGTTGGGGGCCATGACAATGAAAGAACTTTATAGTAAGTTCTTAAGCTTACTTCGCTATGCCCCCTACAAAATTGATGAGAAGCCCAAGATACAATGGTTCCTTAGCTGCCTGGCCCTCATGTTTAAACAACGGATTGAATATGACAATCCAAAGACACTAGAGGAAGTGATGAGAAAGTCCAACTTTTGTTATGACCAAAACAAGAACAAAAGAGAAAGTATACCAGCTTGGAAAAATCAAAGGCCAAATAATTTTGATTCTAAAAGAAAACAAAATAAGTTTTATAAAAAGACGGGAAATAATTATAGAGGGTATCAAGGTAATAATTACAAAGGTTTTAAACCTCAAGATTCTACAGTACTATCAGTTGTTCCTAATAAAATACCAGCACAAAAAGAACCCTTAAAATGTTGGGAGTGTGGACAACAACACCACTTTAAATATTGTCCAGCAAGGAAGCAAAAGTTTAATGTTCATTTTATCCAGAAAGTAGTTACAGTTGGGGATATAGCCAAAAGCATGCCCAGAATCTGCGCTGCACTGGAAAATAGGCAAGCATACAACCAGACTTCCATGGTAAAAATTGAAGGTATGATAAATAATCAACCTATCTCTATATTAATTGATCCAGGTGCAAGCCTGAGTTATATTTCACCTAGTTTAGTTGATTTATGCAATTTGGTACCTGAAAAGTTTGATAAGTCATGGTTAGTACAGTTAGCCACAAGTACAAAAAGAAAGGTTACCACTGTTGTTAGAAATTGTAAGATAATGTTGAAATATTTCCTTACACATGTTAATGTAAATATATTTTCTTTAGGATCTTATGATATGTTGATAGGAGTGGATTGGCTTGAAGAGCATAAAGTTTTGCTAAACTGTTTTGATAAAAAATTTACATGTATTGATAATAATGGAAATAATATAAAGGTGAAAGGAATTCCTAGGAAGGTAGCCATCAGAGAAATCTCTTCTCTACAAATGAAGAGATTAGTAAGAAAAGGATGTAAATTATTCACAGTATATATAATGAATGAAAAAGAAAATGATATGAAACCTAAACTAGAAGCCATACCTATTTTAAAGGAGTTCGAAGATATCTTTCTGAAAGAAGTCCCTTGGCTTCCTCCAAAAAGGGATATATAGACTTCACAATCAATATAATGCTAGGAGTGGTACCAACATCAAAAGCTCCATGTCGAATGAACATAATTGAACTCACAGAACTAAAATCACAATTATAAGAACTAATTGATAAAAAGTACATTCGACCAAGTGTATTTCCTTGGGGAGCACTGGTCTTGTTTGTGAAAAAGAAATACGGTATGCTAAGATTATGTATAGATTAAAGTCAACTAAATAAAATGACTACTAAAAACCAATACCCACTTCCCTGGATAGATGATCTGTTTGATTAGTTCCGTTGAGCAACTATCTTTTCAAAGATAGATTTAAGGTCGGGTTATCATCAAGTGGTAATAAAAGGTGAAGATATTTTTAAAACAACTTTTAGGACCCGTTATGGCCACTATGAGTTTTTCATAATGCCCTTTGGGTTGACAAACGCACCTGTTGCATTCATGTGTTTAATGAACATCATCTTAAGTAACTATCTAGATAGATTTGTAGTTGTCTTCATTAATGACATATTAATCTACTCTAAGAATGAACAAGAACACGAAGAACATCTAAAAATAGTTTTGCAAGTTTTAAGAGAACAACAACTTTATGCAAAGTTCAGTAATTGTGACTTTTTCAAAGACAAGATTCAGTACCTCAGACATGCAGTGTCTAAGGATGGAATCTCAGTCGAAACAGATAAGGTAAAAGACAACATGGAATGGTTGATTCCTAAATATGTATTCAGATGATCTATCGGAATCACTGGATACTACAGGAAGTTCATAGAAGGTTTTTCTAAGATTGCCTACCCCATAACTTCTTTACAAAAGAAAGGAAAAAAGTTTGAGTGGACTAAAAAATGTGAGAAAAGTTTTAACAAATTAAAACACATATTAACCACTGCCCTGATCTTAAAAATTGTTGATCCATTCAAGGATTTCATCGTATGTACCAATGCTTTCAGTGAAGGGTTAGGTGGATTTTTACTACAATACAATTATGTTGTAGCTTATGAATCCAAAAAACTAAAAGATCAGGAGAAGAACTATGTGACATGTGATATAGAACTCGTTGCTATAATTCACGCCTTAAAAATGTGGCAACATTACTTAATTGGAGGAATTTTTTTACTTATGCCAAACAACATAAGCCTTAAATATCTATTTGATCAACATAATTTAAATGCAAGATAAGCTAGATGGTTGTCATTTCTAAGCGAGTATGACTTTGAAATAAGGCATATAAAGGGAAAATAAAATAAAGTAGCAAATGCTCTAAGTCATCATGTGAATTTACTGTGTGCAAGCAGAAACTATGAATCTGATCTAGGAGATCAGATATTAAGTACTGGAAATTCTGATGGGAAATATCAGAATTTAGAAGAAAAGACTGCTAAAAATGAACAAGAACAAGTAAAAACAAACTTTAGCCTAATCCAACAAGGACTATTGTTGTATAAAAACATGTTGTATATACCTAACATAAGAGAAATTAAATTGACAATCATGGATGAACTACATAAAACACCATACTCAGGGCATCCGGGGTATCATAAAATGATTACCATGATCAGAAAGGAATTATTTTGGCCAAACATGAAAAAGGAAGTGGTTGAATACTTAGCTCACTACCTGGAATGTGAGCAATTTAAAGCAGAACATCAACATCCTGCAGGATTGTTGTAGACACTACCCATTCCAGAATGGAAGTGGGAGACCATAAGTATCGATTTCATCACCGGATTGCCCAAAAATTTCAGACAACATGATTTCATCATGGTTGTGGTTGACAAATTAAGAAAAGTGACTCATTTTATACATGTCAAATATACCTACAAAGATGTTAATATTGCAGACATATTCATGAAAGAAATATTCAGGTTACATGGTGTACCAAAGGTAATAGTCTCGGATAGAGACGTGAAGTTTATAGGTAATTTCTGGAAAGCCTTGTTTAAAGGCTTGGGTACCTAGATAAATTTCAGTACTGCATATCTTCCACAAACGAATGGGAAGACTAAAATAGTAAACCAAGTTCTATAGGACATGCTAAGAATGTATGTTATGGACAAACCAAATAAGTGGGAAGACTACCTACACTTGGTTGAATTTGCTTATAACAATAATTTCCAAGTTTCTGCAGGTATGAGTCCATTTGAAATTTTATATGGGCATAAGTGTAATACTCCAATCTCATGGAGTAGTATTGTTGATATATTAATGTTAGTACCTGATTTATTAGAAGATATGGAACTAACCGTGAAACAGGTACAACAAAACTTGAAGGCTGCCCAAGACAGGCAAAAACGTTATGTTGACTTAAAAAGAACTCCTAGAGAGTTCCAGTTGGGTGATCATGTATACATAAAGGTAAACCCTAATAAAAGTACCTTGATATTGGGAAAGTATAAGAAATTGGAACCCAGGTATTGCAAGCCATTTGAAATTTTATCTAAAGTAGGGTCGATTGCATAACAGTTAGCCCTACCACCCAGTATTAAAGTACATAATGTGTTTCACATTTCTATATTGAAAACATATGCTCATCATGTTTCTCATGTGATTGACTGGAATGTAATCCAGGTGGAACCAGAGGGAGAGTTCCAAGTGGGAATGGAGCACATTCTCGACAAGAGTGAAAATTTACTCCAGAATCGTACCATCGGACAGGTAAAGGTGCAATGGAAGCACCTTAGTCCAGAAGAAGCTACTTGGAAGCTGGAAAGTAATATGCAAGAGGCATATCTAGGATTATTCCAAGAGGCTGACATGGATGAATAAAAGGAAAAGTTATAACACCAAGGAGGGTGTTATATTTTAAGGGGAGGTGTATGTAATACCCCTTGAATTAAAAAAATTCAATTTTGTTGGAAAATACTTTGATTATTTTATTATTCTTTGACAGGAAGGTCAAAAATAAAACATTTTGTAATAAAGAATTCCCTATTTAATAAAATATGTTGAAGGGGGACAAAAGTGGATATAGCTATTGAAAGAGAGTTTTTTCTGACTCACAAGAGGAAAATGACAAGTGGAAAAGACCACTGAGTGAGAACTCAAGATGCAAGAGGCATCATCCCCAAAAATTAAGTCTACACTCCTAGTTGATTTGCTAAAGGGGAGGCTCATAAATGACCAAGTCCCAGGAAAACTACTATTTAATAGTATGTCCATGAGAAACAAGAGGCTAGCATTGGACGGGGATTAACATCCATGTAATGAAAGAGATGTTACATTAAGGTATTTTTCTCGTGTGGTTCAGCGAACAGGCTCGGGGGTTCTGAAGCAAGTAATTTGGCTACTATGGGAGTTGGTTGGGAGTAACAATTTCTCCACTTTTTGTTTCCCAGCATTGTGTCAGGTTACTACTTTTTTTTCTTATAACTAAGTCTAGTTATAGTAGAATGTGTATGTGAAATTTTTATGTACAGTTACATCTCCAGGTAGTAGGATTATGCATTTCTGTAGAACAAATATCCCTATTTCTCTGAAGTATTTTAGATCTGTATAATATTATTACTGTAATGATTAATATTTTGTTCTAAGTAAAATTACCTAGTTCTGACTATGGTAAATCTGCTAATGGTTTTAGAATCAGTTTTTGAAGGATTTGGAATTGAGGTATATGTGTCTAATGAATTGAATACTCTATTGTTGTAACTGATCGGATATCCTACTATATTTTTCTGGAATGTGTCAATTTCTGTATTTGTTCCTTAACTCTGCTTTTCGATTTTAGTTTGAAACTATAATGGTTGTTATAGCTTAGATCATAGTTATATAATATTGTGGTTGAAAACCGTTTTACATAGAGAACCGTATTCAAAACTTGCAAATCTCTTAAATAACTTAGTGCAATTGGTTAAATGTTACCAAATCATGTTTAGATGGTGAAATCAAGGCCATGGTTGCAAGCATTAAGATAGTTTCCAAATCCAACTAACTTATAGTGAATTAAACTCCATTTCATACCAGAAAACCTTGAATCTTCCTAGTTAAACACAAAAGAATTCAAATCAACAGTCTGGATCCAATATATGCATCTTGGATAGATCAACGATTGAAATCATTTTCTGCAACTAGAAGGTGTGCCCGAGTTAAGCCTAAGCAAATTGACATACATCGTGTGGTGGAGATTGATCTTGGAAGTAGATCGACGATCGAGATTGTTTCCTAAAATAATATCAAAGGTTGATAATAGTTGCGAAGGGTTCATTGAAGAATCCAAAAAGAATTAGATCAATGGTCAGGATTAAAGACGCAAAAGAGATCAACAGTTATTAGAAAAAATCGGAAGGCAAAAAACAGGAATAAGACAAGCCAGAATATTGAAGTTTCTGAGATTCGACTTCTACATCAAGTCGTATCGACGATCAAGGTTGTTTCTGCAAGGATCAATGGTGAGGAAAGCCGATGCAAAAAGCAGAAAGCTGAAAGTCAAGGATTTAGTTAACTAGACTTGGAGTTTATGGGATATGATCTCCACATCAAATCAAGATCGACGGTTAAGGTTGACTCTGCAAGGATCAATGGTGTAGAAATATTCTATGGAATGCAAAAGGCTGAAAGTGGTCAAATGAAGGTATCGATAGGTTGGTTTTCATGTTTCCAAGGTCTGCAGCAGAAGGAGAAAAGGAAAAAGTCAGAAGGCAGAAATACAAAAGACAACGTGGTCGTTTTGTTGAGTTTCGATTCCTGGATTCCACAGTGGAAGGCAGAAGGTGGAAGGAAAAAAGTGGTTCGAATGAATCCATCGCACCTTTTGTTTTTGGTTCCCGGATTTCCCAGCAGAAAGAATAATGCGGAATGAAAAATGTGGAATCAAAACTGCGAAACACGGAATCAGAACTACGGAATGGTTCTTTCAAAAGAACAATAACTTATCTTTTTTAGTCTTTATTTGGAAATATATGCTATTTGGAAAAGGGTTTCTAATTTTATTTAAAGATATGATGATAATTTCATATGACCGGGGTTATGCTTTAAACTCTCTATTTTGTTTTTCATGCTTCATAACAGATAGGTATTTATTTAATTTGTCTGAAGATTTATGGTTATGTATTTTTTTCTTATGTTTGGAATTTGAGGTATGGACAACGCTAGTATCAGTCACCTTCCAAGTTCTAGTCACAATTCAAAATTTGGTTATTCATCGATGCATCATTTGATGAGGGGGCATCCACCTGCGTTATGTTAATATTTGTTTGGCAAAAACTTGGATCTCCCACCTTTATACCATCCACCACCACTCTTCGCGCCTACGATGGCTGCTCTGCTCAACCCCAAAGTGTTCTCACGAATGTTACTATTGAGTTAGCCAGTAAAATAGTGTTGATTGAACTTGATGTTTTCAATTCACAACTTGATTACAACCTCCTATTATTAGTAGCTATATGTATTCCATGAGAGTCGTGGCCTCTATGGTCTTTTGACTCTTGATGTTCCCTCATGATGGTAATATCGTTAGCATTGACCAACTGACATACTATGATCCGAAGGGGCCAGCCACACCAGAATCAGGTCCTTCCCACTATCAACACTACCATCTATAGTGTGTCCATTCCATCCTTATATTTTATTGTCCCGAGCTTGTTTTCCAACACTCCTACGATGGAAACCATTTTATCCTTACCACCTCCACCTTCATCGAATGATGTATCAAATTTGTGCACTATCACAAATAATAATATCATGACCACATCGCAACCTCAGTCACAACCCCAGCCATAGTCATCGAGGAATTATTGGGTTTCATTCCAGGTCCACACGATTCCCTTCTGTTTTCCACCATATGGCATCGTGAGCAAGCCTATCATGGCTACTCTCAACTTTCCTAATTTCACTTTGGGAATTCCTGTGTGGTACCTTGATCCACCTACCCCGCCCCTAACCCCCCGAGTTGTGTTGAATCCTATACAACCTATTGAGATGATGTCGCACCCACCTCTTGGTCCACCAAAGACTACCCATGTCTCTACTCCTGACCCTCCTCCTCCAAAGAAGGTTGGGGGTAAGGCATCAAAAGCAACGATCGAACCATGTTCGGCTCCTATATGTTCTTTATGTGATGTTCAAGGCCATGCGACACATAATTGTCCTGATTTACCTCTCCTTTGCACCCATATGGAAACTATAGTTGAGAACAATGATTCCCCAATGGTCAACGTCCCAGATCCACCAGTGGTTAAGAACAAGTCATTGCAAACCAACCATCCTGTACATTTTGCAGCTTATATGGTCATTATTCTCACCATTTCCCAGACTTTCCTAAGTATTGGTCACTCGTCTGTGACCTTTGGAAACACTCCCATGAATTCGATGTTATTGTTCTTGAGGAGATCCACCCTCCGGCTTCTTCCTTGGACACAACCAAACCGGTATACATGATATCCAGTTCCAGTAGTCCTTCCATCTCCACAGTCATGGAGGATCCATCTGATCTATCTACAGATTGTTTCAACAATGATGAGGATATTCTTGAAGCTCTTTCAAATCCTGAGTATCCTTGGGATGATATGCACCATCACTCTTATTTCATCCCCAATGAGCCTCCTTCATCGTCGGACCAATACTTTGTCAAATGGAAATACTTCATCCATGGAAAGGTAGACTGGTTTAAGAACCCCATTCTGGCACCTGATTCCTTTGAAGAGGGAAACATGGCTAACATTTCACCAACCATCAAGGTCAATATATCAACCACACTTGAGGTAGTTGAAGATATTACACTTGAAGCATATTTCTACCTTGAAGAAGTTGCTTCATACAAAACACTTTTTCAGGATTTTCGTGATATTTTTGCTTGGTCATATACTGAGATTCCTAGGCTTGATCCATCTATCATCGAAAACCATATTGACACATGACCTGATGTCATGTATGCCAAAAACACAAACCCATTCACCCATCGAAGGCTCCCACCGTCAAATCTAAGATCAAGAAACTACATAAAGTAGGTTTCATATACCCCATTGTGTATACCACTTGGATTTCCAATATTTTTCCTGCCAATAAGAAACAAGGTACCATTCACTTAGTCCATGGTGTGGAATAGGTTCTTCCCATAGAATTCCAGATTTTGTCGCTTCGCCTTGCCATCAAACTTATACCTGATACTTCACTATTATAACATGATCTAGATGGAAGTTAGTGGCCACCCACCTATTCCACTGGCTCAAAACAATTTTCCATTGTGGTAGTTTCCTAGTTATTTTTCTACGGTAATTCAGGTCCCAAACTTCTGGGGTTGTTTTGAGGCCCTAAACGATGTTTTTTGGAAATTCATGTGGCCAACTTATTGCTAATGGAATTCATTTTTCCACAAAAAAAAGTTGTAAATCTCATATATATCTTTCCAATGAGCTATCGAGCGCCCAAATCGGAGATCGTATGCAAACGTTATGACCTCAAGAAGTTGACTGTTCAATTTACCACCTTGGGGCCACAAACTTTATGACAGTTCATCTTATAGGGTTATGTTTTAGAATTTTGGGGTTCTCACCCTCATCCTTGTTGATGTATATGTAACTTCAGAATGTATTCTTCTATGTATCTTATGTATTGTAACCCGATGTTTATTCTGGGATGTTTCTATTATGTATTTGAGTCATGTTGTCATTCCCCAATGTTCCAATCATGAGGATTAATAATGTAAACAAGTCTTGTCAAGTCATTAGGTAAGTCCCCACAGTTTCGGGGCACTTAAGTTATTATACACTAATTAAGGTGTAGGCTCGAGTAAGTAATTGTAAGTTGAGCCTACGCGTGAAAGTGAAATTCAAGTGAATGGAAGAATATAAATAGAGAGTGAGAGTCTCTCTATTTATCACTTTTACATCACATCACTTACTCTCTCAAGTGTGGCGCACTAGTGAAGAAGGAAATACTGGGACTAGATAGAAGAAGAAGACTACTGCTATTGGGAGTGCATCTTACTGTTTTGGGGTCTTACATCTTGTGGTGATTCTATCTTAGAGGAAGTTGCGGGGTTTTCTCCATTTATGGTTTCCCCGATCAAAACTCTTTGTGTCTCTTGTCTCTTGTGATGTGCTTATGTTTTATTGCTGTGCTTGTTATTCTCTCAGTGAAAAGATCCTAACATAATGCTAGCTTAAATGTTGAAAAATTAACATGGTATTAGAGCTAACCTGAGAAGAAGACATTGTGCAGCTACCAGAACTAGGGCTTCCTATTTTGTGGATCTTCCTCCATATATTTTCAGCAAAAGTATGCTAGGATGACTCTCCATTTAAGGGTGCATCTTTCTGTCGATGCGGAATTCAATTTCAAGAATTTTCAGTTTCGATGTGGAAATTAGGGCTTTCTACAGAAGAGGAATTTTTGAGTGAGACCAGCATAGGATTGTTCTCCTCATCAAAACCTAATTTTAGAGACCTGGATCAAGAAATTTGGTTGGGTGAAACTTCGGGAAAGTCAAACCCTAGTTTGACCCTGAGCTAGGAGAAACCCTAAATACTAAAAATGCTAAGTTTTGGTACAGTCACTATATTCTGATATTCGCAAAGTCACAGAAGCTTAAAATTGCAAGGGCCGAAGATAAAATCCTGATGAACACTGTGTCCAAAAATCAGCCTCATATTCGCTATATTCTGGGAGATAAGATCTCTCAAAGTTAGGGTTCTAGCCTCTTCCAGAAATCATCCATAAACAGGACACCTGGGGAGAATTGCAATATCTTGGGCTAAACAGTTCCAAATGGAATTTATCAAGATTTTACAGAAAGGGCATGGAATTTAATTTCGGTGGTCCGAATATCAGACTCAGAAGATGAACCAGTGACACGTGGCATGCCGTACAACTTCGTTGTTCTGAACAGTCCTGTAACAGGTCACCTTGGGAAAAGGATCATAATTCCCAAATGGTGAAATAAATTCTGATGAAACCTATGGTTTTGGATCAGGGACATGCCAGGTTACCTTAGTACGAAATTTCAGACATAGAGGACCATTAATTTTGGATATATCACAGAAACAGTAACAGGAATTTCTGCAGAAGAAATTGGAAAATTAGGGCTTCCTGTTCCAAGAGCTTCCCTCCACTGTTTTCAGAAAAGGAGTACATTGGACAGCTCCATTTCAAGAGATCTATCTGTCTATCCAATCATATATTAAATATTCCAAGTTCTTAAAATTAGGGTTTTTGTGACAAACCCTAGATCAGCCAGCTCCGGAACTAGGACAGTCACCTCAAATCGGTAAGATCTAATCCTTTGCTATTTTCATTTGAGGTTCTCATTTCAAAGTGATCTATCACATCAGATTGATGAAGTTCACAAATTCCAAGCATATAAGTATTTGATCTCTCTGAATAAATGGATTGGACACCTACATGAGTAGAGAGGTTCCAGTTTTAGAGGGAGATGAGGCTAGAAGCCTTACACAAGAAGAACTTGGTCAAGTCCAAGAAGATCATGGTTGATTCAGTCATGGATCAACTTGTACCACAAGTGTCTTCCCTAAAAGACACCGAAGATGTTTGATTCCTTGATGAATCTATTTGAAGGGAAGAACAAAAATCAGAATATGACCTAAAGAAACCAGTTGAAGAATGTGAAGATCTAGAATGCAGAGACCATGCAGTCATAAGAGTCTCTCAAATCAAGAACAACTTGAAGTAGAAGTTAAGAATGCAGAAGTGGTGATGGCCACCTTGAATGGCCTCCCAGGATCATGGAATTCATTCATTCAAGGAATGTGTTCCAGAAGGAAGTGATTACTTTCAGCAAACTTTGGGAAGAAGAAGAAGCTCTACCCATAAGAAGAGAAGATAAGACGGGAGCATTTGAAGATCCAGCTCTCACCATCCAAAGAAGACCCCTCAAGTAATGAGGAATATGAAGAAATCAACTCTTGAAGAACCTCTTATCCGCCTCAGCATTTGGATAAGAAATGATGCGATTATGAATGAAGAAGACGATGAAGCTGAAGGCTCAAGAAGGAGTCTACCCTCGAAACAAATAAAGATAAGTATTCAATTGTCATTTCATGATATTGTTTTGTTATGCATTTGTTTATATTCATTTGATGTATTATGCATGATAGGATGTTTGCATTAATGACAGTATACTACTAATATGCATGTGATGGGTAAGTAGCTCATGGTGCTATACAAATTCTCCATTTCTACTTATCTAGAATGAAACCTCTTTGATGACATATTGGATTAGTGCACAATCTCAATGTTGTCCTGGTAGAGATGGAAGGCATCTAGAAAGTTTCAGTGAGATATGGATGAATGTGTTATTGGCTAAAGTAGTTGCATGATCATATATTTATGCATAAGAATTTTCCAGTATGAATATTCCTTATGAAATGTTTCTAACCATACAAATGCATTTGACTTGTAGGAAAGATCGTATACATAATCACCTACAAGCAAAGAAGAATGAAGACTTGTTCCGAAGAACAAGTGACGACAGTTCAAAGACAAAGAATAATATGACGAGTGCAGTGACATCATTGATGCAGAACCTTCCAGCCATGAAGAATTAACTAATAAGAAATGGAAGACCAGTTCAAGAAGAATGATGTCAAGGCGTATTATCGAGACCTAAAGAGAAGTTCATAGTTCCATCATGCAGTATATGGAAACATCGTGGGATACAAAACAAGATTCGTAGCATGAGGCTACGAAGAGACATTTGCAGTCAGTAAGAGTTGAAACACATACATGATGAGATTGATGAAGATCTTAACCTTTGCTATAAGGTTGAAGATGCAAGTCTATACACTAGATGGTCACATAGAATATTAGTAGCATAGGAAGCTACTTGTCACTTCGGTACATAATGTTTTCAGTGCATAGAGTACAAAAGACAGAGGGAGTGACTACAGAATATCCTGAGGATCGACATGGTACGACATGATGGACATATTACTAATGACTCTAGGCTTTACTGAGAGTAAAGTGGATTCCAACCTTTGCTTCAAGGTTGAAGGCGAAAGACCAGTGATGCTCCTATTATGTGTCGATGCACTATTGTTCTAGGTATGGAGGTGTGGCAGAGTATGGATGGAATCTTCCTTGGACAAGGGAAGTATGCAGTAGAGATCCTAAAGATGTTTGGGATGATGGAATGCAAGGCTATGACCACACCGATGGCACCGAACATGAAGCTATTGAGTGATGCTTCATCAGAGACGGTTGATGCTACGATGTATCATCAGATGATTGGGCAGGAAGTGCCTTCGACAAGAAGAGTACTTCAGGATGTTGCTTCAGTATGGGATCAGGTGTGATCTCTTGGTTTAGTAGGAAGTAATCCTGTGTGGAACTGAGTACAGCTGAAGCAGAGTATGTCGCAGCTTGTTCAGCTAGTTGTGAGGCAGTATGGCTGCGGAAGCTACTGTCTGATATATTTGATCTCCAGTTGGATGCTACTTGTATACATTGTGACAACCAGAGTTGCATGAAGTTGTCATAGCATCCATTGTTCCATGACAAGTCGAAGCATATCGAGATCAAGTATCACTATATCAGGGATATGGTGCAGAGAGGAGCAGTGAAGCTCCTGTATGTTGCGATGGAGGAACAGATAGCTGATGTATTGACGAAGCCATTGGCTAGGCTGAACCTTGAGTACTTCAGAGAGAGACTTGGTGTTCTCCAGATCGAGGTTCCTTCCAAGAGAAAGTGATGAGACCCATAGCCATTCTGACATGGTGAGAGGATTGGTTCCTTCCATGGTCAGTTGTAAGGGCTGAGCCATTCTATCATGGTGAGAGGATTAAGTTCCTTCCATGATAGATATAAGTGCTGGCCATTATGTCGAGTAGGACATATGTAAGGGATACCACCATTCTGACGAGCAGGTCAGATGTAAGGGCAGAGCCATTTTGTTCATGGCTAAAGGATTTAGTTCCTTCCATGTCAGATGTGAGTGCTGGCCATTATGTCGAGTAGGACATATGTAAGGGCTACCTCCATTTTGACGAGCAAGTCAGATGTAAGGGCAGAGCCATTCTGTTCATGGCTAAAGGATTTAGTTCCTTCCATGTCAGATGTGAGTGCTGGCCATTCTGTCGAGGAGGACAGATGTAAGGGCTACTGCTGCTCTCCGGGAGAGTGGAGGCTCCTGGTTCATTACCAGGTAGCTCAATCAGGGACTGGGGGCCATTCTGATGAGCGTGTAGGATTCAGTTCCTACCAGGTCAGATGTGAGTGCACAAATATTTCACCACTGTGGTAGGAGGGGCTCCGGCCTAGGTGAGAGTCTTCCATCACTGTGATAGGATGTGTTCTTGTCTGGATGGATGTGCCTTTCTGATGAGTGGGTCAGATGTAAGTGCTGAAATCTCTCATCACTGTGATAGGATGTGTTCTTGTCTAGATGGGAGTCTTCCATCACTGTGATAGGATGTGTTCCTGTTTGGATGGATGTGCCTTTCTGACGAGTAGGTCAGATGTAAGTGCTGAGCCATTTCACAGATGGTAGTTGATGTGCCTACCATGCTGGTGAATGTGAGTGCTGGGCCTTTTTGATGTGATTGTAGTTTACTACATGATCAGATGTGAGTGCTGGGCATGCCTTTCTGACGAGCAGGTCAGATGTAAGTGCTGGGAGAAGACCTACCTGGTTTCTAGGCCTACAACCAGCATGAAAAAGGGATGGCTCTGTAGAACTTCCTATGACGAGATAGTACACACATGATGATGACCAGAGGAGATCCAGATCGAGCTATGATCCAGATCCAGTTATGATGACTCCGAGAGATCCAGATCGAGTGATGATCCAGATCCAGCAGTGATGATCCAGATCGAGAGATGATCTAGATCCAGATCCAAATCGATTGATGATCCAGATCCAGTCCAGTGATGATGATCCAGATCGAGTGATGATCCAGATCCAGTGATGATGTTCTATGATGATCCAGATCGAGTGATGATCCAGATCCAGTTCTATGACGATCCAGATCGAGAGATGATCCAGATCCATATGACTTGAAGATGAAGATGACTTGAAGACAAAGATGACTTGAAGATGAAGATGATCCAGTTGATATAGAGAAGAAGGCCAGTGCTGAAAATCGTGTCGAAAGAATACCTTCCTAGTTAAGAGGGAGTGTTGATGTATATGTAACTTCAGAATGTATTCTTCTATGTATCTTATGTATTGTAACCCGATGATTATTCCGGGATGTTTCTATTATGTATTTGAGTCATGTTGTCATTCCCCAATGTTTCGATTGGGAGGATTAATAATGTAAACAAGTCTTGTCAAGTCATTAGGTAAGTCCCCACAGTTTCGGGGCACTTGAGTTATTATACACTAATTAAGGTGTAGGCTCGAGTAAGTAATTGTAAGTTGAGCCTACGCGTGAAAGTGCAATTCAAGTGAATGGAAGAATATAAATAGAGAGTGAGAGTCTCTCTATTTATCACTTTTACATCACATCACTTACTCTCTCAAGTGTGGCGCACTAGTGAAGAAGGAAATACTGGGACTAGATAGAAGAAGAAGACTACTGCTGTTGGGAGTGCATCTTACTGTTTTGGGGTCTTACATATTGTGGTGATTCTATCTTAGAGGAAGTTGCGGGGTTTTCTCCATTTATGGTTTCCCTGATCAAAACTCTTTGTGTCTCTTGTCTCTTGTGATGTGCTTATGTTTTATTGTTGTGCTTGTTATTCTCTCAGTGAAAAGATCCTAACATAATGCTAGCTTAAATGTTGAAAAACTAACAATCCTTGTTATAAATAGGCCTCTTTTGCCTCATTTTGTATTTATCTTGGCAAGGATGAGCATAGAAACCACATCCCTTCTCAGAGATAACTACCACCATTCTATCAATTGTATTATAGTATGTTATATTTCCTCCATTTAATAGAATATATGTTTACTATATCTTTGTTATCTTTGCAAAATGTATCTGTTTATGATGCTATCTCTTTTATTTCATTTTGTTCCCACATAAATCTAGATCAGTGGTATCAGAGCAGTCTTCTCTTTGATTGTTTCTCAGCACATGTCCTCGACGAGGTCTGGGTATAGATATTTTGGTCTCAAAGTAGTTTCACTTGATCACTCTCGCTGTCCCAAATGACCTCCCATGGCGTAAGAAAAGAGAGACGATGGAGCAGGAGATCTTATCAAATCGTTGCTTGAGTAATCCCTTTCGTGACAGAGGAACAAGATGATGGATAGTTTCACCCAAATACTTCTACGAATACCAGTAGGGACAAGTGCATCTTCAATGAGCAGCCGGTTTGGGCAAGCAACTCCCTTCAAGGTACAAGTCAAATTTGATATTCCTTTATTTGAAGGCCACATCGATGCATATGCCCTACATAATTAGTTGAATGTTCTAGAAGGGTATTTCTCTTTCCACAATTTCTTCGACAGGGAAAAGATCACCTTTGCACTCTTGAATGCAATCCCCCATGTCCAAAATTGGTGGGGTACTTATTAGGAGAAAAAATCATCAGACAAGTTTGGAATGTTTGAGACAAATCCCACTTGGGCCTCTTTCGTAGATGCCATCAAGGAATAGTATTACCCTATGGGAAACCATGATGATCAGTACACTAATTGCACCATTCTGCATCAAGAGAGGGACCAGATGGTGTCTGAGTACACCATCAACTTTCATACCTTGTGCACAAAGTTGGGTATCAAGGACTCTGAGTGGCACCTAATTCTGAAATATCGTAGTGGTCTACATCGATACATCTGAACTGAGATGGAATTCCTTGACATCTCTTCACTTGGATCTTCCTATCAGTATGCTGTCAAAATCAAGGAGAAATTTTGACAAAAGAACAAGTGAGACTCTGGACCTGTGAATCCACCAAAGAAGAAAGGCAAGGGAAACCCTCACCTGCAGAACACAAGTAAAGGAAAGGACAACCATTCCCCGCCACAAGCAAAGAAGGGGGATGGAAAGACAAAGAAGGACATCAAGAAGTGGTGTGAATTTGATAAAATCCCTTGGCACAACACTGATGAATGTCGCTCAAAGTAGTAGCTAGTGGACGAGATCAAACTTTAGAATCAAATCCCTATTCTGATTCCAAACCCAATGCCACAACTGCAGACAATGGGAAGCATATCATTGATGTAGACTCCACTGCCACTGTTGTGACCACACATATTCAACTAGAGGATCCTGAAGAGTCAGAGGAAGAGGAGCACCTCTTCCACTCACAGATGTGGGTGAAGGGAATCCCACTACATTTCATTGTTGGAAATGGCATCCAAAAGAACCTGATCTCAGCATAAGTCATCAAGATATTGGAGCTTCTGACAACACCACACCCACAACCCTACAACATAGGTTGGCTAAGACAAGGACGAGGTATCCGCATTACTCAACAATTCCTCCTACCATATGGCATAAATCCTTTCAAAGACGAGGTACTGTGTGATGTGGCCCCATTTGAAGTCTGTGATGTTCTTTTAGGACAACCATATATGTGGAAGCGTCATGTTGTATGTGAGTCACGACCTCATAGTGTCATTGTTACTTTGGGAGGAAAAATATATCGAATACCAAAGAAATTTTCACCTAACACAGTCTCATAAGGTAGGAAGACAAGCTCCCACATCAGAAAATTATTCCTCTTCACAATTGTGTTTGAAGGAGAACATCAGATTACATCCACACCCTCAACACAAGGTATCTATGCGCATCAGACACAAGAATAAAACATAGTCATTATTTCCTCATCCATCCAAGTACCTCTACGATGCATGGCCATACATTCAAGGTGCTCCTAAAAAAAAAACATCCACACAACAATTACAACCCTCTCAGGATGTCAAAGAAAAACAACCTCTTCACTACAGCAAATGTCGCACCAAGAGATCATCTCACCACACAGTTTGATATATGATACGGGATTTGATGCAATGGAGACCATTACTTCCTAAGGAGGGAGGATTGATCCAGATGGAAATTGATGGCCACCCACCTATTCCACTGGCTCAAAAGAATTATCCATTGTAGCAGTTTCCTAGTTATTTTTCTACAGTTTTTTAGGTCCCAAACTTTTGGGGTTGTTTTGAGGGCCTAAATGACATTTTTTTGCAATTTGAGTGGCCAAATTATCTCCAATGGCATGCAATTGTCCAGAGACAAAAGTTGTAAATCTTAGATAGATATTTCCAATGAGCTATCGAGCTCCCAAATCAGAGATTGTATGCAAACGTTATGACCCCGAGAAATTGATTGTTCAATTTACCACCTTGGGGATGCAAACTTTGTGATGGTTCATCTTCTAGGGTTATGTTTTGGAATTTTGGGGTTATCTCCCTCACCCTTGTTATAAATATGCCCCTTTGGCCTCATTTTTTTTGAGCTTGGCACAGATGAGTGTAGCAGCCACATCTCTTCTCAGAGATAACTACCACCATTCTAGCAATTGTATTACAGTCTGTTCTATTTCCACCGTTTAATAGAATATGTGTTTACTATATCTCTGTTATCTTTAGAAAATGTTTGTGTTTATGATTCTATCTCAGTTATTTCATTTCATTCCCACATAAATCTAGATCATAACAACACCTACTTATGCTCAAACAGACCAATGAGGATCGTTGTGCTGCTCTCCAAATGATCAAAGCAGCCAAGACTCGGCCGAAGTCCCATTTTGACTCCCACATCCACCCACACACCTTTAGCGAGGGGTACCTTGTCCTCGTTTATGACCACGCCCATGATAAGTTAGGAAAAGGGGAGATTTATCCCATGTGGTATGGCCCATATGTCACCCATAGATGTCTCAGTAAGGGGGCATAAATCCTTGCTAACTCTGACGACCACCTCTTGAAGAACCCCCACAACGGGCTCTACCTCAATAGGTTCTATGCTTGAAGTCGCGCACCATGTCTACCCTTGTAGTATAGTTTTCCTTTATTATTTTACATCATTTTTACGATGAGTTGGTGACCCCCTCCAATAGTCTCTCCACGTCCAGCCACAGTGATTCCATTGAAGTACTTCATCCCATCCTCTGCAGGTGAGCAAGTGTATATAACCACTGCCCTTGCACCGTTGGTATCCCACTAAAGGGTGTAGTCCCACGTCTACACATGGACAAAGTATTTTTTTAGTATCTATCACATGTATGATCTAGCTACCAATATTCTAGCATACCATCAGGTCCCAAGACCTGTCCTGGAGGTCGAGGCCTCTCCGGATCTCCGCGATAGTCCATGTCCATGTCTGGTGTTTTGTTTTTATCTTTTAATAAATATGATCTAGGATCTTATCTGATAGAATAACATGCACAACAATAATCACAAGAGACAAGAGACACAAAGAGTTTTCCTCAGGGAAACCATAAAGGAGAAAATACCGCAACTTCCTCAGAGATATAATGAGCACCAATAGAAAAATTAAAACCCAAAGACACAAAGATGATCTCCGACAACTATTCTCTCTCTCACTTGTGCGAGTTCCTCTTCTCTCACTCATGCACTAAATTTGAGTTAGTGTGTGTGTTCCAAATAGAGAGTCTCACTCTCTATTTATACTTGTTTTCCACTTGAATTTTATTCTTATAGGGCCGACCTCACTAGGAGAGTCAAATAACCCTAATACCCCTCAATTATGGGGACTATCTCCCTGACTTACAATGGAGGGCTAACCTCAACTCAATTGTGGGAACTATTTCCCTAACTTACAACAGAGGGTTAACCTCAATGAATTTACATGAATTGATTATATTAATGACTCTCCCGATAGGAGGAATGAACATCTCCGTCGGGGTATAATGAAATACAATAAGTTAATACAATATGAATTTACAAATACATCAACACTCCCTCTTAACTAGGAAGGTATTATGTTGACACAGTTCATCAGCACAAGTCTCCATCACTAGATCATCATCATCACTATATCATCATCATCATCACTAGATCATCATCATCATCATCATCGTCATCACTTCTCCCGCTATCTCGAGCAAATGGTGTTATCTCTCAATTCTACTTGTCATAGGAAGTTCTACATATCCAGCCCTTTTTCAAGCTGGTTGTAGGACTAGCCTCCGTGTAGGTCTTCATCAACAAAGCCAGCCCTTTTTCATGCTAGATGTAAATCTACAGTGCCAACCCTTTTTCATGCTGGATGTAGTTCTCCATCTACAGAGCCAAACCTTTTTCATGTTGGTTGTAGGCCTTTCCCTCTGCAAGGTCTTCCTCTACAGGTCCAACCCTTTTTCATGCTGGTTGTAGTTCTACAGAGCCATCCCTTTTTCATGTTCATTGTAGGCCTTGCCCTTTGCAAGGTCTTCCTCTATAGATCCATCCATTTTTCATGTTGGTTGTAGTTCTATAGAGCCAACCCTTTTTCATGTTGGTTGTAGGTCTTGCCCTATGCAAGGTATTCCTCTACATATCCATCCCTTTTTCATGCTGGTTGTAGGTCTTAGCACTTATATTTGACCATGGGAGGAAACAATCCTACCACCATGTTAGAAGGGCATAACACTTACATCTGACCATGGGAGGAACCAATCCTACCACCATGTCAGAATGGCACAACACTTACATCTGACCATGGGAGGAACCAATGTTTCCACCATGTCAGAAAGGATCTCGGACTCATCACTTCTCCTTGGAAGGAACCTCAATCTGGAGAACACCGAGCTTCTCCCTGAAGTAATCAAACTTCACTCTGGCCATTTCTAGCATAGAATTACATCAGGGATGATTACGTCTAAGGATACCTATGAGCTTCTCTAGGACCAATTACATCCAAGGACAACCTACAGGGATGTTTACATCTGAGCAACCTATGAGATTCGCTAGGATTTTATGCTCATACAACCTGTCTCACCAACTATGTTAGAACTCCCTCTTTCAAGAGATATCTATCTAGATCACATACTAGAGCTTCAATTCTCCTCTTTGCATTGTACAAAAATTCAAGTCAGATCAATCAAATCAAATAGTAGTTTTCAAAAGAAACACACTACCTCCCCAATAGCCAAGCAAGTGGCAACATATTTTGCCTCGGTTGTTCTCAGTTCCATGGAAAACTCCTTCCTACTAAACCAATATATCACACTTGATCTCATACTAAAGAAACACCTCAAATTTCTCTTCCTATCAATGGAACTGCTTGCCCAATCTGAATCTACATAGCCCTCCAGGTTAATCTTCTGATTCGTTTCATACTTGATCCCATAATCGACTGTACCCTTCAGGTACCTAAAAATATGCTTTGCAGAAATCAATAAGGAAATGGCTCAGTGTGTTCACAGCAAAGCAAATATGTGGTCTTGTATTCATCAGGTACATCAAGGAACAAATCATCTAACGATACTTCATGGCATCAACCGCCTCTAATGAAGCATCACTCAATAGCTTTAGGTTCGATGCCATAGGTGTGGTCATGGTCTTGCAGTCCATTATCTCGAACCTCTTCGGGATCTCCACTACATACTTCCCTTGTTCCAGGGAGATTCCATCTGCATTCTGCCACACCTCCATTCCTAGAAATTAGTGCATCATACCCAAGTCCTTCATCTCTAACTCGGCAGCAAGTATCCTTCTTGCAACTTTAAAGAGTTCCTATTTTCCAGTCAAGATCAAGTCATCGACATATAACAGGAGCATCACTGGCCTTCTTCCTCCAACCTTGAATTAAAGGTTGGAATCCTCATTACTCTCAGTAAAGCCTATATCCATCAGTAAGTTGTCCATCTCATTGTATCATGTCGAACCTCGAGATATTTTGCAGTCACTCCCTCTGAAGTGGAGCATCATTCTCCCTCTACCTTTTGTACTCTATGTATTGAAATATTATGTGCTAGAGTGACAAGTAGCTTCCTCTACTACTAATATTCTGTGTATCCATCTAGGGTCATTGGATACCAAGATCCTCTATATTAAACATTTTCAAAATTTCTTCTCGCATCCATCTGTGAGCTTGTCATCCTCTATAGGCTTTCATATTCAACCTTGTATCAAAGGTTAAGATCTTCATCACTCTAGGTGATCTTCAAGCTCCTCATGTATGTGTTGTCCCATGGGTGCCTTCTAAGATCGTACAAGGCCTTCTTTCCTTTGCACACATGATTCTGGCTGTCATGTGTCTTAATTTCGAGTGGCTGCAAATGTCTCTTCGTAGTCTATGCCTTCTTTCTGTGAGAGGCCTCGTGCTACAAATTTTTCCTTGTATCCCATGATGTTGCCATCTACTGCATGCTGGATCTTGTAGATCCATATGGAAGATACTATGAACTTCCCTTCAGGCCTTTGACATCGCATTCTAGTCATCATTATTCATTTTGGATTATTAGAGTGAATCTTGAATTGTCGTCACTTGTTCTTAGGAACAAGTCTCATCCTTATTTTCTTGTAGGCGATTGTACGCGATCTTTCCTACAAGTCAAATGCACTAGTTGTATGGTTAGAAACATTTCATAATTCATATTCACAATGAAAAATTCTTATGCATAAATATATAATCATGCAACTATTTTAGCCAATACAACATTCATCCATATCTCATAGAAACTTTCTAGATTCCTTCCATCTCTACCATGACATCATTGAGATTGTGCACTAATCCAATATTTGAGCAAAGAGGTTTCATTCTAGATAAGTAGCAATGGAGAGTTGTATAGCACCATGAGCTTCTTACCCATCACATGCATATTAGTAGTATATTGTCATTAATGCAAACATTCTATCATGCATAACACATCAACTGCATACAAACAATTGAATAACCAAACAATATCACGAAATGACAATTGAACACTTATCTTTATTTGTTTCATGGGTAGACTCCTTCTTTCAGCTTCATCATCTTCTTCATTCATAATAGCATCATTTCTTATCCAAATGCTAAGATGGATAAGAGGTTCTTCAAGAATTGAGTCCTTCATATTACTCATTGCTTGAGGGGTCTCCTTTGAATCATAAGAGCTTGATCTTCAGTTACTCCCATCTTCTCTTCTATTATTATGAGTCGAGCTTCTTCTTGTGTGCACTCTTCCCAGAGTTTCCTGAAGGTAATCACTTCCTTCTGGGACACATTTCTTGAATGAATGAATCCCATGATCCTGGGAGGCC
Organism: Pseudotsuga menziesii; assembly: GCA_001517045.1. Lineage (NCBI taxonomy): Eukaryota > Viridiplantae > Streptophyta > Pinopsida > Pinales > Pinaceae > Pseudotsuga > Pseudotsuga menziesii. Next base: position 708,287 of record LPNX011070618.1, on the reverse strand, counting down.
ATTCAAGGTGGTTATAACAATATCTTATTTTTCTTCGATTGCTTCGTCATAGCATCGAACACTTCCTTTTGGTGTCTTCAGGGAGTGACACATGATAGATGATATTTAATAGAATCTTCAATGATTCTCTTGGCTCTAGTCTTAGCCACATCTCCCTCTGGCTCTTGGAACTGATCCAAGTCAATTTCTTCAAGGATCATGGAGGTCCTATACTTCCATACTTGGAAGTTGTCAGCTTCACCAAAATTATCATCAAGCTGGTGTGATAGGTCATTTTGAAATGAGAACCTGAAATGTAAATAGCAAAATATTATATCTTACCGATTTAAGGTGTCCATCGTGGTTCCATATCTGGATGGTCTAGGGTTTGTCAGGGAAACCCTAATTTTCAAAACTTTGATATCTAATTGGATAGAAATATGTTCCTCCTAAATTTGATCTAAGCAGCATACTCATTTTCCCAAAACTGTGATCAAAACTGCAAAATATCTGATGCCCTAGTTTTCTTTAATTTCTTATATAGAATTGTCTAATATTGTTTCTGCAATATATCCCAAATTATTGCTCCTTTGTCTCTAAAACATCGCACTTAGGTAGCCTCATCTTCCCTCCTTCCAACACCATAGGTTTGAGAAGAATTGGTTTCACCAATTGGCACTTATGATATTTTTCCCAAGGTGACCTATTCAGGACTATTCAGCATAGCAAACTTGTAGAGACTTCCTCGTGTAACTGTTTCAACTTCGGGCTCTAAAACTTTTACCACAGAAATTAATGTTCGTTTCCTATCTGGAACATCTTGAAAAATTGAATTTGGACCTTCATAGCCCGAGATATAGAAATTTTCCCTATGTGTCTTGTTTAGGGATGAATACTGGGAGAGGTTGGAACCTTGATTTGGAGGAATCATATATCCTAGAATATAGAGAATATGAGGCTGAAACATTTACATAGGGTACATCCACAATTTATATTTGGCATTTAAATTTTTTGGCTCCTGATCCTTTTCCAATCTCGAGATATAGAGAAAGCACCAAAATGACTAGTTTTAGTCTTTTAGGGTTTTCTGGTCAAGGGTTAAATTAGGGTTTGACTTTCCCAGAGTTTTACCCAACCAAAAATTTCGATATTGGTCTCTAAATTTCTATTTTGAGGAGGAGATAAATCCTATGTTAGGCTCACTAAAAAATTCCTCTTCTGTGAAAATCCCTAATTTCTCGCAACAGTGATAGGTCAAAAATTGAAAAATGCCCGGAATCAAATTCTGCTTCGACAGAAAGATGCGCCCTTCAATGGAGAGTTATCTTATCCTCCTTTTGCTGATGATATGTGGAGAGAGACCCAAAAAGTAAGAATCCCTAGATTCTGCAGATGCACAGTGTCTTCTTCTCAGGTTAACTTTGATTCCATGTTAGATTTTTATCATTTAATCAATATGATCTAGGATCTTATCTGAGAGAATAACATGCACAAAAATAATCACAAGAGACAAGAGACACAAAGAGTTTTCCTCTGAGAAACCATAAAGGAGAAAACCTTGCAAATTCCTCAGAGATAGAATGAGCCCCAATAGCAAAAGTAAAACCCAAAGACACAAAGATGATCTCTGAAAGTTATTCTCTCTCTCTCACTTGTGCGAGCTCCTCCTCTCTCACTCATGCGCTACAATTGAGTGTGTCTGTGTGTTCCAAATGGAGAGTATCAGTCTCTATTCATACTTGTTTTCTACTTGAAATTTACTCTTACAGGGTTGACCTCACTAGGAGAGTCTAATAACCTTAATACCCCTCAACTACGGGGACTATTGCCTCGACTTACAATAGAGGGTTAACCTCAACTCAATTGTTGGAACTATTTCTGCGACTTACAACAAAGGGCTAACCTCATGTTGGTAGGCAACAACCCTCTCAATTTTTTTGCTTTGCTGAATAAAACTGATGAGTTCTCTTCTATGATTTATCACAAAATTATATAAGACTACCTTCAGAATCTTCGATTCTGAAGGTACTCTCAATTAAAAGAAGAATTAATGATAATATTGGAAGTTTAGGAAGCATTTTCATAAATTTAATATTTTAGAAGTTGTTAATATTTTAATTTAATATATAATCAATTTTCATTATCATTTAATATTTTATTATATATTGATTCGAGATATTTAAGTTATAGCTTGCTAAATAGTTTTTTTTGGATTAAATTAAAGATAATTGGAAATGCATTTTGAGCTTGTTGTAGTTAGGTTTTATTGATTTCTTTTAGACCTTTTGACAAAGTATTCATCATTAGCTTTTTGTAATTTATATGATTAGGGTTGATGAATTAATTTAAATATCCTATTTTAACCCTAATGATATATTTTTACATAAAAACTTTATCTTTTAAATACTATGCTATTTTATGTGTAAATAAACAAATTGTGGGAAGTTGTATATATGTTTCTCAAATAACCAAAGTTTACCTTTATATATAATTTTAAATGTTATAAAGATCTTTGTGTTATATTCATAATAATCTATTTTTAATCTAGTATTTAGTTTTTGATAAAATTCTCCATCCGATCAAACTTTGCAATAGGTCATATGATGATTTGGATTCAATGAGTTCATCGTATAATTCAAAACTATATAATTTACTCTTCAAATCTATTACATGCATAAAATATGGTTTTGAATATTTAATTTATCATCTAAGGTTGATCTTGGTGCTTGGTTGGATTTACGAAACCCTAGGAGACATCATTGTTTGTAATGAAATACTTCCCATCATCTGGTTTTAATAGTACATTTAACTTCCACGTATGACCCCTTTCTGTTAATGTTTGTTAGTCATGTGTTTGCTACAGGATACAAATTGTTATTTTGTTGACACCTATTCAAAGGACTTTAATATGAAATAATTACCTTGGTCATATTTTTTCATATTAACATCATCCTATGTGACATTCGTATTACATTCATGAAACATTTGATTTCGAATATTTTGTAATGATTTCAGATCTTATCAATTTGTTTGATGAATACATGCGGTGGTTTGATGGTGAAGTTCTCATGTGTAGAAACCAGTCTAGGGTTACTCTTTAGCTGTTCCAGAATTGCATAAGGGTTCATATCATGTCTGTGTATTCACATATCCCTATTCCTTTAGTTTTCACAACACCTTTTAATCCTCTGTCAAAGAAAGAACTGATAGTTGAATAGATGGCTCCCTTAAGTCGTTTTGAGCCTTCTGGTCCTGAAATGTTAGAATCCAACCTTGAAGTTCTTGCCTTGTTTGAGAAAATTGACTGGAAACTCTTCTTTTGGGATTTTAGTAGACACAATGAGGAAGTTACCAGACAATTTGCGCTGTCTTTTGATGGAAATATTGCTCAAATAGGTGATTTACAGATAGTCATAGACGAACAATTTATTTCGAAAGCCACAAAGCTTCCTTGGACTGGTGAACGCTGGTTTAAGGGGTCACGAATAGATAAGAAAAATTTTAAGTAGTTTCTTCTTCCATTATCAAAGGAGGATGCACACCTTAAATTTATCTTTCATGTAAAATATTTGAAGAATCAATGACGTGCTCCTTTTGATGTCATTTCCAGGTATATTTCTTGTGATGGTCGTTACTCAAATGTCCAATTGTATCATCTAAGAATATTAATGGATCTTAAGGGTTTGGAATTGAATTTCCCTACTTTCTACTTCATCGTTTGTGTAAAATGGCTGTTACGATTCAATGTAATATTGGTAATCAAGACCGTAGCATTTTTCATCACGACTTGATCAAAATGTTAGTTCAGTATCAGTTAGCTACAATAGGAGAAACTTGGGATGAATTCTTAAAAGAAAATGAGTTTGGGTTTACCCAATTTTGGCCTACCTACTTACCTAAGACTCATGCAAAACAAAGAAGACCTTGTGAAAGAGAAATAAAAGAAGAGACTGATCCTGTAGCTGATCATGAAGGGCTGGATAAGCTTTGTCTGATAGCTGAAAATGAGAAATTTTAACTTCAAGCCCTCTCGAGAAACCCAAGAGGGAAAATGAAGTGGGAGAGGGAAGTAAAATGGTTTTCTAGACACACTCTACAAAATTAACAAGTGATTTGTATCCTAAGATAGTAGAAGAGAGAGGGAAGCATGAGTTAAAAGGAGAAAATATGGAAGGTGACAATAAACCTCTTGAACCAAGTACGAGAAAATCTAAAACAACAAATTGAAGGTTTACTAGGAGTATGATTAGTCTTTCGTTTCCAAGAACCATGGAACAGAGTAGTGAACCTATCTTTGTTGAAGATAACAGTGATAAGGAGGATGAATCTCCTCCTCATGAAACCCCATTCAATGATTTTGAACAAGAACAAAGTAGTAATCACGATAATTTTGTGGTATCTCCTAAGAGAGTCATGGAAGATGATTCACCATTACCTGCACAACCTGAACATGAAGCTCGACTTAAGCCACCATTGGATGATGAGGATTCTCTAGCAGAAACTTTAAAAGCTACGAAACAGTCAATTAAGCTTTCTAAGCAACATAAGTTTGATCGATTAAAAGAAATTGAAGAAGCTCGTGATATGTTGAAAACAGAGTTACAACAGCAGAAAAATGAATTACTTATGTGGGTAGATTGATGGCAACAAATGAAAGTCAAGAAGGACAGATACAAAGCAGAAAAGAAATTGTTAGCTGCAGCCAATGAAAAATTGCTGAAGGATGAAAAAATCCATGAAGAAAAAATCTTGAAACTCGGGGCCAAGCTATCAGAATCCAGGAAAGCCATCAACCTACAAATCGCAACCTAACAACTTAGTATATTTTTAGTTATTGTGATTTCAATTTTGACAGGTAAATGTACAATTTAATGAACATCCTACATAATCAAAGATTCTGTTCTACATTCTTATTCAATTATCTTGTTATAATTGTAATTATATTTTTTATTTATATTTTAATTGTTTGTTACATGTGTGCTCATGATATAAATGCATTGAATGGAATGAAGATGGTTGGTTGATCGGTATGCATTTTTAAGGCCGCTTCATCGAAGGGAAATGAATTGTGCATTAATATCTAGCATACAGTTACGATGGTCACGCTTTATCTATTTCACTGGAAGTTAATATTTACCAGATGTTACAATTAGTTGTTGTTCACTTTCAATATGAACAAGGTACTATTCGAAGAAAGGGGCATGATAATGATCTATTTCCAGGTGCATCGTTGGAGAACATTTTAAAATGATCATAAATAGGTTCTAGATGTTTCATAGATAACAAACTAAAAAATCTATTTTTAGCTATCAGTTGCATAGAGTTAGGGATCTAGTTAACAAAGTTTTATTATAAAAACTATGAAAATTGTTGTAGTAAGGGTTGATGGGAGTACTAGGGAAAATATTTGTGAAACATATAATACATTTCTGGTTTTGATTAGTCTACTGAAGTTTTCTTCGTGTATGATTACCACTGGAACATCAAAGACTAGTATCAAATTGTGTTTCCAGATCTTTGTTATTGTATATATATATATATATATATATTTCAAAAGCAATTTTCTTACTTAAATATGTGTGCAATTGAACTTAGTTTTTATTGCATTAATAGAGTTTTAATTACTCTTATCACTCAATATCGATATATGTTGTTGATACTATCAATGCCATGGTTATTCAAATGTTGTTGATGATTATGATTGAATAATATTATATTTTCATAGCTTATATTGATTACATATATATTTTGATAGTTGTTTTGAATGTTAGGTTATTATATCATTTATATACAGATGTTAATGTTGAATTTCAATTATCTGTTGACAAATAAATCTACAGAGTGAATAAAATAATTTCTTATTTTATTCTCTGTGTTTTTGTAAATTTGTATTAAACAGAGTGTTATTAGTGATAACAATTCTGATAGTTTATTATATGGAATTGTATGATTTATTTTACTTTGTTATTTATAATCATTAATTGATAGTTGATATAGTAGTCTAAAAGTTTGCTCTCAGTTGAGATAGGATAACTAGTTGATTTCAACTCAAATTTTAGATTAGTTTATTTTAATAGCTGTTAAATAGAATTAGATTAGTTTGTTAAAATTTAAAATAGTTTATTAGTCAAAACATTTAAAACAAAACCCTAAAATAGGAGACTTTCCTTAAGAAAGCACTTTAGGATAACTTAAACTTAGAAAACTAACTCTAGGATTTATTTTAAGCAGTAATTTAATTTAGGATATTTTTTTACTGAAATTTTTACATTCTCCTTAAGTGGATAAATTCAGTTGGTACCAGGACCATAATCAAATCAAATTAAGATAAAGAGAGAAAGATATCTGAAACATACTGTGATAGAATTACATGATCCCAGTGAACCGATTTTATTTCCAGATTCTATAATGGGGAATTATATGTATGGACTTGGGTTCAGAAATTTTAAATCTGAAAATTCTGTTTTCTCTGACAATAAACAACAATCAGCAATTCTTAATGTTACAACTATTTCTCATGATTCTTCTTTCAAGGAAATTGTAAATAATGTAGATAGTCATAATTATGTAAATATTATTGAGAGTAAAGTAGTTGCAAATAGTTCTACTTGGACTTTATATTTCGATGGGTCAAAGTCTAAAGAAGGAGCAGGATTTGGTTTCTTGTTAATTGACCCTAAAGGAAATAAAACATGTATAGCATGTACGCTTTAACTTAATTGTACAAACAATACTGTGGATTATGAAGCTCTAATTCAGGGACTGAAAAAAGTGATTGATTTGGACATTAAAGTGCTAGTTTCATATGGTGATTCTGAAATCATCGTTAAGCAAGTATGTAATTCTATTCACTGCATTTCTGAAAATTTACATAATTATCAACCAAAGGTATGGAATCTCATTTCACATTTTAATGCATTCAATATAATTTCAGTTCCAAGATTCCAGAATCAAGAGGCTGATTTATTAGCGAATGTAGCATCAAAATTTATTCCATTTGAGAATTTCACACCTGATTTCTTTTCAGTTGAATTGATTTTTAGGCCTTCTATACCAGATAATATCTTTAACTGGCATGTTTTTGATAATGATGTGCAGGTGCTGAATTTCTTAACAAATGACGATACTTTCAAAGATTTAGCCATTGATGAAGTTACACATGACGAAAAAATTGCGGGATTTTTTGGTAATAAATGATTTTTGTTCAATTGAAAAAGATTTTGAGAAGGTAAAACCGATTCCTAACTCAGTTTTGAGATTATAAAAGTTTTTTGATCTTCAAGATAAATTTAAGGCTGTTCCTAATTGTAAAACCAATAGTTCACAAATGAAATATGAAACTATAAATTTAGGAACATAACTTAATCCTCAAACTGTGAATTTAGGAATAGATTGCACTCCCAGAGAAAAATCAGCATTCATAAAATTATTCAAAGAATTTAAGGATGTCTTTGCATGGATATACAACGATTTGAAAAATTTCAATCCAGAAGTCATGCAACACATTATTTCAATAAAACAAGAATCAAAACCTTTCCAACAAAAACTTAGAAAGTATCATCCATCACTAGAACCAACAATTAAGAAAGAATTAAATAAACTGTTAGCTGCTAGGATTATTTTTCCTATTCGACATACTCAATGGGTAGCTAATTTGGTTCCAGTTAGGAAGAAAAATGGTGATATTCAACTATGTGTTGATTTTAGAAATCTTAATAAGTCCTGTTAAAGGGATAATTATCCAGTTCCTCCCATGGAATAAATCCTTCAAAAAGTTTCTAGGTTTGAGATACTGTCACTTCTTGATGGTTTCTCGAGACATAACCAAATATTGGTTTCCCCAGATGATCAACTGAAAACAACTTTTAGAACTCCATGGGGAGCACACGCTTACAGAAAGATGTCCTTTGGGTTAATCAATGCTGGGGAAACTTTTCAAAGAGCAATGGATATTGCTTTTAGAGGGTTAATTAATCATTCAGTGGTTGTCTATTTAGATGACGTTACTGTATTTTCTAAATGTCGACATGATCACATTAATCATCTTGGAAAAGTGTTTGAACGTTGTAGGAAATTTGGAATTTCTTTAAATCCAAAGAAAACAATCTTTGTTGTTTCAGAAGGTATTTTATTAGGCTATGTGGTTTCAAAACACGGGATCATGATTGATCCTAAACTAACCCAAGCTATCTCAAAAATAACTTACCCTTCTAGCAAAAAAGCAATGCAATCGTTTCTTGGTAAAATAAACTTTGTTAGGAGATTTATCCCCAGTTTTTCTAAAATCATCTGTCCTTTACAAAAAATGATTAAGAAGGATGTTATTTTTAATTGGGGACAAACTGAAAAAGAATGTTTTCAGAGAATTTTAGAAGCCATTTCAGAAGCTCCTAGTCTTTTGAGCCCAAATTTTAAAAAATATTTCATATTGTATACTTTCTCTTCTGATATATCATATGCAGAAGTTTTAACTCACCTAAATCAGCAAAATAGTGAAGTGTCGATTTCTTTTATGAGCTCAAATTTCAAAGGTGCTGAACTTAATTACCATGAGGTTGATAAGCAAGCTTTTGTTTTTCAAAGCTGTCAAACACTTTCATCCATATTTATTGAAATCTAGAATGAAAGTGATAGTTCCTTACCCTTTAGTCAGAAATTTGTTAGTACAGAAAGATTTGGGTGAGAAAATGGCACCATGGATGAGAGCTCTTCAAGAGTATGACTTGAAAATTAAACCTTCAACGGTAGTCAAGGCTCAATGATTATGTAAACTTGCTGCTGAAGTAGCTCATCTTCCTAATAACAGTTCGGAAGTTGTCATTGATGAAGTCTTACTAACTCGCGAAATTTATTTTTATCCTCCACCACAAGATTCTTGGTACACAGATTTAAGGACACTTTTGGAAATAGGAACTGCTCCTGATTACCTTAAACCAAGGAAAAGGAGAGCACTTAGACTGAAATCTACTCCTTATTTACTAATTGATAATATTCTTTTTAGGAGAAATTCAGATGGTTTTTTACTTCGATGCTTAGACAAAGATGAAACAAAAGTGATTTTGAAAGAATTAAATTTTGGACCAGCAGGTGGTCATTTTGGTGGAGAAACCGCGGCACATAAGATTCTTAGGGCTGGCTATTATTGGCCTACTTTATTTCGATATTCTTATGCTTTTTCCAAGAAATGTCAAGAATGCCAACTTGCTGCAGGTAGAGTTAAGAAGCCTTATTTTTATTTACAACCTGTTTCAATAGAAAGGCCTTTTCAGCAATGGGGTATTGATATAGTAGGACCAATAAACCCTCCCTCTTCTTTGCAACACAAATACATTATAACTATAACTAATTATTTTACCCGTTGGGTAGAGGCTACACCTTTAAGGGTTGTAAACACCAATCAGGTTTTATTTTTAGAATCGTTTATCATAACGAGATCTAGTGTTCCAGATTCCCTTGTTTTTTATAATGCCTCGTATTTTTCATCAGTTGAGTTAACTCAATTTTCCTTAGAGAAAGGTATAAGGGTTAGATATTCATCTAACTATCATCCTCACAGAAATGGTTTAGCTGAATCAACAAATAAAAATTTGTTGAAAATTCTCAAAAGAACTATTTCAGCTCACCATCGTGATTGGCATACAGAGTTGTTTAATGCTCTTTGGGTAGACATAGTAACTCCTAAATATGCAATAAGTAACTCACTTTTCTTCCTGGTTTATGGAACTGAGGCCACTTTACGGCCAAATTTATTTTTACCTTATTTACAGTTAGCCCAGTTTGTTCAGGATGAAGATTGTCCAGCTATGGAGAAAAGGATTAACACTTTATTAAAACTTGAGGAAGAAAGAGACACGTCAAATCAACACTTCATAAAACACCAACAAATTGTTAAGTCCTGGTTTGATCAAGCCTCAAGTTCTAACTGATATTTTCAAGTGGGGGACTTGGTGTTAAAATGGGACAAAGTCCATGAGGAGAAAGGAGATCATACCAAGTTCCAAAAACTTTGGTTAGGTCCATTTGTCATTGCTGAAAAGATAGGTCCAAGCACTTTTCATTTGCAAACCTTAGAAGGTCAGTTTGAAACATTTCCAGTAAATGGACTGATCTTAAAAAAATATTTTTGCTGACTTTTTCAGGCCCTGAATTTGTAGATAATTTTGTATATGAGTTTCTTTATTCTACAGTTTTTATTCTTTTATTTTTAATCATTTTCTGTCTGTAAATAATTTTGTTTAAATTTTAAGATTTTTTTGTATATATTATCATCATAACATTTTATAAAATTGTTGATATTCTGTACAATCTTTTATCAAACAGAATTATGATAAATTTCTAATTCTTATGTACATTCAAATTTCATTTGATCCATGTATAAATACTCTCAAAACTTATTTTTGATTTTCTTAAATTAAGAATTGATAGATTCTTTTAGTCAAGTATTGATCTGTCAATCATTTGTATCTAAGATTGTCAAATCTCTGTATATATGTTTTAAGATAATTAGTCGCTAATGCACATATGTTGTTGAGAGGACATTTGTAAATAAATAAGTCTTTTGGTTTAAACCCAGTTTGTTCATTAGTTTAAAATTATGGTATTAGACGAAGTCTTTTGAAAATTGGTTTAGAATGTTCAGAGTTTCTTAAGTGTATTAAGAACCTATCATTATTTGTAAATATTTGTAATATTGTTCAGATTATCCCTCATTCTCCTATTTTCTTTTGATAGTTAGGATGGTTGATTAATGTCTTTTTCAAAATGTGTACTTTGAAAATCTTTATGAATCTCTATCATCAGTCATTTCTTTTAAATTGATTTACAATCTGGAAAAAATTTAGACATGTTCCATTCAATAAAATTCTAAAGTTTAAAATAAGAGACGGAAGGTCTAAGTAATACGCCGATCCGATCAGGATCATAAATATCATCGGCATGACATTATTAGGAAACTGATAATGTCTCTTGGTCATAAGGTCAAGAGATAGGGGGTCTCATCACGAGCCAGCTGATTCATTTTCTGGTGATATTAGTGACTGACATTACCATTTGGTTACCATTCTAGGTAGTGGTCTCTTATTTTATAAAACTTAAACTTTCAAACTCAATAAAGTGAAACATAACTTTAATTGAAGAATAGGAGGTCTCATCACAAGCCGACCTAATCATGATCATCAGTTTTGTCTAGTATAACTTCATTTTTTATCATCAGAGTGATGGCTCTTGGTCAAATGATCAAGGGACAAGAGGACCAATCATGAGCCGACTTACTTATTCTAGGCAGTTCTCGTGAATGATACTATCACATCAGGTTATCATGCCTAGATAGTAGTCTTCAGTTAAAGAAATTGTTTTTAAGTTTTGGTTTTGATTTATAAATAAAATATATAAAGATAGATAGATAGATAAATAGATAATAAAAAATAAGAAAATCATTATATTCATGGAACATATTCTAGAAATTTATCAGTGAATTAGATTCCTATATCTTATACTGATGATTCAAATTATCATTACTATAAGTACTTTGTTTTGAATAGGATATTCTTAAGCTTATCTTTAACAAAATCCTTATCTATAGAGATGGGATAATTCTGAATTATACTTGCGAATATAAATCAGATAGTGGTTTTTATTAGACTGACAATTTTTTATTGTTTTGAATAGATTTTAAGATTTTGTTTATACCGTCATTTGAAAATTGTATGAGCAGAGATAACTGGTTCACCCAGGTCGTCGCCATTTGTTGGCAGGCAACAACCCTCTCAATTTTTTTGCTTTGCTGAATAAAACTGATTTGTTCTCTTCTATGATTTATCACAAAATTATATAAGACTGCCTTCAAAATCTTCGATTCTGAAGGTACTCTCAATTAAAAGAAGAATTAATGATCATACTGGAAGTTTAGGAAGCATTTTCATAAATTTAATATTTTAGCAGCTGTTAATCTTTTAATTTAATATATAATCAATTTTCATTATCATTTAATATTTGATTATATATTGATTCGAGATATTTAAGTTATAGCTTGCTAAATAGTTTTTTTGGATTAAATTAAAGGTAATTGGAAATGCATTTTGAACTTGTTGCAGTTAGGTTTTATTGATTTATTTTAGACCTTTTGACAAATTATTCATCATTACTTTTTTGAAATTTATATGATTAGGGTTGATGAATTAATTTAAATATCCTATTTTAACCCTAATGATGTATTTTTACATAAAATTTTTATCTTTTAAATACTATGTCATTTTATGTGTAAATAAACAAATTGTGGGAAGTTGTATATATGTTTCTCAAATAACCAAAGTTTACCTTTATATATCATTTCAAATGTTATAAAGATCTTTGTGTTATATTCATAATAATAAATTTTTAATCTAGTATTTAGTTTTTGATAAAATTCTCCATCCGATCAAACTTTGCAATAGGTCATATGATGATTTAGATTCAACGAGTTCATCGTATAATTCAAAACTATATATTTTACTCTTCAAATCTATTACATGCATAAAATATGGTTATGAATATTTAATTTATCATCTAAGGTTGATCTTGGTGCTTGATTGGATTTACAAAACCCTAGGAGACATCATTATTTGTAATGAAAGACTTCGCATTATCTGGTTTTAATAGTACGATTAACTTCCACGTATGACCCCTTCCTAGTAACATTTGGTAGTCGTGTGTTTGCTACAGGATACAAATTGTTATTTTGTTAACACCTGTTCAAAGGAATTTAATAAGAAATAATTTCCTTAGTAAGATGTTTTCATATTAACATCATCCTATCTGACATTCATATTACATTCATGAAACATTTGATTTCGAATATTTTGCAATGATTTCAGATCTTATCAATTTGTTTGATGAATACCTACAATGGTTTGATGGTGAAGTTCTCATGTGTAGAAACCATTCTAGGGTTACTCTTTAGCTCTTCCAGAATCGCATAAGGGTTCATATCATGTTTGTGTATTCACATATCCCTATTCCTTCAGTTTTCACAACGCCTTTTAATCCTCTGTCAAAGAAAGAATTGATAGTTGAACAGATGGTTGCCTTAAGTCGTTTTGAGCTTTCTGGTCCTGAAATGTTAGAAGTCGACCCTGAATTTCTTGCTTTGTTTGAGAAAATTGACTGGAAACTCTTCTTTTGGGATTTCAGTGGACACAATGAGAAAGTTACCAGACAATTTGCGCTATCTTTTGATGAAAATATTGCTCAAATAAGTGATTTACAGTTATTCATAGATGGAGAATTTATTTCAAAAGCCACAAAGCTGCCTCGGACTGGTGAACGCTGGTTTAAGGGGTCACGAATAGATAAGGAAAAGTTTAAGCAGTTTCTTCTTCCATTATCAAAGGAGGATGCACACCTTAATTTCAGCTTACCTGTAAAATATTTGAAGAATCAATGGCGTGATCCTTTTGAAGTCATTTCCAGGTATATTTATTGTGATGGTCGTTACTCAAATGTCCAATTGTATCATCTGAGAATTTTAATGGCTCTTAAGGGTTTGAAATTGAATTTTCCCTACTTTATACTTCATAGTTTGAGTAAAATGGTTGTTACGGTTCAACGTACTATTGGTAATCAAGACCGTAGTATTTTTCATCACGGCCTGATCAAAATGTTAGTTCAGTATCAGTTATCTACAATAGGAAAAACCTTGAATGAATTCTTAAAAGAAAATGAGTTTGGGTTTACCCAATTTTGGCCTACCTACTTACCTAAGACTCGTGCAAAACAAAGAAGACCTTGTGAAAGAGAAATAAAAGAAGAGACTGATCCTGTAGCTAATCATGAAGGGATGGATAAGCTTTGTTTGATAGCTGAAAATGAGAAATTTTATACTTCAAACCCTCCCGAGCAGCCCAAGAGGGAAAATGAAGTGGGAGAGGGAAGTAAAATGGTTTTCCAGACACACTCTGCAAAATTAACAGGTGATTTGTATCCTAAGATAGTGGCAGAGAGAGGGAAGCATGAGTTAAAAGGAGAAAATCTGGAAGGTGACAATAAACCTCTTGAGCCAAGTACGAGAAAATCTAAAACAACAAATCGAAGGTTTACTAGGAGTAAGATTAATCTTTCCTTTCCAAGAACCATGGAACAGAGTAGTGAACCTATATTTGTTGAAGATAACAATGATAAGGAGGATGAATCTTCTCCTCATGAAACCCCATTCAATGATTTTGAACAAGAACAGAGTAGTAATCACAATAATTTGGTGGTATCTCCTAAGAGAGTCATTGAAGATGATTCACCATTACCAGCACAACTTGAACATGAAGCTCGACTTAAGTCACCATTGAATGATGAGGATTCTCTAGCAGAAGCTTTAAAATCTGCGAAACAGTCAATTAAGCTTTCTAAGCAACATAAGGTTGATCGGTTAAAAGAAATTGAAGAGGCTCATGATATGTTGAAAATAGAGTTACAACAGCAGAAAAATGAATTACTTATGTGGGTAGATGGATGGAAAGAAATGAAATCCAAGAAGGACAGATACAAAGCAGAAAATAAATTGCTAGCAGCGACCAATAAAAAGTTGCTGAAGGATGAAAAATTCCATGAAGAAAAAATCTTGAAACTCAGGGCCAAGCTATCAAAACCCAGGAAAGCCATCAAGCTACAAATCACAACCTAACAACTTAGTATATTTTTAGTTATTGTGATTTCAATTATGACAAGTAAATGTACAATTTAATGAACATCCAACAGAATCAAAGATTATGTAGGATAGTTCTACATTCTTACTCAATTATCTTGTTATAATTGTAATTTTAATTTTAATTTATGTTTTAATTGTTTGTTACAGGTGTGCTCATGATATAAATGCATCGAATGGAATGAATATGGTTGGTTGATCGGTATGCGTTTTTAAGGCCGCTTCATCGAAGGGACTCATGAATTGTGCATTAATAGCTAGCATACAGTTACGATGGTCATGCTTTATCTGTTTTGCTGGAAGTTCACATTTTCCAGATGTTATAATTAGTTGTTGTTCACTTTCAATATGAATGAAATACTATTCGAAGAAAGGGGCATGATAATGATCTATTTCTAGGTGCATCATTGGAGAACGTTTTAAAATTATCATAAATAGGTTCTAGATGTTTCATAGATAACAGACTTTAAAATCTATTTTTAGCTATCAATTGCATAGAGTTAGGGATGTAGTTATCAAAGTTTTATTATAAAAACTATGAAAATTGTTGTAGTAAGGGTCGATGGGAGTACTAGGGAAAATACTTGTGAAACATATAATACATTTCTGGTTTTGATTAGTCTACTGAATTTTTCTTCGTGGATGATAACCACTGGAACATCAAAGACTGGTATCAAATTTTGTTTTCAGATCTTTGTTATATATATATATATATTTCAAAAGCAATTTTCTTACTTAAATTTGTGTGCAATTGAACTTAGTTTTTATTGCATTAATGTAGTTGTAATTACTCTTATCACTCAATATAGATATCCATTGTTGATACTATCAATGTCATGGTTATTCAAATGTTGTTGATGATTGTGATTGAATAGTATTATATTTTCATAGCTTATATTGATTACATCTATATTTTGATAGTTGTTTTGAATGTTAGGTTATTATATCATTTATATACAGATGTTAATGTTGAATTTCAATTATCTGTTGATAAATACATCTACAGAGTGAATAAAATAATTTCTTATTTTATTCTCTATGTTTTTGTAAATTTTATTAAACAGAGTGTTATTAGTGATAACAGTTCTGATAGTTTATTATATAGAATTGTATGATTTATTTCACTTTGTTATTTATAATTGTTAATTGATAGTTGATATAGTAGTCTAAAAGTTTGCTCTCAGCTGAGATAGGATAGCTAGTTGATTTCAATTCACATTTTAGCTTAGTTTATTTTAATAGTTGTTAAATAGAATTAGATTAGTTTGTTAAAATTTAAAATAGTTTATTAGTCAAAACATTTAAAACAAAACCCTAAAACATGAGACTTTCCGTAATAAAGCACTTTAGGATAAATTAAACTTAGAAAACTAACTCTAGGATTTATTTTAAGTAGTAATTTAATTTAGGTTAAATTTTTACTGAAATTTTTACGTTCTCCTTAAGAGGATAAATTCAGTTGGTAGCAGGACCATAACCTATGAGGTTTTTCCATTTCAAACACACCAGAAGCTGCTTTAAGCAACTTGTGTGGGCTTCATCTCCTTAAGTTGGCCTAGTCAGAAAATCCGTCCAACACCTCAATGACTTTACATGACTTTATTATATTAATGACTCTCTCGATCGGAGGAATAAACATCTCTGTCACGGTATAATGAAATACAATAAGTGAATACATTCCAAATTTACAAATACATCAACATATGGATCATCCACTATAAGGATAGGAAGTTACTGTCATTGTGCAAAAACCTATAGGGTGAATAAATGACCTACTAGACTACCTCCCTCCCTAATTTCTTTGAGCCATTTCTCGGAGCCTCCTTCGTTTGCATGCCATCATGTGAATCACCCATTGTATGTATTGGCATGTTCATGAGTCATTCGCTCCATCCATACTACACAGTTGGCCTTATTTTACTGTCATCCATCGTCCCTCAAGGAGGCGCCATCAATGTTCTACATTTATTCCTATCAACCATGTTCACAACATAACCTCTTTCCACATATCGAACACTTCCTCCTTGCTTGATTGACCATTATGGAGTTTTTGTTAAGATCTTTTCTGACTCCTAAAAGAATGAAAATATTTCCAAGCACACTTGTATCCTTTCACGCTCGTTAAATTATTTGAAAGGGCATCTATGTGGCCTCATTTATCTCCTTTTTTGGACTATGGAGACTATTAAGAGAAAAGGACCACCCTGGCACATTCCATCCAGGAAAGTTTCCCTTTGTATCCTTTTATGCTTTGTCAGGCATTGGGACCGTAACTCATGAAATTTTTTATTATGGGTCATCTTTAAGCTCTTTTCCAACCCTCTCATCAAGAAAATATTATCAAGAAAACTTGGTTTTGTTCATGCTCGTAAAAGTATTTGAACGACCATCTAGTCATTATAGGTTTAACCTTTTCCGACCTGGTTGGACTACCAATGGTAAAGAAGTCTCCCTTCCCCAAAAAGGTTGGGAGAGATATCCTTTGTACACTTTTATCCTTTTTCGGGATTAAGAGACTATTAACGAAAAATAGACCACACTGGAGTCGTCTTCCTATTTTCAGACTCTCTAAAAATGAAAACAACATCAAGCATTTAATTTCTTGGGCTCACTAAAAATCTACGAGATCATAGCATATTGAGCTTACTTCTATCCCTTCTTTGTGCTCCTTACACTATGAATAAGGCCCAAAGAGTGTCTTTAGGCACCACTACATGTGTTCTCACATTATGGCATCTTTCCCCCATTGGGTTGCATTTGTTAAGAGTATTCTGCGATGAGTCTTCCTTGGATCCCTTGGATATCATTATTCCAGTTACCTCCCTCAGTATTGTTGGAAATATAACATGTGTAGATTGTGTAGATTGTCATTGATGGAAATCATATGTGGCATGATAGAGATGCAAGAGAAGCAAGCAAGAGTATCTGTGATAACAATGATGAGATATTCAAGTGCCACTATTAAATAGATCAAAAGAGCATTAAATTGTCATTATAAAACACATTAAAATGACATACTCAAGCGAAACTATAAAATTATTAAAGTGGCATTAAATGGATTAAAGTGCAAATGGATTTAAAGTGAAAACAGTAAAGTGCACATATAAAGTGTCTCCAAGTGAAATATTAAACAAAAGCCAAAAAGAAAAAAGAGTTAAGATATTAGTGGAAACATTAAATGAGATAAAGTTAAAATGACCATAAAAGTTAAAACATTAGTGGCATTACACAACTAAAATTATTAGTGGCAACTAGCCATGACAGGGAAACAAAAACAGAGCATCACAAAGATGACAGAGCAACACAATGAAGAGAGAGGGAAATG
Source organism: Pseudotsuga menziesii (assembly GCA_001517045.1). Classification (NCBI taxonomy): domain Eukaryota; kingdom Viridiplantae; phylum Streptophyta; class Pinopsida; order Pinales; family Pinaceae; genus Pseudotsuga; species Pseudotsuga menziesii. Next base: position 690,312 of record LPNX011070618.1, on the reverse strand, counting down.
AAATATCTAAATGAAAAATGTGTAAAAGCTAAATGTCTAAAATATCTACTTGTCTATCCAATGCATTAATGTATAAATTAGTTGGTTTTGTGCTATAAAGAGAGGGAAATGAATAATATGACAAGATTGTTAATTACAACTAGCCATGGTCTCTGTTTATGTGCATTAAGGTTGCTTTTCCCTGTGTGGGAAATTCCAGTTATGGTTGTTAAGGAGAGTCTAGTGATGATATGGAAATAGAAAAAGGAGTCATTTTTTTGCAATGATATGGAAATACACAAAGGAGTCATTGTTTTGCAGACTTCTTATTGAAGCAATGCAAATTCTAGAAAATAAATCAAGTTGTGTCTATAAGATATCTTTCCCCTATGTTAGAATTGTTGGTTCTTGTTTGAATACATTGGAGCCTTTATAATGTTTATTTTATATCATTGTATGGTTGTTGCATTGTGGAGAATTGTGACTCGCGGAATACAAAAACCCTATCTCTGTCTTGTCACCATGAATACTGCTACTAGAATTGGAATGTGTGAGAGATACCATAGATATATCCAAAATCATGTTGTGGTCTCTATCATGTAACTGGATTTGCATGAGGGTGGTGAACTCTATTCATTATTGTTGCATGAAGTTTGAAGCTAAAGGTCGAGCCTGTGGAGAAGAAGCTGCAACGAAACTATGTGCTACTCCACTCCTCCACTATGCTCGTGTATAGAATCTGTTGTGGTGAACACAACTACAAATGAAGCAAAGCCCTAATTATAGCCTTGAGGTAGGTAAACCAGAAAAATATTTGAGGAGTCGTGGCCTCTTTTCAGCTATGTTCATGAAGGATATTGCTACGGGAATGTTGTGTATATCTACGTTGTAAGACTATAGTGCTACGTTGGAAGAATCTCTGTGGAATCCCATTAGTGAAGACTGAATGATTGTGCATGCAATTGTATGTCATTCATTTGCAGTATAAACCCTATTCCATGTCAGCGAAGGTCTTGCATGCGACGTACAATGAATTGTATCCTCACTTGGAAATCCTTGTACTCACAAGCACGTTCCGTGAAATCAAGGAATGGATACTTAAGCTTAGGGCACCATAAAATGCCCGTCGTTTTAACGATTGAAGAATTCCATTGAAGAATTTGCTCAAGCCACGGAGTTGACATTGAGTGAGATATTCCAAGCAATGAAGATAATCCAGCCAGTCATACCTGTAGACGATGCCTATTAGGTTCCCAGGATGGAACCCATGCGGGTTGAAGCCAACGTTGATTTGGAAAATGATAGAACTCGAGTGATTGAGAATAGTGAGCTCTGGAATAATGATTCATTTCATAATTCTAGCCAGGGCCTCAAGGATCATGTCTCCCGGCCCTGTCACCTACTTGGATTTCAGTTCAGGGAACGCAAAATTGTGGAGGAGATGGATCCAGAGCTTGTGAAGTCGCTGAGCGTCAGGAGAAAACCAGCATCTACAGCTACTGTAATTGTTTGGATTTTCTCTCTACTTCATAGGCATGAAGTGGAGTTAAATTTTATTTCAAATAATGTTCCAAAATTATCAAAATTACTGGAACCCAAAAGAAAAAAGAAGGGACAATGTTCATTATGGTAGCTAGAGCACAGATGTTTTAATGAATTTGGCAAAGAAGTGAGCAAGAGATCGAGACTACTTGTATTGATGTAGCATGAGAGAATGACATGAATGTGGTCATCATAAGAAAATATCACAGCCTGAGATTAAGAAGCTGGATGCATGGAGGTAAAGGATAGCCTGCAGGTGGATCAAACCAACAATCCTAAAGATGATCACGAAGGATTTAATTAGCTGATTAATTAAATTCTATAATTAGACAGAGATTTATATTAAAGATTAAAATTAGTAATGAACCGATATTTGAGGAGGCATGAGTCTATTCTGAAGAGATGTCCACTGATAATTTAATTAACTAATCAGTTAAAACATTAACAAATAGAGTTATAATTAAATTGAATAGGCGTAAACATTTGAAAGAACAAATATTTGAAAGGGTGTGATGGAGAAAGGTCATGAATCTATATCGAAAAGGCATGATGGTTAAAAATTCCCTTGGGTGTTGAAGAAGATTATATAATCACAAAATCGAAATATAAGATTGTGTATCTCGATGGATAAAATATAATATTTTGGTAGATATTCCACCTTTGACATGAACCTTGTGTTCATTCAAACAGACTGGTGTTTGTAATCAGTTTGGAGCCTGAATGAGGATTGGATTCCTCTCTACATGTTGGGTCATGTATACAGGCTGGGTCTTGTAAGAGAGTTGGGTCTCTCAATCTAGCTGGGTCTAGATCATTAATGCTATGTAATGTAAAATACTATTTAATAGAAAAGGTATTTGACATATTCATATATGTGTTGTTCTTTAGATGTGTTTGTATATTTCATATATATATATATAATATATGCAATTGGTGAATGTCATGATTGGTTCATAATACATATGACTGATTAAATTAGTGCTTTGGCGAGAGATTTATAAGTCTTAAGAGACACTAATTCACCCCCCCCCCCTCAGTGTCTGAGACCTGTTCTACAATTGGTATCAGAGCCATTTGTCTTTGAATAGCTCACTGCCGAAAGGATTATCCAAAAGGAAAACATGTTCATTTTTAGAGCCAAGCACTTGATCCAAAGATAGGTGTTAGAATCAACATTTTAAAAATGGCTAGAAATGTAGATGATAAAATCCCCTTGTTTAATGGAGATGACTATGCTACTTGGAGGGATGACATGAAGTTTCATTTGAAGTCCAAAGGAACACATGTGTGGGATGCAATATCAAGCAAGAAATGGTACTTGAATAACAAAACCATAATTTCAAAATATGATCATAAATTCAATTCTATCGCTTTGCAGACCATTAAGAGAGCCTTATCAAATGATGTCAAGATGAGACTAGGGCACTACACCTCTGCAAGAATGCTATGGATAAATATTGAAGACACATATCAATCCAAGTATCAAAGTGCAAGAGAAGATACAAGTCAAAAATTCGATGAAGAAATAAGTAAAGATATGTTGAGCACTAAAGAGAACAATCTCTCATTTGTCTCATCACAAAACAAAGAAAACATTGGGCTAGATGAAATTTCAAATGATAGTTGTTATGATGATCAAGTAATATCTAAGGAAACATAAGAAGACCTATTAATTCTCAAAGATAAAAGCATGATTACTAAGAATGAAGACTTGAAGAAATTGAAGGAAGAATTTCTTATTGCAATTGAAAATACCAAGTAAAAGATAAGTTTTTGTTGAATTTTAATGGTCATATTGTTGATGAAATTGTCATTGATGCCAACATAGTATTGATGTCATTGATGCCACCATTTTGCTGAAGATATTGAAGACCCAGCTAAATCCAGCTAATGATGCAGAAGACCCTAGAGATGGTCTTGAAGCCTTGGAGCATAAGACTATAT